>CAKJTW010000119.1:2540000-2790000 GCA_917880005.1 Nanger dama | reverse complement strand
TGGAGGTGCACACATACAGAGAAGAATCTACACAACCTCTAACTTCAGGTTGAGAAAAGGTACCTGAGCTGACCCAGGACTCCAGGGTTCCAGATCCTGAGGGACCCCAGACTCAGACACCACCCAGGCTCGCTGGGACCCTCAGGACCAGGGGGCACCCACAGGGAGGCAGAGCTGCCAGGTGACTCCCTGACTCCATGAGCTCTGGGCACCCGTGTCTCTTTCAGTCTGTTCCCAGGAACCCAGGACCGGGGAGGGTGGAGCCTCCCCAACCTCTCTCTGCAGCTGGAATGAGCTAGGGGTGCCCCCTGTTGCCTTTGGGGGTTGGAGGGCAGAGCTGGGTCCTGCAGAGGGAGATGAGGAAGCCCCCAGTGGGGATCTTCAGAGAGAACTCGCTGGAACAGCAGCTCCTGGGCTCCCTGCGCACGGTGGCCCCACAGCGCCCCCAGCCTCCCTGCAAATGCAAGAGCTGCCGCAGGAGCCAGTCCAGCAGCCTCGGGGGCGTCTGTGGACGGGACCTGTGCCCTGGGGAGATGTGCTGAGGGCATCCTCCTCTCGTCTGCACGGATTGTTACCACCCTCTTGTCTCCACTTTTGTGGTCACACTCAGCAGCAGACCCCAGGGTTTTTGCTCATGTTTCTGAAGCACCAAGTGAGTTAGGGTCGTGATGGAGACACGTGCCCTCGTCTGCCTCACCTTTCCAACTCAGGCCCCACGTCCACACTTGCTCCTCCTGGTCTTTTTCATCATCACTGATGACATTCTCCAAAGAGCTGATTAGAGAACTGTCTGACATCTGGAAGGAAGAGATCAGTCAGGCAGTTCCCAGAGCAGGAAAGCAGTCATATGGAGTAGCTCAGGGCACTGCAGACTTCATGGGGGCTCCTTCAGCTGTGTGGGTCCAGACCTGCTGACTCCAGCCTCAACTCCTGCTCAGGCCACTCATGGTGACAAAGCAAGGGTGCAGACGTGAGGTCAGGAGCCAGGGCAATGCTAAGAAAATGGGAGAAGAGGGCTGCAGACAGATTTCATAGATTTTATATAAGCTTCTAGAACCCTAAGTGCCTACAAGAGACCAAGTCCTCCAGAAGGTTAATCACAGAAAGTTGGAAAGAGGAGATGGGGAAGGGTTACAAAGAAGAGTCTATGGATCAGAGAAAGAGAAAATTTTTGAAAGATAGGAAAGAAGAAATAAATGACCTCAGTATTCTTGCTCACCGTCTCTGAATCTTCATCATCGGCCATGTACTCGTCTGATGTCTGAGAGTAGCAGTCATATGGAGAGGCTGTGGGAAAGCAAATGGGAGACTTCGAGTCAGGATGTGACCAGGGGCCCCTGGTGCTCCTCACAGCCTGGCGTTGGGACCCCTGGTGTACTTGCCTCAAGGACCTCCCAGGGCCTCAGAGTTTCACCTCTGCAATGAAAAAGTGGGTCTCTGACCTCCAACATCCTGTTGCCACCCTCAACTTGTCTACACCAGGAATGAGGCCGTGACAACCTGTTCCTCCTCCAGGCGGTCACTGTCTCCGTGCATCTCTGCCCATGACCTCGCTTGCCTCCTTCTCCCACTGTTTCCTCTCCCTTCCTTCTCATTTCTCTCCTCCTGTCCCTGCTCCTTTCCTTCTTCCTTCAACCTCCACAAACGCTAGGGTTCTCCAACAGCGGCACATTGGAAGAAGGACCATGGGTGTGTGACCAACATCTCCAATCAGCCCATTATTGAATTAACCAATCCATCCCTCCCACGGAGGACTTGGCATGGATCTGAGAGTGTTTTGACCCCTGCGGGAGGGAAGGACACAAATTCCACACAACAGAGACTCTCCCGTTGACTGGGGTGACCTGAGGAATCTGGGAGATGCTTAATGCTCACAGCAACACCTCAAGTTTCCCAAACCCTTAGAGAGGACAGAGGCAAATGCTTCCAATTACATTCAGCCAGAATGATGTGGCAAGAGTCCTCCATAAACAGCTGGTAGCTGCTGGGTTTGCACTGAGACTTGGAAAATTGGAGGGATGAGACCGGGAAGGTGTAAGGAAAGGACAGAGGATGGGGCAGGCCTGGGGCTGGGGAGAAGGGGCAGGACGCTCTGGATGCAGCAGTGGGTTATGAGAGCAGAAGTGACCCCAGGACCTGCTGCCCTGGGACTGCTCAATCCCAGGACACCAGGTCAGCTGGGCTGTGAAAGCAAGTGTGTGAAGAAGCCCAGTGGCCCCTTCACAGACTCTAGAATCTGCAGCCATGGAGGGTCTCTAGGAGCAGCTGGACGTGGACCTATCACATGGAAGCACATCAGCCTTGGCTGGTGCAGAGGCTGAGATGAGCTCCAGGAGACCGAGCCCAGGCAGGGACCCAGAGCCTGTGTGCTGTGACTCATCCACCCTGGGAGCGCCCTTTACATGCAGAATTAACAGTGAGGACAGACATGAAGGGAAGTCACAAGTCCTGAAAGCAAAGGAGGAGAGAGTTCAGGTCTCACACACTACCTCACATGCGCTGCAAGTACATGGTTTCCAGGGTCAAGTGGCAATGAGAGTCTTGTGCCCACTAGGATGTGGCCATCACAGTTCAACATGCAATAGCAACAGAGTCTGCAGCACACAGTGCCCGAGATGCGCTGACCAGAGACCAGGCTTCCACACTAGTGGAAGCGCAGAAAAGAGCAGCTCTTATGGGCAAAATAATTTTTGAAGAGGAAAGCAACAGGTGTTTATAAACAGAGCACAATGCAACTCCAGGACACAATTTCTCTCTTATATCATTAAAATATGAAAATAATAAGTCAGAACTCTACACAGAGTTCCTTCTTCCTAATTTCATGTTCACCTTCCTTAGCCTCCAAGCAGGGTGTTTAACCTTAAATTCCCAGGAAGCCTGTCCCATCAGATCCCAACTGAATGCTGTCTCCTGCCAGTGTCCCCTTCCTCATCACTGCACCAAATGCTCCCCACAACGCATTCCATAGGAATACAACCAGGAGCAACAAGGTGATTAGAATGAGCGACCCACACACTTCTGCTCCAGTTGAGGCCCTGCTGGCTCTCACAGCATCACCCTGAACTTTTCCCTAGGATCCTGGAAAGACACTTCACTGTGGACAGCAGATGGCAGTCATCTGTGCTCTGTGTAGTCAGACCCTTCAATAAGCATTGATCTCAGATGCAAACCTAAAGAGAGAGATGCTGAAAGAGTCAGTTCTCAACCTCTCACTTCACAGGCCCATTAGAGCTCCCACCTTCATGCTAAGCAACCTGAAATTCCAACTGTTTTTGACATATGTGAAACATGCCTGTAAGCAAATTCTAACAGTCACATCTGGCTAGTGGCTACCACACTATAACACACAGCAACCACTGTATAAGTTTATACACGTGCATGTACGTAGTCACTGAGTCATGTTCAACAATTTGTGACCCCATGGACTGTAGCCCTCCAGGCCCCTCTGTCATGGAATTCTCCAGGGAAGAACACTGGAGTGGGTGGTCATTTCCTTCTTCAGGGATCTTCCTGACCCAAGTTTCAAACCCAGGTCTCCTGCAGTGCAGGTGAATTCTTTACCGTCTGAGTCACCAGGCAAGAGTGAATGAATCTGGAGATCAGTACCACATGTTCTAACACTTCTGATAGACTGTGGTAGAACAGATTTTGGAATGCCAGGGGACTTTGTTACAAGGGAGGGTGTAGGGCTTCCCAGGTGGCTCAGTAGTAAAGAATCTGCCTGCCAATGGAGGAGACATGGGTTGGATCCCTAGGTTGGGAAGAGGCTTTGGAGAAGGATATGGTGAACCACTTTAATATTCTTCCTTGGAGAATACATGGACAGAGGAGCCTAGTGGCGTATGGGGCATGGGATCTCAAGGGTCAGACAAAACTGAGTGACTGAGCATGCAAGGCTATATATAGGATGTTACCACCTCTCTGTTATTTTCCCCCTCCTGATTATTTCCTTGCATTTTCTGGCCATTTCAAGATAGCTGTTTGCTGACAGATTAGCAAAGACAAGACTTCTGCCCCATGAAAGTATTTAGCCTGAGGGTTAAGAGAGGGATGGGGCGCTCTACTGGTTTCCATGGCAGCCACTGTAACCCAGAAGCCAACCTGCTGTTCTTTCCCACTGTAACTGCTGGACTCCCTATCCCCTGGGTGAAGAATGCTGCAGCTGCTGTCTTCTGCCTGGCCCCTGCTAGCCACAGTGGGGGTCTCTCCAGGCCCCTTTTACTTCAGACATGGAAATCACCCTGACTATTAAACCTTTGATATCTCTGTCAACTCTGGGATCTTTCTTTGGTCTCAAGTCTAGATAAGCACAGGACTTGCAGGCCTTGGAACTGTACCCCAACAGTGTCTGCAGAGCATCTGACTGGTTTGATCTGATGATTCATTTGTAGGCATTTCCTGGGCTCATGCACACATCCCAGGTACTCATGAGCCTTTGGGACACTGAAACAGCAATGTCAACACCCAAATCTTAGAGGAATTCCCAGCAGGTGTTCCTCTTGAGAGGACAGGTATGGACACAGGGCCCAGGGTGCCTCTGCTGAACATCATCAGAGAAGAGGAGAGGAGGGAGGGAGGGACACTGTGTCTCCTCACAAGCCCATCCCTCCACCACTGACTCTGAGATCAGGGAAGGAGGGACACAGGGCCTTCAGAGAGACATGACCAGCACACTCAACACTACACAGCACACTGAGGGAGTGACTCAAGGGACGAGAAATTAACATGACATTCCATGCTCATAGCCTGGAGACTTAGTACTCCTGACACTTCTACAGTACCTAAACCTAAGTAAAGATTCATTGCAACACCAATCAAAATATTAATGTCATTTTCATAGAAATAGAACAAATAATTCCAAAAATATGTATGGAACCACAAGAACTCCAAATAGACAAAATGATCTTGAGAACAAAGATCAAAGTTTCTCACCTCTTCAAAACACATTACAAAGTTATTGGAATCAAAGCTGTATGATACTGACATAGAAATAGATGCACAGCACTAAATACCAGAATAAAAAACAAACAAGTAAACTCACGCATACGAGGTGAAAGGAAATTCATAAAGGTTCTAGGACAACAAAACAGGGAAAGGGTTGCCTCTTCAACAACTGTAGGATGAAAAGTTAACCTACAGACAAATTGCAAACCATATATCACATTAGGAGCTCATACTCAAAATATATCAGAAAATCCCACAGCTCAAATGGGAAACAAATAAAAAAATAAAAGGTAAACAAGTGAGTTGAGGAGTGTGCAAAGATGATGATCAAAACCACCTGGAGCTTTGGTCTGGAAGGAGTAGTGGGTTCTAAGGGGAGAAGTCACCCTGGGTCCTACTGCTCTGAGTCTCTGACCTAGGTCTGGTCAGTCCCAGGAGATCAGGTCAGCAAGCACTGCGAGAGCAAATGTGTAAAGACCGCCAGCGCCCCTTCACAGTCTCTACAATCTGTGGCTATGCTGGACTCTAGGGGCAGCTTCACATGGACTGCTCTCACACAACACAGCATCCTTGGGGAGGTGTGGTGCTGAGATGAGCTCCAGGAGACTCAGCCCAGGCAGGGAGACCAGATCACACGAGCTTTGACTCACCCAACCCTGAGAGCATCCTTCATACAAGGAACAAACAGTGAGGACAAACTTGAGGGGAAACCACAAGTGCTGAAAATGCAGAGGGAGAGAGTTCATGTCTCACCCACCACCTGACACTCACTGCCAGAACTTGGTCTCCAGTGTCAAGTGACCGTGAGAATTTTGTGCCCACAGGATGTGGCCATCATAGGAGAATTTAAACGTAAAGCCAAAGTTCCTCATACATAAAGCCCTGCAGGTACTGACCAGAAGCCAAGCTTTCACACTGAGCAGTGAAAGGACAAGGAAAGAGTAGTCTTGTAGGAAAGGAGATTTTTAAATGGCCAAGCAAAAAGAGATGTCTCCAAGCACAGCACAATGTAGCACATGACCACATGGGTCTATGAATCATTAAAATATGAAAAGAACAAATAAAAATTCTACTCATATTTCCTTCTACTTCCTCAGTTTATATTCACCTTCCTTCATCTCCAAAGAGTTAAGTGTAACCCAAGTGGTCCTGGAACCTTCTCCCTGTTAATCCCATCTGAGAGTTGTTCCCTAACTGCATTCTCTTCTGCATCACTGCTGCTACTACTTTCCAGGAAGCAGGCTGCAGAAAGACAGCCATGAGCAATAATACAGTAATTACACAAGGCGGCCCACCCGTTTCTCCTCCTCTGCTTGGCTCACACAGCATCTCCCTGGCCTTTCCTCCAGGTTCACAGACTTCCCCTGTGTTTGTGGAGTCAGAGTCCTTCAACAAGATGTTGATCCCAGTGCAAAATTTCATATGAGAGAGAGATGCTGAGAGAATCACATTTTAACCCTACACTTCTACAGGCCCAATATAGCTCTTACATTCAAGCTTACAAAGCTGAAATTCCAACACTGATGAACATACTGGAAATATGGCTACTATGATCAACAAATGTGTGTTTTTGTGATTTTTAAAAAATGTTAAATATTGTTTGAAATATGTTAGTTATAGATAGGGAGATCTGACTACTGGCTACTACACTGGAAAGTTCAGCTCTCAAGCTCCAAAGACAAGGAAAAGGCAATTAATTGCCCCTTCAGGTTGTTCTCTGTTGCAGACACGTTGATGCCCTGAAGAGATCATTCATATATAGGTATACCTGGGGCTCTTGACCCTGGGCCAGGCATTGGAGAGTGCTTGTGAACATTCCACTAGTAAGGTGAACACTCAGATTCAAAGCAAATTCCCAGTAGGGGGTCACTTGTAGGCAGCGGTGAAGGGCATGGCCCGGAGCTCCTGTCTGACAAGTAACTAGAGAGGAGGCACAGAGGGGAGGGAAGGGACACTCAGTCTTCAAGGGCCCGTCTTTCCCATCCCTGACTCTAGAGGCCCCAAGCCAGGCAACACAAAAGGCCCCTTAGGAAGGGAAAGATTTGTGCACTGAAAACCATAGAATACTTCTGAAAGAAAGAGGAGACAAGTAATCAGAATACCATACCATGTTCCTAGACTGGAATATGTAGTGTCACTGACCTTCCTATACTCCTAAAAGTGATGTACATATCGAAACGACTCACATGGTCTCATGTCAGTTTTATAGAAATGGAAAGAAAAAATCCCCAAATACTGAAATTTATGCAAGCGAGGAGAAACCCAAAGAGCAAAAACAATCTTGAGAGCAAAGAACGACAATGGGGCCTTCAGGCTTCCTGAATTCAAAACAGGTAAGAATGCCACAGCAGGCAAAACTGTGGTCTACCTGTAGCAAAACAGGCAGAAAGACCAATGAATCATAAGGAGGGGGAATCTTAAATAAATTCACACATGTGAGGCCAAAAGATCTTTGCCAGGGTTCTAAAATGATCAAATGAAGAAAAGATGGTCTCCTCAACAATCAACGGAAAGGCTACTGATGGAATGAGAGGAAGTTATCTGCAAACTTTGCATCTGAATAAGGGGCCAATATCCAGAATATATAGCAACTACTACAACTCAGCTTCAAAACAACAAAAGGCAAATAACTGACTTTAAAAAATGTGTAAAGGCTTCAATCGACATGTCTTCATAGAAGACAGAGAAATGGTCATTATCCACAGCAATAGTGCTCCACATCAGTAAGTATCAGTGAAATGGAAACCAAGTGGAAAGGAGGTATCACCTTTCAGGTTATGTATTCTAAAAAGAAAATAAAAGATTTTGGCAACAAAGTAGAGAAATGGAAACTTTGTAACTGTTGGTAAGAATGTAAAATGACATAGCCGTTATGGAACAGTTTGGAAGTCCCTCAAAATATTATTAAGAGAATGATCACAAGATCCAGGAAACACTCTTTTGAGTTTATGTCCAAAGAAGATAAAATGAGAATGTCCAGGAGATATCTACAATCACATATCCATTGCCATACTGTACACAAAATCCAAGAAAACTGCCCAGTGTCTACAGGCAGATAAATCAAAAAGATAATGTGGTGTATACACACATTGGAAGCCTTGCAGCATTTAAAAAAGAAGGATACTTTGTCATTCGCAGCACTGTGAATGAAGCTTGAGGATATTGTTAAGAGTGAAATAAGATAGTCAATGGAGGACAAATACTGTACAATTCCGTTTACCTGAGGTTTCTAAAGGAAAATTCAGAGAAGCAGAGAGTAGAAGGGTGGTTCCAAGAACTGGGAGGAAGTTGACAGAGGGAGGGTCTGTTTAATGGTTATAAAATTTTTGTTGCAGGATGGAAAAGTTCTAGAAACAAGTCGAACAACACAGTTCACTGAATTAACAGGACTGACTGGACATTTCAAAGCATAAGGGGCAAAGCTGGCCTGAACTGCATCTATGCTTTTAGGTTCCCCCTTTCTCAGATTCCTCTAGACCTGGGTGTGGCATGTGGGTACCACCAGGGATCCCTGCAGAAGGAAGGAGCCTCCCCAGTACTGGGGGCCTTCATTGAGGGGAAAAGATTCACTCTGAAGCTCTAATAGGAAAGAGTTTGAATAAGGGAAATGGCAGATGAATCATGACCAATCAAAATGCTATAAGACCTAGTAAGAAATGGAATTTATGACTAAATGAAGGTGTGGTTGACCCAGGAGGGGAAGACTAAAACACAGTTTTGTTTTTCAAGAATTGTATAGGGCTTCACTGGTGCTTCAGTGCTTAAGAATCTACATGCTGACACGGGAGATATGAGCTCAATCCCCGGTCTAGAAAGATTCCACATGCCTTGGAGAAACTAAACCCTTCAGTGCACCACAAGGTCTGAGACGTGTTCGAGAGCCCAGGAGCCACAAGTGCTGAGCCCACCTTCCAAAACTACTGAAGCCCAAGAGCCCTAGAAGTCATGCTCTGCAACAAAAGAAGCTGCTAAAGTGATACACACACACGCTACACACCACAACCAGAGAGATGCCCTCACTCTCCACAAGCAGAGAAACCCTGTGCAGCAATGAAGACCCAGCAGAGCCAAGAAGAAACTCAAGAAAAATTAAATAGACTGCGGGGTAAGCATTTTCCTGGATAGTGATGGGATTTGTCTTTCAGGGTATTGGATGGTCACTTGGTATAAAATCAGTGGATGCAGTGAATGTGTATACTTGGTTTAATTTTTATACACATACTCATTAATGGTACATGGTGATGGGAAATTTGGGGGAAAGTTGACACCAGTAACAGTGAGGTTTAGGGTGACAAATATCGAGGAAAACACAAGACAGGAAAATAACAGACACATGGAGCATCACACTGTTCATTACACACAGACACACCCAGTCCCTACACTATTAACCATTGTACAGCTTCTTCCTGGAACTACAGTAATCAGCCACATCGCTCTGCTTATAAATTACTATCACTAAGGCCCCTATACTCATTGCCAGCAGGAATTTGGAATCAGTTTGGCCTCTACCCTAAAACCAGAAAGAAAGCCCCAACTTTCTCATCTACAAAGTTTTTCTCCCAAAGTGAATGATTCTAGAATACATACCGCTTTCACATTCTGAAAGGGCCAACCTGCAAGTACAGAAGAGAAGACACTATGAGGATAAGATCACAGAGATGCACAATCTTTGGTTCATTTGGTGACAGTTCCTGATGAGGAACAGTGGTGGAGTTCAGCTATATCAGAACACACATGCTCAGGATGAAAGGCAAGGCTTTTGCCTGGAGGATGGAACTTCCCAAGATCCTTTGGGTTGGAAATTGCAGAATTCTTTTCTTAGAGGAATCTTGCTGCAGGAGAGAGAAATCTGTACTCGACAGAGTGTAATGGATGCTAACAATTTTAATATCTTGTGGACTGAGGCGTCATGATTTGGTAATAAGTATTTCACTCCCCATTATCCCAACCAAGGGAACTGTCTCTATCTGAAATGAGCACCTTCAAAGACTCATAACTTAATTCTACTGAAAAAGAAAGAAAACAATATTTCTATCTCAGACCAGAAAAAAAAAAAAAAACCTTTCCTTGGAGACACATGGAGTCTCTTCGGCGCTGTCACAAGTTGGGTTGACTGGCAGGTCCTCAGTGAAACCTAGGGGGCACAGAGTAGCTGTTAGAACACTAGAGAGGCGGCTCAGGAATCATGCAGGATGTTTTCTCCTTGTGTGGACGTGGGGTGGTGTGTACGGATGTGGAGGTTGATAAGCATGGACTGAACTTGTGTTCATCCATCCTCTTTGGAGGAGGAAGAAAAGTAAAGGAGAGGAGGAAGGAAATGTAAACAGATCTTTGGCTTTCTAGCTAGAGGAACCGAATCAACATGAAATATTCAATCTAAAAAATGGAAAACTCTAAAATGTGTGTACTGTTCAATGAAAGAGACCCATGACTCCTCCTGCTCATTTTGAGCTCCTGCTAAATCGCCACTGTCTCTTGATTTTTCCCAGGTCGCTCTTCCTCCGAGATCCACAGTTGCTGCTACTCTGTTCATCATGTTTTCTATGGGACTTTGTACTTGATTTAAACTAAACTCTGTTAGAGGACTGAAATCAATCCTGGGCAAAGTATGCTATTCTATTAATTCACTAATTACTTGTCTTAAAGAAAATCAAATACACAAGATTTTATATTACTGAATTCCTTCCATTTAAAAATAGCTACTATGAATAATATAGTATTTTTCTATCAATATTTGCTTTCTATACAGTGTGTATATGTCCACTGAGCCAGTAGCTGTCCATACTTACAGGGGCCATCTGTTTAGTGGGACAGCTAATTATAGAAAACACAGTTCCTCCACAAGGTCTTTCTGGGGAGCTAGTGGGACAGAGTATCTCTTAGGACAATGGTGAGGCTACTCACTAGTCACTCAGCTTTTTTTTTTTTTTTTTTTTTAGGAACAAGGGGTGGAGTGTATGCATGAGAGCGGTAAGTAACTATGGACTAAGCTGCTGTTGAATTATCCTCTTTGCTGGATGAAGGAGAGCAAAGGAGAGGAGCAGGAAAGAAATGCAAGGGAGCCTCTGTATTTTAACAAGCGATCTAATGGTAACCTAACCATTGGGGAAAAAGAAACACTAAAATGCATTCCAGCTTTAAATGCCAGAGATGAACGTCCCAACTGCTTCCTTGGAGCATCTGCTAAATCAGCCGTGGATTTCTTCCTAAATCACTCCCTCCCCAGGATGCAAAGTTGCAGCTATTGAAATTACCAAGTTTTCTATGAAATTTTGTTCTTGATTAAAAGCAAGCTCTATTAGAGGACTTAATTCAATCCTGCCTTTACAAACATCTGTTATCAATCCTGTGATATTTTTTCCCAGTCTTCACTTTCCAAACAATATTTGCATGTCCACGGAGACAGTGGCTGTCCACAGTGACAGAAGTGATACATTTAATGGGACAGGTCATTACGGAGAGGAGCCAAGGGTGAAGGCTGACTGTCTCTGACCCAGCTCTTTAGGAGATTACAACGACTCATGTTCAGGAGGCTAACTATCGAAATTGAATGTGAGATCTATTTGACACGTTCCCTAGAGTGTGTGTTACCAGCTTTAATCAATGTAAGGCTTATGGTAATATCATCCAGTAAAATGAACTATCTCCCTGATGATAATCTGCTTTATTCCTTGTTTAAGCATGGCACTAGCACCAACAGATTGGACCAACATTGTCTACACAAGGCCACAAAACTCTCACAATCTGTGAGCTCACCAGGGGATGCAAACCCCGAGTGCCTTTCACAATAATGACTGTGCCAAGGTTAGCTGTTAATCCACTTTGATTGCCCTGGTGTCAGAAGCACTGTGCCAACCTTATAATGATGGGCACGGTCTGGACCCCTGGAATTTAGAGTACCTCCAGGCATAAACATAGATGCAGGGACCCCCTTGTTTCATGACTAGGATTGAAAGGATGAGTGACCAGTTCAGGTGAGGGGTCCAGACCAGAAACACCAGAAGCCTCCTATGTTCTCAGTATGGCTTTTCCACTTAGAAGGACAAGGGCTTGGGCCATTTTGCTCAGCAGCATCTTCATCTGAGGAAAATGAATATTAATGAAACGAGGAATGGCTGAGTTGAGGAATCAGGTACTGTGTAGTCAGTGAGCAGTGGTGATGAGAAGTGTTTAGAAAGTTCACAGTTGACTAGTTCTGTGTAATAGGGAAACATCTCGAGAGGAAACACACACAGACACAGAACTTCAGAATCACAGCACCTGGTCTCACACACGGGCCCCCAACCCTGATTCACACACACCCACAACATCTAAATGATGTAGTTGCTTCCAGGTTCCACAGAACAAGAACACTGTTCTTTCCTGGAAGATCAGTCTCTTCTCTGCACCTCCGGTTCGCACCCCCAAGAAGGAATCTAGCATCAGGGCCACTCTCCAACCAGAGCCAGAGAACCCCACCTTTTCAGCTGGATTGTCCCTCAGCAGAGTGATGATCCCTGCATATTTACCGTGTTCATAGGCTTCCCCGGATTCCTGTGATTGCAGAGAAGAAAACAGAGTGAGTGTGTCAGCATCTTGAATTTTCTGCACTAAGTCTGTTATCTGGATTTTGTCCTCAGGTAACTAGCACTCTGTTTCAGTGGCTCCAAAATAAAACAGACAGTCTCCTTTTGGAAAGACTGGCCTGTGTCACATAAGCTCTCTCACTTTTAATTTGACCAACATTTACAAATTGTTTTTCAAGAAAGAAAACTTTCTGCTGAGCAAAGTACCTACAGTAATAAATGATGCTGTCTTATTTAAATGTCTTTTGATTCAGCACTGTGTTGAAAATAGATTTATCCTCTCTACTTTCCCAGCCAAGGATTTGCATGCCTCAGTGGTAATGTAAATTGTCAGAGTACTCTAACTGTATTCGACTGAAAAGAAAATAAAGAAGTGAAGCCACAGTCTTATCCCAGATTAAGAAAGGTGCCCTTACGTTCACAGTGCTCAGAGGCTCTTCCTCAGTCCGGTCCTGGGGCAGTTCCCCCGCCATGTCCTCCTGGGGAGCTAGAGGGACACAGAAGAGCCATTGGGACACAGGTGAGGCTGCTCACTCATCTCTCAGGAACCTTTTTCATTTGGGGGACATGGGGTGGAGTGTATGCATAAGGCATTGGTGACTATGGACTGAGTTGCTGTTGACTCATCCTCTTTGTTGTATGAATAAGAGCAAATCAGAGGAGCAGGAAATAACGAAACAAAACTTCTGTATTTTAACTAGTGATAACCTAACAGTTCTGGAAAAAGAAACACTGAAATGCATGCCACCTTTCAATGACAGAGACTCATGGAACTCCTGCCTATTTATATCTTCTGCAAAACCACCCCTATCCAGAAGGATTACTTCCTAGATCACTGCCTCCCCCGGTTTGTTCTTGATTAAAAGCAATCTCTCTTAGAGGACTGATTTCAACCCTACCTTGTCAAATAGCTATACTCTATCATGTGATGTTTCTTCCTAGTCTTCATTTTCCAAACAATATTTGCACAGCCACTGAGTCAGTGTCTGTTCACACTCATTGAAGCCATACATTTACTGGGACAGTTCCTCATGGAGACAAAGCATGGGGTAAACGTTGACCTTCTTGGACCCGGGTGTGTAGGAGGTTTACAACAAGAGTCAAGGTCACCAAGCAGAGTCTCAAGTTCCATTGTGAGATCTATTTGACACCTTCCCTTCAAAGTGTGCTACAGGGTTTAACCAATGTAAGGCTTATGGTAATGTCACCCAGTACAATGAAATATCTCCCTGATGACAATCTGCTTTTGTCCTTGGTTAAGCAATGACACTAGCACCAACAGATATGGCCTGTACTGTCTAAACAAGGGAACACAACTTTCAGATCTGTGAATTGACCAGGAGGATGTGAATCCCAAGGTGCCTTTCACAATAATGACTGTGTCAATGTTGGCGATAATCCACCTATGTTTGCCCTGGGTTCCATGACCACTGAGCCCATCTTACAATGATGGGCACAGTCTGGACCTCTGGAGCTCTAGTACCTCCAGGCATAAACATAGATGCAGGGACCGCCTTGCTCCATGACTGAGGATCCCATGGTTGAGTGGTAAGTGCAGGTCAGGGGTCCAGAGCAGACACCCTGGGACCACCCCAAGGTTCTCAGTGTATCCTTTTCCACTTAGGAGGTCAGTAGCTTGGCCCATTTTCTCAGCACCATCTCCATTCAAACAAAAAGAATATTAACCAAACTTGAGGAATGACTGAGTTGAGGAAAGAATTAGGTAATCTATAGCCCGTGCACAGTGTGATGAGAAGTGTTTAGAAAGGTCACAGCTGACTTGTGCTGTATAAGAGGGAAAAATCTTCTGAGGAAACACACACAGACAAATAGCTTTAGAATGACACTGCATAGGCTCACACGTGGGACCCAAACCCATGCATCTAACTGATGGAGTTGTTTACCCATACCATAGAGCACAGACATTTTCTTTCCTGGGAGGTCAGTCTCTTATCTCTACCCCCTGCCTTCGCCCTCTTTAGGAATCCAGCGACTCTCCAAACAGAGCTGGCAAGAGATTGTCACCTTCATCAAATAGATTTTTTTCATCAGAGGGATGATCCCTGAATATTTACCGTGTTCACTGGCTTGTTCATGCGCCTGCAATTAGAAAGAAGAAAACAGTGTGAGGGTGTCAGCGTCTTGAGCACTGTGCCTTCAGGTCTTTTGTTCTCTTTTTCTTTTCAGAAAACCAAATGGGAATGAGCTATTGATTCCGTAGCCCCAAAAGAACACAGAGAGGACACCTGTGGGAAAGGCTGGAGCTCCTCCTGGAAGATCTCTCCAGCTCATTTTCACCAGTAATTAAAACTTTCATTTCAGGAAGGAACGGTTTCTGCTGAGGAAACTGCTCCCGATTCCAGTTTTTAATTTATGTTGTCATTTTTGAAAAACATCCTTTTGAATAAGTTATCTGCTGGGAGAAATTCATCCATCAAATTAAAAACTGTTTATATGAACTGTCTTGAATATTTTGAACCTTTATCTGAATTCAGCTAGAAAATAAAGTCATTAAGCAACACTTTTATCTCAGATGAATAGGAGGCACTTACTACGGAGTTGGGCAGAGCCCCTTCCTCCAACGGTGAAATGGAGAGCTCCTCAAGCTGGTCCTCAGGGAGCTCTAGGAGGACATAGAGAATTGTCAGGACATCTGTGATGCTGATAATGTGGACACATGGGGGAGTGTGTGGATGTGGGTGGTTAATAAGTGTGGGCTGAAATCTGTTGGACAACCTTTCTCATGGGTGGAGGAAGGCCAAGGAAATGAGCATTTCAGAAATAAGTCAGAGAGCCTTAAGCTTTCTGGCTAAGGGGAACCTGATCGACCTGAAACTCTGTCTGACAGAGGGAGGCACTAAAAATCACACTATGCTTCAGAAGTCATGTACAGTTCTGAGACTTGGACCATCAAGAAGGCTGAGTGCCAAAGAATTGATGCTTTAGAGACTCTGAAGAGACTCTCCTGAGTTCCTTGGACAGCAAGGAGATCAAACCAGTTAATCTTAAAGGAAATCAATCATTTCCTTCCAATATTCATTGGAAGGACTGATGCTGAAACTTCAATACTTTGGCCGCCTGACGTAAAGAACAGGCTCATTCGAAAAGCCCCTGATGCTGGGAAAGACTGAGGGCAGGAGGAAAAGTATGGGCCACAGAGGATGAGATGTCTGGATAGCGTTATTGACTCAATGGACATGAATTTGAGCAAACTCCAGAAGATAGTAAGAGACAGGGAAGCCTGGTGTGCTGCTCACACCATGGGCTCACAGACATAACTTAGGGCCTGAGCACTGTCATCAAAAATACATTGTATTTATTCGTTTCATAATTTTTAAGAATTAAAAAGTTCCATCAGTTCAGTTCAGTTGCTCAGTCATGTCCGACTCTGCGACACCATGAATCGCAGCATGCCAGGCCTCCCTGTCCATCACCAAGTCTCAGAGTCCACCAAAACCCATGTCTGTTGAGTCGGTGATGCCATCCAACCATCTCATCTTCTGTCGTCCCCATCTCCTCCTGCCCTCAATCTTTCCCAGCATCAGGGTCTTTTCAAATGACTCAGCTCTTCACATCAGGTGGCCAAAGTATTGGAGTTTCTTCTTCAACATCAGTACTTCCAATGAACACCCAGGACTGATCTCTTTTAGGTTGGACTGATTCGATCTCCTTGCAGTCCAAGAGACTCTCTAGAGTCTTCTCCAACACCACAGTTCAAAAGCATCCCTTCTTTGGTGCTCAGCGTTCTCTATTAGTCCAACTATCACATCCATACATTGGAACTGGAAAAACCATAGCCTTGACTAGACGGAACTTTGTTGACAAAGTAATGTCTCTGCTTTTTAATATGCTGTCTAGGTTGGTCATAACTTTGCTTCCAAGGAGTAAGCATCTTTTAATTTCATGGCTGCAATCACCATCTGCAGTGGTTTTGGAGCCCAGAAAAATAAAGCCAACCACTGTTTCCCCATCTATTTGCCATGAAGTGCTGTGACCAGATGCCATGATCTTAGTTTTCTGAATGTTGAGGCTTAAGCCAACTTTTTCACTCTCCTCTTTCACTTTCCTCAAGAGGCTCTTTAGTTCTTCAGTTTCTGCCATAAGGTTGGTCTCATCTGCATGTCTGAGGTTATTGATATTTCTGCTGGCAATCTTGATTTTTCTATATTCACAATTTAGTCTACCTATCAATGCCATCTACCTCTTTTTCATCAGATCCAATATAACCTCTGTTCCCATTAAGTCATAATCCACCTTCTCCGTTGCCTCCTCGCTTTGGTAATTTCTATTTCTAGCTTCCATGAGTTAGCTTCTTCTGTGTACCTTAAACCAGTGGAATCATACAATATTTGTGTTTCTGTGCCTGCCTTATTTCGCTAACTATAATAAATTTTGGTATTAAATCATCCATCCATTTTATAGCCTATTTCAATCCTTAATTCATTTTTATGGTGGGATAGTATTCCATTCTGAGTACATATCACATTTCATTTATCCATTCATCACATGATGGTCTTTGGGTTGTTTCTAGTATTTAAGTACTAATAATTCACTGGGAACATTAGTGTACAGATTTCTGTGTGGTACTATAATTTAAATGAGCATATTTAAAATATCACTGAATATAACAACACAAAGTGTGAATGTTAGGTGAACTAACAATGTTAGACTTTGAATTACTAAAAATATATTTTCTCACTCATTGTAAAAAATGTACCATACATGTGTGATCTGTGAGTAGAATGTGAGAGCTGAACCTGAAGTGATATGATATAGGAATTTTCTGTATAATCCATACAACTTTTATGTCCATGTAATCCTGCTTTAAATAAAGTCTAATAATTTCAAGAAATCTTGAAACATGACTTCAGGGGAGAACACCACACCTAGTGTTAAAAAATTAGCTAGTGTCCAAACCATAGCTAAAGACCATCTTCACTTTTAAGCATGAACCAAATGTTGAATTTAAAATGCATCTTTCCGTTCATAGTTAAAGCAGTACCAACTCATATAGTTTCCATTTGAACACATGAAATAAAAGAAGAACATTGCTTAATATTTCTGTTTTTTTTTTTCTTAAACATGAGGTCCTGAACATACTACAATAATCATTCTTGAATGAACTTAATGAGAAAATTCCCACAGTACCTTCCGTTGAGTCATTTATAGGGTGCACCCTGTTATGGGGCCAACAGCGGAGTCTCTTCATCCAGCTGGCTCTTCTTCTCGGCATCTCAGGGCTGTTTCCTCTGGCCTCCTGGATGAAACCTCCTGTGAAATGCATTATAGTGGTGGGAGCTGTCGACATCTTGCCGGCAGAAGACCACCCGGGAACTAATAATAATTGATCCACAATTCAACCCTCTGGTCCCCTTCCTCACCAGATGCCTAGCAAGGCCTCCTGAATCCAAGGTCGACCTAGGAAGATCTGCAGTTTGATGGGCACTGAAAATACCAACAGATCGGCTGTGTGTGCAAATATCTCTATTTAACTGAGACCTAGAAGCTCAGCAGAGCATGGTGACCATCCCTGATGGACTGGATTCAAGTCGCATTTAGGAGAAGCAGTTACTTGGGAAAGACATATGGATCCCTCTTTGCCTCAGTTCCCTGTCCTGAGTTGGAGAAACGTTAACATGGCCTATTTTTAGTATGATGAGGGCAGGAATGATTAAATACAGGCAAAATATTAGAAAAATAAAGGAGGGACTTCCCAGGCAGGCCAGTGGGTAGGAATCTGCCTCACAACGCAGGGGACGGGGTTTGATTTCTGGTCGGCAAACTCCGGTCCCACATGCCTCGGAGCAACAAAGCCCACATGTTGCAACTACTGAGCTCAAGCACCACGACTAGAGAGTCAGTGCCCTGCAACGAAAGATCTGCACAATGTGATGAAGATCCCGTGTGCCACAGCTAAGACCTGCTGCAGCCAAATAAATAAATGATAGATAGAGAAATAAATGAATAGAAAAGTAGAAGACTGGTGCTTCATAATTTCTCTGTAAGTGTTCAACCTTGAATGATGGCAAGAATAAGATGGACCTTCAGTAGTGTTTGAAAGCACCTTTTGATGGCTCCAATAAATGGGGATGGAAGCTTATTCTTCAGCTTTTTCACAGAAACAAGTTCTTATAGATCATGGAGAGTATCTATTATCACCTCTTCTGACACCCAGCCTTGTTCAAGAGGAAGGGTGAACAAAGTGTGGGCTGTAATCCATATGTTACATTAGACAGTGTTGAAATTTAGAGAGATGAAGTGACTTTCCAAGGGTCACACAATGTAAATAGTGGATCTGGGACAGGATTGTAGATGGTTCCCTAAGGACACAGATGTCTGCAACCCTGAGACCTGTGCTAAAACCCCTTAACCAGGTCCTCAACCCTACCCCCAGCTCAAACTATCCTGCCCCTAGTTTTCTGTGGATGAGAGCTGATGCCCTGAAGAAGATGCCTCAGCCTTAAAAAGAGCTCAAATCCTCCTTCTACCACTCATCTCTATATTTCAGTTCCTGATCCAAAATACAAGTTTCCTCTGAGCAAAGCCCCTCAGAAAGACCACATGATTCCAACTCTGTCCATCGCCCAAAGTTTCTTCATACACTCAACCATCTCACGAGCAGCCTTCCCAAAGGCCAGTTCACCTTGCTAAGTGACCAGTGGTCTGTTTGGCCAACAAGTTGGCTCACAGCTCAGAACCTCCTAAACCAAAGGCCACATGATGACCCTACCGAGAATTAGCTTCCCTTTAACTTGACCAAGTCTGGACGAGCAGTTAATGTGACCTAACTGGGGAGGTGGCCATCTGTGCTGGCCTTTGGTGCTTAATTAAGTCTGAGATGCTCAAGGTCTCACAGCTGAGCTGGACATTTATTTGAGCAGCCTGGGCCAAGTGAGAGCTAGGAATGGGCAGGAGTTCAATCTTTCCCCACTAAAATTCTGACTCTATCAACTTCTCATCATGCTCTAGACCCTGTAGTGGAAGACAACAGAGCCCCATCTTCTTTTTGAAAATCATCTCCATCCTCACAGCCTGAAGACTGTAACCCTAGATTCTCCCTGAGGATCAATAGACAGGCTCCTCTTCCCTCAGTGACCAAATGTTCTTCCTATTAACCCGACAGCACTATGCCATCTCAGTAAACTCCTTGGCAACAGCCAAACAATGATCCAGCCCACATCAACCCACAGGAATCCCACCAGTAAATCCCAGGTTCTTTCCTTTTTAAGTCTCTGGATTTACACTGCTAATGTTTGGAGATTTGGGCAGCAACATTTGAGAAGAGTTGAGATGGAATTCCCTTTACTGTAATGTCTGATGCTGAGGAGACATCATGGTTCTCCTGTGTTCCTTCTTTCCATCTGTTCTCTGGTAAGAGTATGTACAAAACTGTACAAAATGGGGAAACTGAAAATTTAGGAAGGTATTTAAGGCAGCCAGCTGACAGGAGAATCAAAATACAGTTTAAGGAATAAGACAAAACTATAAAACACATTTATAACTCTGTAGATAAATTAGAGTGATGGAAAAGGAAAAAAATTTAAAAAGATGAGGAAAATTCATCAGTAAAGGTTAACCAGCCCATTTGAAGGAATAGCCTTTGGAGGATCAGTGGGAACCTACCTCCTGTACAGCAATTTAAGTTACCCATTTCTCTTTGCCACAATACATGAAGATATCAACTCGCAAACACACTGGGTACAGAATGAGGAATGTGTATCACCACATTACCATGGCGACCACACGTCACAGAACCTTCAGAATTAACTGGACTCTGCCCAGGACAAGTCTAACTGCCACTGTCCAACTGGTACTGTGATTCTATGGACAAGTTTGGCTTTTCAGAGTAAACATTTTATTCAAAAATTGAATCTCAGGCTCACACATTTCTCTCTGATTATGAAAATAATTTATATCAGTGAAAATGTTCTGTCCCCAGGTATAGTTGATAGTGAACATTTCGGGGTGAGCAGGGACAAATCTAACACACTGAGAATAAAGAGAGATCTATTCTTGATTAGAATATCATCTTGGTACTGATCACAAGTTTGTGCTCCTAACACACAGTGAGGAGAGAAAGCCTTCCTGAAGGGCCACACAAGGAGAAAAGACAAACACACACAAAAAGCTGAGCACCCAGAAAACTGTCAGCAGAGTGCTTTTCTGGGAAAGCTGAGGGAGGGGCCTGGCTGCTTCTGGGTCAGAGTCTTTGTTCTCGAGGTCAGGTCATGGTCAGGGCACAGTGTTCTAGTGGTTATTGGGGTGGTGTAGTCACTGAGTCAAGTCCAACTCTTGCGGCCCCATGGACTGTAGCCTGCCAGGCTCCTCTGTCCATGGGATTCTCCAGGCAAGAATACTGGAGTGGGTTGCCGTTTCCTTCTCCAGGGGACCTTCCCAGCCCAAGAATCAAACCCAGGTCCCTGCACTGCAGACAGGCTCTTGCTGCTGGAGCTCTGAGGGAAGCCCTGATGTGGCTGCAAACCTCCCCCAGAACAAATGCTGCTCTCAGTTCTGGCAGAAAAGCGTCAGGGCCCAGGCACCACCCTCTACCTCTGGGGTCCAGGCCCAGGCCAGGAGGAGGGGGTCCTGTGTGGGCAGGGTATCTGGCATGAACTCGGGGTCCTCCATCCAGTGCCCGGCCCTGGCTGAGGGGGGAGGTCTAAGCAGGCAGCACCTCAGAGCCGGGTCCAAGACCCCACCCAGCATTTCTCTCTCTGGGTGCCTGGTGCCCAGGACCCAGCTGGGCTTCAAGCTGTTCATTTAAGCTGCAGAGACACACTTGTAGCCATTTCCAACCGAGTTAAAACTGAGTTCACAACAATTACTCCCTTTGAGAGAGGTCCCAACCACAGGGGAGAGCCTGAAATGATGTGTAAGATCCTTGCACACCAACCTAACCTCCTGCCATCTCCACTGGGCGGTGGACAACCGATCAGTGCTGGACCAAGTGTGGAAACGTGAACGGAGAGACAGGAGCTGGGAAACTCTTACCTTAGTAGCCAGGGTCATATCCTCCAGCTGCCCAGGGCTCTGGGGACCATGCCCACATCGTCCTCTGCAGCTTATAGGTCATGGAGGCAGGGACTGGGGAGAGGCTCACTGCTTTGTGTTGGGAAGAACCCTTGGAGAAGGGAAAGGCTACCCAATTCAGCATTCTGGCCTGGAGAACGCCATGGACTGTATAGTCCATGGGGTGGCAAAGAGTCAGACATGGCTGAGCGACTTTCACTTTCACTTCGGCTGCTTTGTGGCCTGGATCTGGCCTGGGGGCACCCGTGGCGAAGGCTCTGGGACTCTGTGGGACACAGGCCCCAGACTGTCCTGGGCCTCCATCTCACCTTCCTGCCCTGAGGATAGCGCATGGAGAAGGCCTCTGTCCTGGACTCATCAACCTCTGGCGAGGACTGCTGACAAGTCTCCTGTTGGTGGAGCATGACCTCTAACCCTAGTCTAAGGGTCCCACTAAAGGACTTACAATACTGACTGTGCGCCCACCCCACCCCTAGTACAGTCTCCTCCACCCATTTCCACTCTTTCCGAGTCCCCAGACTTCCCAAGAAGAAACAAAGCCTAAGATTTAATCTTACAAACAAAATTCAGTTTCCTACCTAATGTATCCCACTTGTACTCTTTATTTGGAGCCCTGTAAATTCTTCTCACAAAAATGAACGTTTTTGTCGTCTGTTGCAAGCATGTTTTCAGTGTATCTCTATCTGTGAGTTTGCCTGTTTGTTTCTTTGTATCTGTCTGGGCTAGGTCTTCCTTGTCATGCCTGGCTTCTCGCTCGCTGTCCTGAGTGGGGGCTGCTCTCTTGCTGTGGAGCACAGGCTCTAGGCGCACAGGCTTCAGCAGCTGTGACTCGCAGGCTCTAGAGCCCTGGGTCAGCAGCCGTGTGCACAGGCTAGTTGCTCAGCAGCTTGTGGGATCTTCCCAGCCCAGGGATCAGACCCACGTCCCCTGCACTGGCAGGCAGATTCCTAACCCCTGGGCCACTAAGGAAGCCGCATCGCTGTCTTTCTATTACCGTTACTTTTACTTATAGGATGAAGACTTTTATTTTCTGAAACAGTAATTTAGATATTTTTGTTATTCTGATTGTGAGAAGGAAAAGTGGAAGGATGTTATGACTAATATTCTCATTAAGGGCCAAGTATCCCTTTAAAAATATTTTAATAAATAGGAAAATAACAGCAGGTGTTTATTTTTTTTTTCAGGCATAAATAAGAGGTTTTTTTTTTTTAGGCATAAATAAGAGGTTTTTTTTTTTTTAATAGCAGGTGTTTAAAGACAACTTATCTATTAAACGATTCTAAATATTTCTAAAGATGTTTGTCAAAATGGACTAATTAATTTTTAGGGTAATGATAGAAATTTTCCTCCAGAAATGATATAGAGTAGAAATAACCCGATACAGTCATAAATGGAATTGAGTATTTTGTAATGCACATGTGATAATTTATGTCTCAAAAACCTTAGAACATTTTGGAAGTGATAATGATGGTACATCAATGATTAAGTCATTTTAACAAATTTCATTCACAAAATGTCTATTCATCAGATAATGAACTTGCAGTTGTTTTCTGAGAAAAGAGGGGCACGTTCAATTAATGTTAGTTAAAGAACTTTAAAAGAATTTGTGATTAAATTTGTTATGTCCTGTTAACGATGTCAAAGGTGGAGAATTCACTGAGTTTTAACATAGTTCCAATTTGCCAAGTATATTTGTATGTCTTTGACCAAGCAACATATTGGACTTTTTGAAAGTTTTCCTATAGTTACCAAACTATTTATAAAAAGTTGGTGAATATTTATAATAATTAAACAGGGTAAATTAAGTAAAACCAGGAAATGGGACCAACTAAGAGAATATCACTCTGTTAAGTGCATAGTACCTCGAACATCCGAACTAAATTCTGCTGACTGTAAGTAGTGTGAGCTATTATTGTTATGGACTAAATCTCTCTGTCCCCACGTAAATTTATATGTTGAAACTCTAACCTCCAGTGAGATGGTCCGAAGAGGTGGGGCCTTTGGGAGGTAATTAGATCCTGAGGGTGGAGTCCCCACGACATTACCATCTTTCTAAACAGAGGAATAGAGGTAGTCCTTTCTCTCTTTCTGCCACGTGAAGATAAATGAGAAGGTGGCAAAGTCTAGGTAAGACACATTCACCAGAACCTGACCTTGCTGAATCCTGACCTTGACTCTCACAGACTATGAGAAACAAGTAATTATTGTATAAGCACCCTCTTCCAAGGTATTCTGTTACTGCACCCCTAACTGACTGAAGCACCTATCGTTATGGATTTTGAGAGTAAGATTTTTCTTTAGCTATTTAGTTAATAGAAAGGAGCCACAGATCCTCCCAAAAACATTGCCCCCTGGAAAGAATTAAATAAGCATGGAAAACTTTATTCAAGACATTGTGATAGAGGTCAAGACTATTGCAAGGAGAAAGATTGACCTCAGCTCCCCTGAAACAAGTGACTGGGGAGAGGGGGATTTGTAAACACTGAGTGAGCTAATGAGAAGGTAACACAGGCCCTCAGCCTCAAGGTTCCCATCTGTGCTTAGTCATCGGCACTCATGGAAATGAAGCTTCCACTTTCCACACAGACTGGGATAAAGGGACCCATTATTTCTGATTATCACTTTGAGGAAGGTGGGCTCACAGTTTCTGGAGCAAGATATTCCTGGGTTGTAAAATGTTCACATATCATCATGGTAGAGAAGGAACTGACACATCTTCTAAACTAGATGGTCAGAGAATAAGGAGATCAAGAGAGAGTGTCTGGAATAAATTGGGAGATTGGGGTTTATATTTACACACTGTTATATACAAAGGAGACAACTAATGAGGCTCTACTATACAACAGAGGGAACTCTATTCAAAACTCTATGTGCTGTGCTTAGTCAATCAGTCGTGCCCAAGTCTTTGTGACCCCATTGACTGTAATCCATCAGGCTCCTCTGTCAATACTCTATAATTGATATATATAAAGAGTCAAAAATGAGTGTATATATGTAACTAATTTACTTTGCTGTGCAGCAGAAACTAACACAACATTGTAAAGCAACTATACTCCAAGACAAATTTGTTTTTAAAAATGTCTGAAGTGTATACAAACTGTGGAGGCTGTTACGGCCCTTTTCATAAAGCCCTAGTTCTTGCTTATTAACCCTTGATAGAAAGGCAAAAATAAACAAAAGAAAATCTGTTGATCTGGTAGACATGCACTGCTAATCATTTTACATTGTGGTTTATTCATGAAGAAACTCTGAATAAATGAAGCAGTAAAAAGAATCCCTCAGCATGCTTGATAATACCTTTTTATTAATCATACTTTACAATTCTACATTTTAATGAAGGAGAAATACGATAATGACAACGAATCAAAGCTTTTGGATGTTTTGCTCAATGATATTAGAGTATATATTATAATGACTCATCTTGTAATGGTAACAGTGTGAGGGGATAGTAGTCATGCCAGACTTTTATCAGCCTGAGATCCCCCTGAGACACCCAGACCCCTGAACACATGCAGATATGTGTTTATTCCTATTTGGAAGCTTATTAGCCAGGGTAAAACAGAAGAAAACTTATTAAAATACAGTTTCTTTTGTTTTTCTCGCACCACTACTCCTCTCTCCCTCTCTGCCCCCCCAAACCCCCCCCCCCCCCCCCCCCCCCCCCCCCCCTCTTTTTTGTTTTTTTTTTTTTTTTATTTATTTTTTTTTGAACCCCCACCCCACCCTTTCCCTTTTTTAATTTTTTTTTTTTTTTTAAAAGGCGCGGGGGGGGGGGGGGTTCTCTTATATTTCTTTTTTTTTCTTTAAATTTAAAAACAATCCCTGGCCCCCCCGCTGTTGTTTTCCCCCCCCCACCCCTTCCCCGCTCTTTCCCCCCCCCACCCCCCCCGTATGCCCGGCTTCCCTGTCCTTCACTATTTCCTGGAGTTTGTTCAAATTCATGTCCACTGAGTCAATGATGCTAACTACCTCCAACTACCTCATCCTTTGCTGCCTCTTCTTTTGTCTTCAATCTATACCAGCATCAGGACTTTCCCAATGAGCCTGAAATTCAAAACAGGTGGTTAAAATATTGGAAGTTCAACTTCAGTCATTCCAATGAGTATTTGACGTTGATTTCCTTTAAGAGTGACTGGCTTGATCCCCTTGAGGTCAAACGGACTCTCAAGAATCTTCTCCAACATCACAGTTCAAAAGCATCCATTCTTTGGCACTCAGACTTCTTTATAGTCCAACTCTTACATTTCTACAACTACTGGAACAACCCTACGACCTAGGACCTTTGTCAGCAAAGTGATGTCTCTGCTGTTTAACATGCTGTCTGCTGCTGCTGCTGCTGCTAAGTCTCTTCAGTCGTGTCCGACTCTGTGCGACCCCATAGATGGCAGCCCACCAGGCTCCCCTGTCCCTGGGATTCTCCAGGCAAGAACACTGGAGTGGGTTGCCATTTCCTTCTCCAATGTATGACTAGATTGGTCATAACTTTCCTTTCATGGCTGCAGTCACCATCTGCAGTGATTTTGAAGCCCCCAAAATAAAGTCAGCCACTGTTGCTACTGTTTCCCCATCTATTTTCAACTTCTATATGAAGTTGAAAGGCTGTTGCTGAACGATGCAAAGACCTCTGGATTCTTGGCCTCTGGAGGAGAAGAATTCAATCCAGGGCCAGAGATGGGGGCTTGATCACTCAGAGCTTTTGTGAAATAAAATTTTATTGAAGTATAAAGGAGATACACAAAGCTTCTGACATAGGCATCAGAAGGGGGCAGAAAGAGTAGCCCCTTGCTAGTGTTAGCCATGGAGTTATATACTCTAATTAGTTATTACAGTGAATCAAAAGAATGTCTGGAGGTTGTCAAGACCTCACTAGACCTACTCCTATAATTTACACCTTAAGATAACAGGATTAGCCAGAAGCTTTTTTTTCCACAGACTGTCCTCAAGCAGGATACATTATTGTTATATAATCCTAAGGAATGTAGAGGGACACAGAAGTTTGTCCTTTCTTCCTCATTGAGAATTCCAGACTCCTCTCTCCTTGGGGACCCCTGGACTTCTTATCAACCTGCCTTGGAAATGGCTCTCAAGGTGATGGGACCAGATGCCATGATCTTTGTTTCTGAATGTTGAGCTTTAAGCCAACTTTTTCACTCTCCTCTTTCACTTTCATCAAGAGGCTCTTTAGTTCTTCTTCACATTCTGACATAAGGGTAGTGTCACCTGCATATCTGAGGTTATTGATATTTCTCGTGACAATCTTGATTCCAGCTTGTGCTTCCTCCAGCCCAGCATTTCTCATGATGTACTTTGCATATAAGTTAAATAAGCAGGGTGACAATATACAACCTTGACGTACTCTTTTTCCTATTTGGAACCAGTCTGTTGTTCCATGTCCAGTTCTCACTGTTGCTTCCTGATGTGCATACAGGTTTCTCAGGAGGCAGATCAGGTGGTCTGGTATTCCCATCTCTTTCAGAATTTCCCAGTTTGTTGTGATCCACACACTCAAAGGCTTTGGCATAGTCAATAAAGCGGACATAGATTTTATTTTTGGACTCTCTTGCTTTTGGATGATTCAGCGGATGTTGGCAGTTTGATCTCTCATTCCTCTGCCTTTTCTAAAACCAGCTTGAACATCTGGAATTTCACTGTTCGTGTATTGCTGAAGCCTCGCTTGGAGAATTTTGAGCATTACAGAGTGAAGTAAGTCAGAAAGAGAAAAAACAAGTGTTGCATATATAAGGAATATAGAAAATACTAGTAATGTATGTATTTGCAGGGCAGGAATAGAGATTCAGGCATAGAAAAGAGACTTCTGGACACAGTGGGCACAGGAGAAGATAGGATGAACTGAGAGAATAGCATTGAAATATATATATTACCATATGTAAAATAGACAGTTAACGTTAACTTTATGTATAACCCAAGGAGCACAAACTGGTGCTCTCTGATAACCTAGATGGGTGGCATGGGATGGGAGGTGGGAGGAGGGTTTAAGGAGGAGGGGACATATGTATACTTATGGCTGGTTCATGTTGATGTATGGCAGAAACCAACATGATACTGTAATGCAATTATCCTCCAAATAAAAATGAAAAATTTTAATTTAAATTTATTTATTTTAATTGGAGACTAATTACTTTACAATATTGTGTTGGTTTTGCCATACAGCAACATGAATCCGCCACGGGTATACAGGTGTTCCCCATCCTGAACCCCCTCCCACCTCGCTCCCTGTACCATCCCTCTGGGTCATCCCAGTGCACCAGCCCCAAGCATCCTGTATCCTGCATTGAACCTGGACTGGCAATTTGTTTCTTATATGATTTTATACATGTTTCAATGCCATTCTCCCAAATCATCCCCACCCTCTCCCTCTCCCACAGAGTTCAAAAGACTTTTCTATACATCTGTGTCTCTTTTGCTGTCTCGCATATAGGGTTATCATTACCATGTTTCTAAATTCTATATGTATGTGTTAGTATTCTGTATTGGTGTTTTTCTTTCTGGCTTAATTCACTCTGTATAATAGGCTCCAGTTTCACCCACCTCAAAAGAATACAAAGATTCAAATGTATTCTTTTTAACGGTTGAGTAATGCTCCATTGTGTATATGTACCACAGCTTTCTTATCCATTCATCTGCTGATGGACATCTAGGTTGCTTCCATGTCCTGGCTATTATAAACAGTGCTGCAGTGAACATTGGTGTACACATGTCTCATTCAATTCTGGTTTCCTCGGTGTGTATGCCCAGCAATGGAATTGCTGGGTCATAAAACAAATAAATAATTTTTTAAACAAGTCCCTTTTAAAATTGCCTGAAAAAATATATACTTAGGAATAAACCTGACTAAGGAGGCAAAAGAGCTATATGCTGACAAATATTAAACATGGAGAAAGGAAACTGAAGATGATTCAAAGAAATGGAACAATACCCATGATATTTGACTGGAGGAATTAATATTGTTAAAATGCTCACACTACAGAAAGAAATCCGCAGATTTAATGGAGTCTCTGTCAAGTCATCTATGACATTTTTCACAGAACTGAAACAAATATCTGAAAATTTATTCGGAAACATTACAAAGAAAAAAAAATTGCAAAAGCAATCCTAAGGTAAAGTCAGTGCTACAAAACTATGTTAATCAGAACAGAATGGTATTAGTACAAAAACAGACATGTGGATCAATGGAACAGAAATAACCCCACATATCTATGGTCTATTAATCTTCAACAAATGAGGCAAGAATATGCAATGAAGAAAAGATAGTCTCATCCACAATGGTGTTGGGAAAGCTGGAAAGTCACATGTAAATTGAGAAAGTTAGAGTACACCCACACACCATACACAAAAGTAAACTGAAAATGGCTTAAAGTCTTAAATACAAGACATGACATGATAATCAAACTCATACACTTTTCCACAGCAAAGAAAACCATAAAACAAAACGAAAAACAATCTACAGAATGGGAGAAAACATTTGCAAATGGTGTGAATAACAAAGGATTCATCTCCAAAATACACAAACAGCTCATGCAACTCAATAACAAAAAAACAAAGAACCAAATCAAAAACTGAGCAGAAGACCTAAATAAACATCTTTCCAAAGAAAACATAGAGATGGCTCATAAACACATAAAATGATTTGCAACATCACTAATAATGAGAAATGCAAGTCAAAACTACAACGATGCACCACCTCACAAGAGTCAGAATGGTTATCATTAAAATGTCAATAACAAATGCTGGAGAGGGCATGAAGAAAATGGAACACCCCCTCCCCATACTGTTCCATTCAGTTCAGTCGCTCAGTCATGTCCGACTCTTTGGGACCCCATGAATCGCAGCACACCAGGCCTCCCCTGCCCACCACCATCTCCCGGAGTTCACTCAGACTCACGTTCATCGAGTCCGTGATCCCATCCAGCCATCTCTTCCTCTGTCGTCCCCTTCTCCTCCTGCCCCCAATCCCTCCCAGCATCAGAGTCTTTTCCAGTGAGTCGACTCTTCACATGAGGTGGCCAAAGTACTGGAGCTTCACCTTCAGCATCATTCCTTCCAAAGAAATCCCAGGGCTGATCTCCTTCAGAATGGACTGGTTGGATCCCCTTGCTGTTAATGGGACTATAAATTGGTGAAGCCATTATGGAAAAGAGTGGTTACTTCAAAAACTGAAAATAGAACTACTGTGTTGCTATTGTTCATTTACTTAGTCATGTCCAACTCTTTGCGACCCCATGGACTCTAGCACTCCAGATTTCCTTGCTCTTCACTATCTCCCAGAGTTGCTCAAACTCATGTTTATTGAGTTGATGATGCCATCCATCCAACTTACCCTCTGTTATCCCCTTCTCCTCCCACCTTCAATCTTTGCCAGCATCAAGGTCTTTCCAATGAGTCAGTTCTTCGAATCAGGTGGCCAAATTATTGAAACTTCAGCTTCAGCATCAGTCCTTCCAATGGATATTCAGAGTTGATTGACTGGTTTGATCTGCAAACTGTTCAAGGGACTCTCAAGAGTCTTCTCCAACACCACAGTTCAAAATCATCAACTCTTTGGTGCTCAGCCTTCTTTACATATGAATTCTCACATCCACACATGACTACTGGAAAACCATAGCCTTCACTATATGCAGCTCGCTTGGTAAAGTGATGTCTCTGCTTTTCAATACACTGTCTAGGTTTGTCATAGCATTTCTCTCCAAGGAGCAAGTGTCTTAATTTCATGGCTGCAGTCATTTTGGAGCCCTCCAAAATGACTGGTTTTTCCAGTAGTCATGTATGGATGTGAGAGTTGGACTGTGAAGAAAGCTGAGTGCCGAAGAATTGATGCTTTTGAACTGTGGTGTTGGAGAAGACTCTTGAGCGTCCCTTGGACTGCAAGGAGATCCAACCAGTCCATTCTAAAGGAGATCAGCCCTGGGATTTCTTTGGAAGGAATGATGCTAAAGCTGAAACTCCAGTACTTTGGCCACCTCATGTGAAGACACATTGGAAAAGACTAATGCTGGGAAGGACTGGAGGCAGGAGGAAAAGTGGACGACAGAGGATGACATGGCTGAATGGCATCACCGACTCGATGGACATGAGTTTGAGTGAACTCCAGGAGTTGGTGATGGACAGGGAGGCCTAGAGTACTGCGATTCATGGGGTAGCAGAGTTGGTCACGACTGAGCAACTGAATTGAACTGACCTGAACTGAAAATAAAGTCTCAATGTTTCCACTCTTTCCCCATCTATTTCTTATGGAGTGATGGGACTGGATGACATCAGTTCAATTCAGTTGAGTCACTCAGTCGTGTCCGACGCTTTGCTACCCAATGGACTGTAGCACACCAGGCCTCCCCATCCATCACCAACTCCCAGAGTTTACTCAAGCTCATGCCCATTGAGTCAGTGATGAACCATCTCATCTTCAGTCGACCCCTTCTCCCCACCTCAGTCGTTCCCAGCATCAGGGGCTTTTCAAATGAGTCAGTACTTCGCATCAGGTGGCCAAGTCCTGGAGTTTCAGCTTCAGCATCAGTCCTTCCAATGAATATTCAGGACTGATTTCTTTTAGGATGGACTGCTTGGATCTCCTTGCAGTTCAAGGGACTCTCAAGAGTCTTCTCCAACACCACAGTTCAAAAGCATCCATTCTTCAATGCTAAGCTTTCCTTAGAGTCAGACTCTCACATCCATACATGACTACTAGAAAAACCATAACCTTGACTAGCTGGACCTTTGTTGGTAAAGTAATGTCTCTGCTTTTTAATATGCTTTCTAGGTTGCTCATTATCTTAATGATAATAACAGATACCATTATCTTATTTCCTCAACGCTGAGGTTTAAGCTAGCTTTTTTTTCCCTCTCTTCTTTCACCTTTAGTTCCTTATTGCTTTCTGCCATGACAGTCGAGCTGCATAACAATTACTAGGCCTTCAGTGTAAAACTCTGAAACCTGTCTTGTTTTCAGTAAACATCCTGCTCCATTGTCCTGAATTCCTGGAATGTGTCTTTAGTCTGATAAATTATCAGCACTCAGATCCACAGAAGAGCAGCGATTAAATTCTGTTGCATATGCCTGAGGGGGAAACAGTGGTGATCCTTAATCTTAAGCCCATACATCTGGCCCAAAGGACAGAGGGTATGAAAAAGGGTGGTGACTTAATCCAAAGATCAAAACAAGTCATAAAAGGTGACGCTAAGTATCTTGACCTTTAAATTGAATGTTTAGAAATAATGTGGTTTAAAGGAAGGGTATAAAAACTACCTTGGGGTGATTCTTTACCCCCTTTCTATGCTGAGTGTCTATGCTGAGAGCTTTGCACTTTCCTCCTCTTTAATAAATCTTATTCAGTTACTACCATGAGCATTTGTATGTTCATGAATTCCATTCTTTGGCTGCGTGGACAAGAACTTGGATTCCTGTCTCATCTTTTGGGGGCTCGTCTGGAAATCCTGAATGCCTACTCAAGGTAAGCACAGACACTCACTCTCAGATCTGTCATTCACTTCTCATTACCTAATCTAGCTGCATGGTCTCTTGAGCCACACTATTTCACAAGCCTGCATGAGTTCCAAAGGCAGAAAGAGTAGACAGCGACCTCAGTATTAGCCAGCAGATTGACCTGGGTTGCTGAGCAAAATCTCTGCTAAGGCTGCTGCCTCAGTACGAACCGCAGGATATCTACCATTTCTCTTTCCTAATCTTTAGAGGTTATGAGATTTTTCACTTAAGGTAGGATCATTTGGAGTGTGTGTAAATACTACTAACCTTGTGCACTACATAGCTTGCTTTAGGGGAACTCCAGTTCAGGCACACCCAGTGTTCAAGAGCACAGCAAGTCCACCAACTTAGGCTCTCCCGGTACATCCATCTCTAGGTGGAAAGAAAGGTAGAGACAGGAAGAGGACAACAGTCCAGGGTAACTGGATAATGATGCTCAAGACCAGGTGCACGCCAAAGTTGAGGGAAGCATGCCGTATTGGTGTTTCTTTGCTCCCACTGTGCAAGGTGGGGACACCCTCTATCAGAAGAAGCAGAGAAAAGATGAAGAGCACTGGACGCTGGTCTTCTGTCTTTCAGATGGCAGCCAGCTCTTCGTGCCCTACACCCAGCTCAGAGTGGATGCCTTTGGCAAGTATACCGAAGAACTAGAAGAAGTTTGACCCTTAGACCTTGTTAAAGAAGAGAATGATCTTTTTTCTGCACCAAGGCATAGCCTCAGTAGGATCTATCTGATGGTGAAAAATGGCCCCTGAGGGCTCATTTGATTATAATACCATCTTCCAACTAGACCTCTTTTGTAGACAAGAAGGAAAATGTCAGAAATGCCATATATATGGGTTTTGTCTTGAGAGAGAAAACCCTCTTATCCAGGAGTTGTGGGCTTGCTACTTCCATGCTGCCTATAACTGCCTCCAAGTCCTCAGGTCCAAACTGTCACTCTTAACCAGAGCTGCCCAAACCTAGCCCACAGGAGCCTCCACAATCTCTGGTAATGCCTTGGGCACCAGCAGCAGTTTCTACCCCAGTGGCTCCTAACCCAACACTGGTGATCTCTAGGCTATATCCTCCCCTCCTTCCATTACAAGAAGCTCCTAAAAGGGACTTGGGAGCCACAGGAGTCCATGTTCCTTTCCCCCTCCGAGATTTATGGCAAATTAAATTAGACCTAGGAAGCTTTATTGAAGATCCTGACAATTATATAAGCATTTTCCAGGGTCTAAACCAATGCTTGAAATGGCACAGAAAGATATTATGCTAATCCCGACTAGCACCCTCACTGACAATGAAAGAAGTAGTAATTAAAAATGCCCAGGGATGGGGAGATGAGTGGTATGCTATTGGCGTGCAGGGGAGACCTGACAGTGAATCAGCCTGGTTACCTACAGGGCTCCAGGCAATGCCCATAGCCGAGCCTAACTGGGCACATGACAAAGACAGTGATGACTGGAAGAGAGTGGACTTTATCACTTGCATTGAGGAAGGCTTAAGAAAGTCACGAGCTAAGCCCTTAGACTACTCCAAACTATCTGGAGTGACTCAGGAAAAGGAGGAAATTCACACAGCTTTTCTGGAAAGGCTCAGGGAGGCACTGAGAAAGCACACTAATTTGGACCCAGATGCCTCAAACTTATTCTTAAAGACAAATTTATCACTCAGTCGGCTCCAGATATTCAGAGGAAACTCCAAAAACTGGCGTTTGGCCCCCATATAGATTTAGAGGGCCTTGTTTAAGGAAAACAAAACAACAACAAAAAAAGTAATACGGCTCAAAATAGTCTGGAGTTACAACACCCCTCCAGGTCCTTCTCACCATTCTATGCAAAACAAAGAACTCTGACCTGAAGAAAAAAAAATGGACAATAAGGTTGATCACGCCCAGCTCCCAGCTGGTCCCAGCTGGTCTCCAGAATTCCTTGCCCCAGCTGTTTAAGAAATAACTACTCCAAACACTTCTCTCGCTTCCCTGTGGCTCAGACAGTAAAGCATCTGCCTATAATGCAAGAGACCCGGATTCAATCCCTGGGTCGGGAAGATCTCCTGGAGGAGGAAATGGCAAGCCACTCCAGTATTCTTGCCTGGAAAATCCCATGGACAGAGGAGCCTGTTAGGGGTACACTCCAGGGGTCCCAAAGAGTTGGATATGGCTGAGCAACTTCACTCACTCCAAACAACTTTGGAGATGAATAGGCCCCCTTAACAGTAGATGTCCACACATATGCCTATATATACCTACTCTTTTCTTGGGTTAGCGCAGCAGCTCACTAATCTGACTGCTGCCCCTTCTTGCCTCATTAAAGGTGAATCTGTTCCGTAAAGTGCCGGTCTCCTTCTTTTTCCGAACCCCGCCTCCTCTAACTCCCTTACTCTACACTGGTAAGAGCTGCCACATCAGTATTCTTAAACAGAAATCAGGAAGAACCTAAAGAAAAAGAGAATAGGGATAAGAAAAAGGCCGAAGCGCTCATTTTGGCCCTACAGGGAGTTAACTTTCAGGCTACAAAGGTGGGAGTACACAGGCAAAAACCTGGAGTCTGTTTTCGCCTCGGCAAGGACGGACACTTTAAGGGACAATGCGCCCAAGGCAAGCAGAGGCCACCACCAAGGCCTTGCCCCACTTGCAAGGGAGATCACTGGAGGAGTAACATCCCCTGGGACACAGGTTTCAGGGTCAGAAACTCAGACACAAGATCCAAGATTCACAGGGCCCAGGGCTTCCCACTTTGGCTCTGTCCTCATTACCACACGGGAGCCTCAGGGGACTCTAACTAGAAGAGGCCATCCTGTTCAATTCCTACAGGATACAGAAGCCACTTTCTCACCCTCCCGTGTAATCCGGGTCCTCCTTCTACTAAGTCAGCTACTAAAGGTGGCATTTCTGGAAAGCCAACTACAAAATTCTTTACACAACAGTTGAATTGTAACTGGGATTCTCTTTTTTCTCATGTGGATATGTACATGCGCTCAGTCGTGTCTGCCTCTCTGACTCTATGACCCCATGGACTGCAGCCCGCCAGGCTCCTCTGTCCAAGGGATTTTCCTGGCAAGAACACATGAGGGGGTTGCCATTTCCTCCTCCAGGGGATCTCCCCCACTCAGGGATCGAACTTGCATCTTTTGCAACTGCCTGCATTAGCAGGCTGATTCTTTTCTACTGCCACCTGGGAATCCCAAGTGAGCACAAGGCGCTGGCATGCTGGGCTGGGGTGAAGGGCAGTGGCAGCGAAACCCCACGAGTTGAGGAAGGGTGAAGGCAATCACCTCAGGCCGGCTGACCCGCTGGACGCAGCCATCCATCCACGAGGGATGCAGCATGCTGCCCCAAAGTTCTGATGGGGAGACCCTCCTCGAGGGCCCGGCTGGCTGTAAATGGGGCCAAGGACACCAGCCCGGCACATCCGGGACTGCCGTGGCACCCTTATGTCCACCACCAACGGGGGGCGGCGGTATAGGCGCAGTAGCCAGCCGGTTTCGCGCGCACCCTCTGAGGAGCGCACCGCAGGAGGGCCGCGCCAGGGGCACAGGCGCTCCTCCTGGTCTAGCACGCGGACGGCAGGCGGCAAAGGGCGACGGAGCAGGGCCAAGGCGGGCCGGGAGAGAGGCGCACCAGGGCACAGCCCCAGGGAGCAGAGGACGGGACGGCCGAGGCACCAACGGAGTGCCGCCAGGTAGGCCCGCGTGGCACAGACGCTGCAGAGGCGCGGAACCGGCGGTGGAGGTGGGGTGGCCGGGAGGCGACCGCGAGGGCCCGGAAGCCATTCACAGCGACCCGGAAGCGAGGCAGCTCCCCGTCACGCCACGGAATCGCACCGCCAGAGGCTCCCAGCGCAGCAGCGGTCCCCTGGCACCCAGGACGTCCCTGCTCTCGGGGCTTGCGCCCTCACCGCCAACACCCAGAGCCACAGCTGGCCCGGGAGAACACGCTCCCGCCAGGTACCAGCGCCTCCACGGCCCTCACGTGCAACTTGCTTACCCCCTTGGGGACCGGGGGCACTTCTCTGCCCGGAGACGCCACCGGCCATGGAGGCCAGCGAAGGACTCCCACATGAGGTGAGGCCGGTTAGAGCCTAGACAGGGTAAGGGGGCGCTGGGCGGTCACCCGTGTGGGGGCGGGCCGGAAGGGGGGCGAAGTCGGAGGTGACAAGGAAGGGCAACACACACGCACAGGGAGGGCAAGGGGACAGGGGCACCTGAGCTGGCTGGTGATCAGAAAGACCCAGTCACGGCTGTCCACCTAGTTTTCAAATAGGAATATGTCTATTTTTAAACAAAAACACGTCCACACCTGTTAAAAAGATTTTGAGAGGCAAATTGGAACCGCTCACCCTTATATATGCTGTCAGCTGATTGAGTGGAATGATTTGAATTTGTTTCATGAATATAAAGATATTTTGCTGCTTTGTTTTCCAAAGGTGTACTACAGATTTACAATCCAAAGAGTAACAGATATGAATTTCAGGTGTTCAGTGCATTCATCACCTTTTGGTAATTTTTTTCTTTTGTTTTATTCATCCTATGAAATATGTAATGGATCCTAATTTTCTTGAATACATATTTGTCCTGATAACTAATGATATTATGCAAGTAAGGTTTTGAGTCATCCCTTTCTTTTACCAACTTTTGTTGGGTTATTTGCCTTATTAGTACATTAAACTTCTTTGTAATTAGGACTATGAGTCTTTTCTTAGAATAATATATATTTCAAATGACTTTCTTCATACTTTGGCCTGAGTATTTACTCACAAAATGCGTTTGGTAAGCAGAAGTTCTTATTCATAATATATTTCAGTTCCTTGTATTTTCCTGTGTAGTTATTACTTTTCAAATCCTGGTTAAGAAATAATTCCTACTCCAAGATTTTGAAAATGTTTCCTTATGCTTTATCTTCTAAGAGAGAATTCTATTTTTATTTGCACTTATATCTATAATCTATCTAGAATATATTTATGTGTTTAGTGTGAGATTGTTGTTGTTGTTTAGTCACTAAGTCCACCTCTTTGTGACCCCATGGACTAGAGCCCTCCAACCTCCTCTGTCCCTGTAATTTTCCAGGGAAGAATACTGGAATGGGTTGCCATTTCCTCCTCCAAGGGATCTTCCCAACCCAGGAATAGAACCTGTGTCCTCTCTCTCCTGCTTGGCAGGTGGATTGTTACCACTGAGCCACCTGGGAAGCCCTTAGTATGAGGTTGGTGGTTACATTAATATTATTTTTTCTGTATACTTATTTAAAAAAACTCATTCAATTCCTTAAAAATAGTACAATTTCCTCTTACTTCACTTCAGTGGAACATTTCTTACACATAACTTTGTAAAGTATTAATATATGTTTATCTGGCTTTTGTTTTATTCTGTTTTACTGACCTTTTTTTTTTTCTTCCTATTTTTACACTAATGCTTCACAATCTTATTTCCCAACGGTTTATAAAAGCCTTGATATCTGGTGGTAAATGATGATGATACCAGCAATTGAGATCCAAAAGAGTTTTGCTTTATACAATCTTTCCTTAAGTTATTAAGTGAAAGAGTTACTTTAGTAGTTAGTGTTAGTTGCTCAGTCTTGTCTGACTTTGCAACCCCATGAATTGTAGCTCGCCAGTCCATGGGGTCGTTGAGTGATGGACACGACTGAACGACTTCGCTTTCACTTTCCTGCATTGGAGAAGGAAATGGCAACCCACTCCAGTGTTCTTGCCTGGAGAATCCCAGGGACGGGGGAGCCTGGTGGGCTGCCGTCTCTGGGGTTGCACAGAATTGGACACAACTGAAGGGATTTAGCAGCAGCAGCAGCAGGCTTCTCTATCCATGGAATTCTCCAGGTGAGAATACTGGAGTGGGTAGACTTTCCTTTCTCCAGAGGATCTTCCTTACCCAGGGATAGAACTTGGGTCTCTTACATTGCAAACAGATTCTTTACTGTCTCAGCCACCAGGGATTTATCTCCTTGCTAATGTTTTGCCATTAAATAGCAGCTGTCTATCTCACTAGTAAGCTTTTTGCTATAAAGTTAATTTTACCTTCACTGATTGTTTCCAAATCTGATACTGTTAGGTAGAAAGTTAGGCATAGGCAATGAGGGGTGGCCTAACTAAAAAGATTTAAACTGCCCTCTATAAAACCCACCCCAGACAAGCTCCAGTGTGGCCCAAGAGTGCTCACTGATATGCTGCAAAGTAACCACAGAGACTGCTCCAACTCTATGTATCCTTTGCCCTTGAAACGCAAAGGATACAAACTAATCAGAAGGACTTCTCCAGCTCCTGGACACTTGCCCTTGATGCACAGTTGTGTCCTCAAGTGACCTTAGGCAGCTGGGAGCCTATTAAATGTTCATAAATATTCTATACATACATGCATCTGATTAAAACAGACTGAATTATGGAAAGATATGAGCAATACTGTCTGGTGTTATGCAACTTGCAACTGTCAATCAAAACTGCCAGTCCATGCCCACCTAGATGAATATGCAAAAGTCCTTTCTTGAAAACCCTTCTGACCTCATCATTCCAGCAGCAGTGCCTCTCTTGGACTGGCCCATCTCTCCCTTGAGGTGTTCTTTCTGTTCTTTCTTTAATAACCTTGTTTTTGCCATGAGTAAGACCTGAGATTCTTCTTTGTTTCCTTATCAAGAACCGAGGCCCACAAAGGAGGATGTTCTTCGACCCTTCCCAAATCTGGTAATGATACTAACAAGTGATAGACCTCAACTTGAGGGTGAGAGAGTCACCTGCAAAAATTTTATTGAAAATAGGATGTTATGGGTAACAATATGAAACAAGGTCATTTTCAGGAGGGGTGACGGGTTGGTCATAACTTTTCTTCCAAGGAGTAAGCGTCTTCTAATTTCATGGCTGCAGTCACCATCTGCAGTGATTTTGGAGCCCAAAAATGAAGTCTGACACTGTTTCCACTGTTTCCCCATCTATTTCCCATGAAATGATGGGACCGGATGCCATGATCTTTGTTTTCTGAATGTTGAGCTTTAAGCCAACTTTTTCACTTTCCTCTTTCACTTTCATCAAGAGGCTTTTTAGTTCCTCTTCACTTTCTGCCATAAGGGTGGTGTCATCTGCATATCTGAGGTTATTGATATTTCTCCCAGCAAGCCTGATTCCAGCTTGTGTTTCTTCCAGTCCAGCGTTTCTCATGATGTACTCTGCATATAAGTTAAATAAACAGGGTGACAATATACAGCCTTGACGTACTCCTTTTCCTATTAGGAACCAGTCTGTTGTTCCATGTCCATTAATACATCATAAATAATATATTAAGAAATAATATATTTTCAAACACTTAACACCTACTATATGCAAAGCACAATGCTCACCCCTTCGAGATATCACAAAGATACATTGCACAGTTTTTATTTTTGACATTTTGAGGGTTCTAGTCTAGTATGGAAAAGTTTGTAACTTAAGCTTCAGCAAGTTCCTGTTGGCTCAAAGAAACAAAAGTTTTAACCAACAGCCTTTCTTGAAGGAGCATATACCGTTACAGAATATATAATTTAAACAGGATCTTAAACATGAGTAAGTTAATTACACGTCTGTGTATTTTTAAATCAATTAAATAAGGGGGCTGTTGGACTGAGGTGGCTCTAATGCCCTGAAAAGCCTGTATAAACAAAACTGAAGCGTGCAAATGTCTCAGTGTTAAGAAATGGAAACCTAGGGATTTCCCTGGCCGTTCAGTATGTGAGACTTTGAGCTCCCAATGCAGAGGGCATGGATTCCATCCCTAGTGTGGGGAGTTAAGATCCTCCACATGCCTGGCTAGCCTACAGTGGGGGAGAGTAATGGAAACCTAAGGACAACCAATCATAAGCAAGTAGGCTTTCCCAAATAAGGCATCAGTTCAGTTCAGTTCAGTTCATTTCAGTCGCTCAGTCGTGTCCGACTCTTCGCGACCCCATGAATCGCAGCACGCCAGGCCTCCCTGTCCATCACCAACTCCTGGAATTCACACAGACTCAGGTCCATCGAGTCTGTGATGTCATCCAGCCATCTCATCCTCTGTCGTCCCCTTCTCCTCCTGCCCCCAATCCCTCCCAGCATCAGAGTCTTTTCCAGTGAGTCAACTCTTCGCATGAGGTGGCATAAGTACTAGAGTTTCAGCTTCAGCATCATTCCTTCCAAAGAAATCCCAGGGCTGATCTCCTTCAGAATGGATTGGTTGGATCTCCTTGCAGTCCAAGGGACTCTCAAGACCCTTCTCCATCCAACACCACAGTTCAAAAGCATCAGTTCTTCAGTGCTCAGCTTTCTTCACAGTCCAACTCTCACATCCATACATGACCACAGGAAAATCCATAGCTTTGACTAGACGGACCTTAGTCAGCAAAGTAATGTCTCTGCTTTCGAATATACTATCTAGGTTGGTCATAACTTTCCTTCCAAGGAGTAAGCATCTTCTAATTTCATGGCTGCCTTCACCATCTGCAGTGATTTTGGTGCCCCCCCAAAATAAAGTCTGTCAGTGTTTCCACTGTTTCCCCATCTATTTCCCATGAAGTGATGGGACCAGATGCCATGATCTTCATTTTCTGAATGTTGAACTTTAAGCCAACTTTTTCACTCTCCACTGTCACTTTCATCAAGAGGCATTTTAGTTCCTCTTCACTTTCTGTCATAAGGGTGGTGCTACCTGCATATCTGAGGTTATTGATATTTCAGCTTAAGCTTGCTGAAGCAAAAAACAAAATGGAATAGATATTGCTAAGAAAGCTCTCTAAAATGGAGCCAAAAGACCGCTGAAGAAGTGTGACTCATGCACATGTGAGCCTAGGTAGAGTCTGAACTTAACACCACTTACTCTTAATTCAGGACTTCCCTGATAGCTCAGTTGGTAAAGAATCTGCCTGCAATGCAGGAGACACCGGTTCGATTCCTGGGTCGGGAAGATCCCCTGGAGAAGGAATAGGCTACCCACTCCAGTATTCTGGCCTGGAGAATCCCATGGACTGTACAGTCTGTGGGGTTGCAAAGAGTCGGACATGACTGAGCAAATTTCACTTCACTTCACTCTCTTAATTCAAGCATCCAGACCATCTGCCCAGTGTTCCAAAACTCAAGATACTTATGGAACCTCTACACTGAAAGAATGCCTTACAGGATATCCCTTAAAGACAAATATTTCCTTTTTTGTGTCCAGTCAGTCATAGTTAACCTTGTGGCTTTAACAACCTTGTGTCTTTTGCCTTTATAAACCCTTGACTTTCTCTTCCCCCAAATACTGGGTTTTACCAAAATTTGTGTCTCCTGAGTTGTAATTCCTAAGACCCCAAATGAACTCTTCTTATTGCACCCTTCTGCATTTCTTTGTTGACAAGTAGTATCCAGTCAAGTAATATCCTTGCTTTGCTTTGGCATCTTTCCTATAAAAGCCTTTCCTCTAGTTCCTGACAGTGATTAGGAGCGACCAGATTTGAACTGATGTTTGCTGAAATTCTTTTTATTGTTTGATCAAAATAAAAAAAATTCCAACATGCCTCAGTTTATCTATTAACTTTATGTACCCAACAGAATTGAAAACAGAGACTGGAATGAATATTTTTACATCAATGTTCACAGCAGCATTATTCAAAATAGTAAAAGAGAAACAACCCCGTCAATGGATAAATGAATAAACAAAAGTGGCATATATATCCTTTACAAGAAGTGCTTCTGACATGTTACTACATAGATGAATCTGGAAAACATTATGCTAAGTGAAATAGGGTGGTCACAGAAGGACAAATATTATATTGTGGGTAGGGGAGGAAAAATAATCTTCAATAGAACTGGATTTGTGGATACTGGATTCTAGTCCTGTTCATTGCCTTTGAGGTTTTGTTGTTGTTGTTCAGTCACCCAGTCGTATCCAACTCTTTGCAATGCCATGGACTGCAGCGCACCAGGCCGCCCTGTCCCTCACCTTTTCCTGGAGTTTGCCCGAGTTCATGTTCACTGCATCAGTGATGCTGTCCCGCCATCTTATCCTCTGGTACCCTTTTCTCCTTCTTCCCTTGATCTTTCCCAGCATCAGGGACTTTTCTAATGAGCTGTCTGTTCGCAAGATGACAAAAATACTGGAGCTTCAGCTTTAGCATCAATCCTTACTTACAGTGAATATTCAGGGTTGATCTCCCTTAAGATTGGTTGGTTTGATCTCCTTGCTATCCAAGGGACTTTCAGGAGTCTTCTCCAGCACCACAATTCAAAGGCATCAATTATTTGGCATTCTGCCTTCTTTACAGTCCAGCTCTCACAACCGTACATGACCACTGGAAAGACCATAGCCTTGACTATACAGACCTTTGTCAGCAGAGTAATGTCTCTGCTTTTCAGTACACTGTAGGTTTGTCATTGCTTTCCTGCCAAGAGGTTTTGTTATCTACCTGCAAATTAGACTGAATCCTGAATTCTTCTAGTTTTCACCAATATCTGTCACTAAACTAACATTTCCACATTTTTCCCACTCTTGTTACGTGAAATCATAAAGACAAAAACTGCCATTTTCTCAAAGCTGAAGCTGGATGATGAGATAAACTTCAGAGAAATCGCCACAGCATCTCACATCCAGACCAACTTTGTGCTTTTGCTCTATGGCCCACTCAGAAATTTCACTAGAACACCTAACATCAACCAGAGATAACAGGAAAATCTATCAGATTACTGCTGCCTCTCCTTACTCTGAAGATGCTTCAAGCCCACCATCTAGAAATCTTGACTAACTGCTCCCTAGACTCAAAATTTTTGTTTATATTCTCTTCTAACCATTAACTTTGTTTTTCTTCTGTTTCGGTGGCAATGCCTCTTATTGAATACATGATTGCTTGTACCATATAGGTATGACTTTGGAAGCCAACCTGCATCACTGCCTCCTGACATTAGATAGCACGCTTTAATTTAACTGACCTATTCTCAGGATAAAGAGGTTAATTCAATGAGAAATGGAGCAATGTACCAAATCAGCTTCTGGGGGTGTTTCAAAGGCAGGAACTTCTTGGGGAAGGTGCAAATGCAGGATGGCAGAAATGGCTCCCCAAAATGTGCCTCTTTGACATAAGGACTGTTTTTAGCTGATTGTTTAAAGAAATAGCAGACAAAGACTTCCCTGGTGGTCCAGGGGACCTATGTTCCATCTCTGGTCAAGGAACTAATCCCACGTGCCTAAACTAAGAGTTTGCATGCTGCAACTAAAGATCCCACATGCCGTAACTAAAGACCCCGTGTGCTGCAAGTAAAGATCCCACGTGCCAAAACTAAGACCAGCACAACCAAATAAGTAAATATTTTAAAAAGAAAGAAAAGGCTGGTCCTTTTAAACAATTAAAATTAAAAAAAATAAACAGCAGACGCAGAAGATGTTACCCTTTTGAAATGGAAATATATGTTTATAAAGGAAATCTCCATTTACGAGGTATCTCCCTCTATCTGGCAGAGAAAGATGGCTAAATTGCTTGAAATCTTACTGGAGAAAGAAGATACTGATTTAAATCTATAAAACAAACATTACCCCTTTTACCATGCTTTTCCTGGTGACCTCCCATAACTGGCCTCTTCTCACCACCACCCCAGTATCTTTCCCGTTTATCTTTACTGAAGACATTATGTAAGATGGTCGCTTGGGCCTTCTCAGTAACCCATTCTTCCTAGATATATGTTAATAAGCTTCTGTCTGTTTATCTCTTGTTAATCCATCTTTTATTACAAGGAATCTCAGGCAAGAACTCAAAAGGTAAGGGAAAAGTTATTTTCCTCCTCTTTGGTATGATTCTATTTATACAGGATATCTACAATAGTCAAATTTATAGAGACAGGAAGTAGAAGTCTCACCAATGGAACGATATCTTTGGTTCTTCTCTCGAAGGAAAAAATTCAGATGAGAGACTCAGACAGTCTTAAGGAGCAAGAGTTTTATAGGCAAAGTGGAAGTACTCTCCCAAGAAAAGCTAAGAGCCAGCTGTCTGGAAACCAGAAGCAGCCCCACAATGGGGGTAGGTTGGTTTTTCAGAGCAGTGGAAAGTCCCTCCCTGTGTCCTGCATCATTTGACTGGCAAGTTGATTGACAGCTTTAGGTTATATAATTTTTCTCCTCGTGTGCATGCACTTACCCATAAGCACCCAAGTGAAACCCATGGGGTGTGTGTGTGTGTGTGTGTGTGTGTGTGTGTGTGTGTGTGTGTGTGTTGGGGGTTGGGGGAGGGGCGGGTAATGCAAAAGCTGCATTGCTCATTTATTATAAATATGGCATAATGAACTCCAGGTTACTCTGAGTCACCTTTTAGGTCTTGGTGGGCCTGCACCAGCCGATGCTGTCAAGTTTTACCTCGCTTGGTCCTGACAAGGCTGGAAACTCAGCAGTCCTTGACTAAATAAAGGAAGGATCTCTGGGCATATTCTGATCACCAGTGTCCAGATGGGGGATGGAAGAATGACCCCATCCAGGCTTGGGCAGGGGTCAATCATGTCTGACTAACTACCTAACAGAATACTAGTTGCCAAGGGCTGGGAGAGGGAATTGGGAGTTATTGTTTAATGGGTTTCAATTTAGAATGATGGAGAAATTCTATAGATGAATGATGGGGATGGTTGCACAACAATATTAATGTACTTCATGCCTCTGAACTATTAATATACACTTAAAAATGGTAAATTTTGGACTTCCCTCGTGGTCCAGTGGTTAAGCCTCCACGCTTGCACTGCAAAAGGCATAGATTTGATCTCTGGTCAGGAAAGTTCCACATGCCTCATGGTGCGGCAAAAAAAATTACCCAAATCAAATAAATGGTAATTTTATGTATATTTTACCACAATTTCAAACATTTAAAGAAATTTTTTAGAAATTAATAAATTTTTTGTATAGAATTCCTGGATTTAGAGTTTTTGCCTTGCCTGCTGGTGGTGCATTAATAAAATTGAATTCTCATATCCAGCTCCAGTTCCTTCTCCAAATTTTCCTGTTTCATCATTCTCTTGGTCTTCTACTCTCTCAAAGCCTGATCATCATCCTTGGCTCTATTCATTCCCACCCTTCCCACATTTGGACAGTCACCAAATCTTGACCCCCCACCTCCTTTCAAGCTGTCAGTTGCATCTGTTCCTTCCCACAGCCAATATTGTAGCTTACTCTTTGTCATCTCATTTTCTCAGCATACCTAATCTTAGCTTCCTCCAGTAGATTCTAAGTGCCACTGAGATACAGGACATGTTATACATTTTAAGGATGAGTTTTAAGTCAAATAGACCTAAAATCCTAATTTGACTATTACACTCTAAATTTTGGAAATTTGCTTACCCTGTCAACTTTTTTTTCAGTTGAAAAAGGAGAAATAACTAAGATTATCTATTTGATAAGTATGTACAGTTGTGCCTATTTTGGGCCAAGTACTGTTTTGAGTGAAAAAGAAACATAGAGGTCCTCTGTTATGGCTCCACTATTCCACCAGGTATGGGTGTCTAACATGAAATGAATGACTAGGAAGTTATCAGGGACTGCCCTGGTGGTCCAGTGGCTAAGACTTGTTCCCAGTGTAGGGTGCCCAGGTTTGATCTAGGGAGCTAGATCTAGGGAGCTAGATCCCACATATCCCAACTAAAATTTCCCGCATGTTGCAACTAAAGACCCAGAGCAGCCAAATAAATAAATGTTAAAAGAAGCAGCAGCACAGGGAACAACCTAGACTTGTGACCAATGTCTAACTGAGAGGAAGGGGTGGGCAGACTTGTAGGAGCCCTTAACCTATGGGGTCTGACATACTCTCCAGGTAGATCTTGTCAAAGTTAACTTGAACTATAGGACACCAAGTTGGTGTCTTGAGCATTGCTTGATGATGTGGAGAAATACCCATCCGACACACATTGCAAAGGGTAATCAGAATCCTTAATTATGTTTAGTTTTGTAAGAAATTGCCAAACTGTTTTCCACAGTGGCTATAACATTTGCCTTTCCGTCAACAATGAATGAGAGTTTCTGTTTCTCATCCTATCAGCATTTGGTGTTGTCAGTGTTCTGAATTTAGTTCTCTCTAGTAAGTGTATAGTGGGATTTCCTAAAGACATAATGTTGAACATCTTTTCATATGTTTATTTTATATATATATATATATATATATAATTTCTATTTCATTTTTTTACTTTTGGCCACACTACATGGAATGAAGGGTCTTTAATTCCCTAATCAGGGATCAAACCTGCATCCTCTGCAATGGAAAGTCAGAGTCTGAGCCACAGAACTGCCGGGGAAGTCCTTCATATGTTTACTGGCCATCTGTATGTTTCCTTTGTTGTTGTCTAGCCACTAAGTCATAGCTGACTCTTTTGCGACCTCATGGACAGTATGTAGCCTACCAGGCTCCTCTGTCGAAGGGACTTCCCAGGCAAGAATCCTGAAACAGGTTGCCATTTCCTTCTCCAGGGGATCTTCTTCACACAGGGACTGATCCTGTGTCTCCTGCATTATTGGGCAGATTCTTTACCACTGAACCACCAGGGAAGCAATGTTTTCTTTGGCAAGGTGTCTACTTAGGTCTTTTGCTCATTTTCAAATCAGCTTGCTAATTTTCTTGCTGAATTTTTCACTGTTTGTATATTTTGTATATTATATATTTTTCATTGTTTGTCCTTTATCATATATGTCTGGTATTTTCTCCCAGTTTGTGGCTTGTCTACTTGTTCTCTTGAATTGCACACATTTTTTAACTGATGTCAAAATTTTCACCAAATGCTTAAGTGTTTGTAATGGATCTAATTTGCTATGTATTATAAATATTGAAGTTTGAAAATAATATTTACACTGCTTTTTAAAAAGTATTCAGTGTGGGACTTACCTGGTGGTCCAGTGGTTAAGACTCTGTGCTTCCACTACAGGGGCACGGGTTCAATCTCTGGTCAGGGAACTAACATACTGTGCAGTGCTACCAGGAAATAAAATTTTTAAAAAGTATTCAATGAAATTTAATGCTATAGCTAACTGATACAATAGTCATTTTAAGAAGACAAGAAGTCGGAATGTAAATTGGTATAGCCACTATGGAGAACAGTATGGAGATTCCTTAACAAACTAGAAATAAAACTACCAGCAATCCCACTACTGAGATATACCCTGAGAAAACCACAATTCTAAAAGACACATGTACCCCAATGTTCACTGCAGTATATTTACAAAAGCCGGGATATGGAAGCAACCTACATGTCCACTGACAGATGAATGGATAAAGAAGCTGTGGTTGAATATGACTCAGCCATAGAAATGAATGCATTTGAGTCAGTTCTAATGAGGTGGATGAACTTAGAGCCTATTTTACAGAGTGAAGTCAGAAAGAGAAATTGTATATAAATGCATATATATGGAATCTAGAAAAATAGTACTGAGAAACCTATTTACAGAGAAGAAATGGAGACACAGATGTAGAAAACAGACTAGTGGATACAGTAGGAGAAGGAGCTGCTGCTGCTGCTAAGTCGCTTCAGTCACGTCCGACTCTGTGCGACCCCATAAACGGCAGCCCACCAGGATCCCACGTCTCTGGGATTCTCCAGGCAAGAACACTGGGGTGGGTTACCATTTCCTTTTCCAGTGCAGGAAAGTGAAAAGTGAAAGTGAAGTCACTCAGTCGTGTCCGACTCTTTGCGACCCCATGGACTGCAGCCTACCAGGCTCTTCCATCCATGGGATTTTCCAGGCAAGAGTACTGAAGTGGGGTGCCATCAGGAGGGCAGGTCAAATTGAGAAAGTAACATTACATGTATACATTCTGATGTGTAAAATAGGTAACTAACAAGAAGCTGCTGTAAAACACAGGGAGCCCCCTGGTGCTCTGTGATGGCCTAGAGGGGTGGAATGGGGTTAGGGGAGGCTCAAGAGAGAGGGGATGTATATATGATTATGACTGATTCACGTTGATGTATGGCAGAGACCACCAAAACATTGCAATCCTGCAATTAAAAAAAAAAGATGAAAAAACTCCATATGAAGTAAGAAATTTTATATCACTCCTCCTTTACCCAGTATTTTCATTCTACTTATAAAATTTTTTCCAAATGACATATTTATGTTCACACATCTTCTAGTGATCACCTTATCATACTTCTCTCTAAACAACTATATATGTTAAAGAAAATAATGTCATTTCCTAGATTATAAGGCTCTAAGTGTTAATGTTTTTCTTCTATATGACTGTTTTCAGTAGTTACTGAAAGTGTGTTAGTCGCTCAGTTGTGTCTGACTCTTTGCGACCCCATGGACTATAGCCCACCAGGCTCCTCTGTCCATGGAATTCTCCCAGGCAAGAATACTGGAGTGGGTTGCTGTTCCCTTCTCCAGGGGATCTTCCCAACCTAGGGATCAAACCCAGATCTCCCACATTGCAGATTTGTAACCATCTGAGCCACTATTAATGCATAATTGATCAAAATGGCACATACTATAAATATTAATAAGTGATTATTAAATATGAAAGTATCTTTTTAAAGAGTTAGTACATATAGCTGTTCATGAATTTTGCTGATTCCCGTGTGTCCTTCCCTAGTGGGAAGGGACTTCCCTTGTGGTCCAATGGTTAGGACTCCAGGCTTCCACTGAAGGGGACATGGGTTCAGCCCGTGGTCAGGAAACTAAGATCCTGTACAGCAAGGCAAAAAATAAAAATAAAAAGATGAGACACAGCGTAATATCAATACTATACTTTTTTCAGCGATTCTGTGCAGTTTGAAGGCTCTTAGTTCCCCAGTGACCAGGGATTGAACCTTGGCCACCACAGTGAAAGCACCAAGTCCTAACCCCTGAACCACCAAGGAATTCCTGCTATTTTTTTTCATACTTATATATGTACGTGCTAAAAACCTCATTCATATAAACAAGTAGATGGATCTGGAAGGAGTTTTGTTATAGCATTGTAACTTGATTGTAATTTCCCTGCAGGTGGCAGGGATTGAATCTGTATCCCCTGCATTGGCAGGCATTCTTTACCACTGAGCCCCCAAGGAAGCCCCAGAGTTTGTGTTCTTAACAACTGACTATCCTTTTCTTACAGCAGCATCCCACTTCATCATTCCACTCTCCAAGTGGAACCAAAGAAACAAATTAATAAATTATTGGTTCCACTTGGAGAGTAAGCCTAATTCAAAGTCTTCAATAAATGTGAGGACAGTCCAGGAAGTCAGTTAACTCTGTGTCATTGAGAAATATGTATGTTTGGTCTCTGTCTTCAGTTCTTAGCACTAGAACTTCTAAAACTCTTGTTAATTTCCTGAGTGATAGGAGTAATAGGAGCATCTTGTGTTATAATATTTGGTTCTTAGTCCTCAGTTCCAAAAATAAGAGCTTCTTGTTTAGTTTTTCTTGTTTTGGCCATGCTGCAGTACTTGCAAGATCTCAGTTCCCCAGCCAGAGATTGAACCCAGGCCACAGCAGTAAAAGCCCAGAATCCTAAGCATTAGGCCACCAGGGAACTCCCAACAAGAGCTTATAAGATCCTTCAAATCTCTAGAATGATGAGAGGTTGTTTGTTTGTTTGGTGAGTATCATTTATATGCTAGCAAGGTGATTCTGGCTGGGCCCTTAGATAGCTTCAGATACAAACTGGTTGCCAGATAAACCAAATCAGGTTATTAGAAGGCTGAAACATTCGGCCCCTATCTTGACCTCCCCTAGAGAAGAAAATGGCAACCCACTCCAGTATTCTTGCCTGGAAAATCCCATGGACGGAGGAGCCGGGTGGGCTACAGTCCATGGGGTAGCAAAGAGTCAGACACGACTGAGCAACTTCACTTTCTTTCTTTCTGACCTCCCTGGCTTATGATTCAATCAAGCATCTCAATGTATCAATAATAGAACCTCACAAAACCTCTAAGTAATGGAGTCCAGAGACCTTCCAGATTGATGAAGACAGCCATGTGTCTGTATGCTGATGCACCTCAAACTCCACTGGGGTGAAGCTTCTGCACTGAGGTCCTTCTAAACCTCACCCTGTGCACTTCCTCATCTGGCTATTCCTTAATAATATCCTTTGTAGTAATAAGCAGTGTTTCTCTGAGTTCCGTGAGCAGTGATAGGAACTCAGGGAAGGTCAAGGAGGTTGAATGAAGCCTATTTTCTACAAACAAGAAACAAGGGGCACAGAAAGGACTTGCAGCTGGAGAGCCCTACAGGGTCCTGCTCTCATTCACTACTACTTGTGACTGATGCCTAAATTGGGAAGTCATGCGGGACTGAGCCCTTGACCTGTGCAGTATGTGCTAACTCTGAGTAATTAGTGTCAGGACTGCAATTAAATTGTAGGACACACAGTGTACAAAGAGATGAAGAATTGCTTGGTTTGTGGGGGAACTGCTAACATTTGGTGTCAGCTGTGTTGCAGCGTTTATTTATTGTTATAATTTTTATTTATTGTCGGCTGTGCTGGTCCTTCGTGTCTGTGAGGGCTTTTCTCTGGTTGTGGTGAGTGTGGGCCGCTCTCTTGCTGTGGTGCACAGGCTCCTGACTGCGGTGGCTTCTCTTGTTGTGGAGCATGGGCCCTAGGGCAAACGGGCTCCAATATTTGTGGCACATATGGGCACAGTAGGTGCAGACTCCTGGCTCAATAGTGGCGGCACATGGGCCTCATTGCTCCGCAGCATGTGGGATCTTCCAGGATCAGGAATTGATTGTTTTATTCACTCAATAAATAATTGATAGACATCACTGTGTAAGTTTAAGGCATATAGTAGAATGGTTTGACTTAATGTTTGTTGTGAAATGATTGACAGGTTCTACTAATACCTGATGATTCTTTTAATTTTTTTCCCAAACTTTTATAACTTTTATTTTGCATTGGGATATAGCCAGTTAACAATGTTGTGGTAGTTTCAGGCAAACTGCAAAGGGGCTCGGCCATACATATACATGTATCTATTTTTCCCCAAACCTAATAATTGTTAAATCTCAATTCATACTTCATCTGATTCAGTACCTTGAAGTCATAATCAAGGAAACAGGGATAGCTTTGTCTAACACTTTTGACTATAACAACCTACCAGTAGGTAGGTGGGTACTTTAGTCAATGGCTTCTTTTGTTACTTTAGAATTGTGGTTGTTGTTTTTGTAGTTTGAACAATAAAATCTTCAAAATATTAGAACAATTAATTTATATTTAGTTACATTTGGCAATTCTTTTAATTATTATTTATTCATAAATGATACATGTTTATCAAGCACCTTCCACATGCCAGGCTTTTTTTTCTTTTTAAGTAATTGATGGAAACACAAAGGCCCCAGAGTAACCAAAGCAATTTTTAAAAGAAAGAATGAAGTTGGAAGACCTAACCTACTTGATTTCAAAACCTATTATAAAGCTGCAGTAATCAAGGTAGTTTGGTATTGGCGAAAAGATACAGATCAATGGAACATAGCAGAGTTCAAAAGTAGATTTATACATGATGAGTCAGTTGATTTTTGAGAAAGATGCTAAAGCAATTCAACAGGGAAACAAGTCTTTTCAACAAATGATGCTGGATCAATTAAATAGCCATGTTAAAAAAAAAAAAGGAAGAAAGAAAATCAACTCTACCTTACGCCATAGGCAAAAATTAACTCAAAATGGATCACAAACTTAAGTATCAATTCTCAAATTATAAAATTTTTAGAAAACATAAGAGAGTCATTTCAGTCTTGAAGATGGAAGTGTTTAGAACAAAATAAAGCACAAATCATCAGCAAAACAAAAATTTGGTAACTTGGACTTCATTAAGATAAAAAGTATTTGAAAGACACCACTAGCAAAATTAAAAGGCAGGAAACAGAATGAAAATCCTTGCAACGTGTGTTTCAAAGGATTTCCATACAGACCATGTAAAACAAAAATCTTCCAACTCAATAAGACAACCACCCACATAAATAAATGGGCAAAAGATTTGAAGTTAACTTCACAACAGAAGGTATATGAATGCTGGTAAGTACCTGAAATGATGTTCAACATCATCAGTCATAAGGGAAGTGTAAATTAAACCCACAGTGAGATACTACTGCACACCCTTTAGAATGCTAAAATTAAACAAAAAAAAATTCTCATACTAAGCGTTGATGAGTTTATGGAGCAACTGGAACTCTCAGACTTTGCTGGTGTGAATGTAAAATATTAGTCACCTTGCAAAACAGTTTGGCTGTTTCTTAAAAGTTAAACATATACCTATCATATGACTCAGTCAGTCTTATATCTAGGTATTCACCAAGAGAAACAAAAACATCTACACAAAAACTAGTACACAAATGTTCAGTCATAGTGACTTTATTTGTAATAGACAAAAATTAGAAATCCACAAGCCCACCAGCAGGTAATTGGGTAAACAAATAGTAGGAATTCCATACCATGGAATACTACACAGTAAAAAAAAATAAAACAAGCAAACATACAACTGATACAAGCAATAAAGATGAATATGAAAATTATTTTGAGTCAAAGAAGCCAGGTAAAAAGGGAACCTAGTGTATGACTGTATTTATTATAATTCAAGAAAATGCAAACTACTCTATATTGACAGGTGATTGCTAGGGATGGAGATGGAGGGAGAGACTGGATTACAAAAGGACACGAGAACTTTTGGGGTGATGTATGATTTTTACCTTGAATGTGATGATAGTTTAATGGGTACTGAGGTAGACCTAAGGGTCCCTCTCAAAGTTCTAACCCTTGAAGTTAGAATTTGAAGCCTTAATCCCCAAAGATGATGGTATTAGAAGGTGAAGCCTTTGAGAAGTACTTAAATCATGAGGGAGGAGCCCTCACAAATGGGGTTGGTGCTCTTAGAAATCTCAGAGAACTTCCAAATCACTTCAATCTTGTGATTACATAGCTAGAAGGGGCCAACCATGAAGCAGGAAGAGAGTTTTCTCCAGACTCCAGAACTGTAAAAAATCAATTTTTGTTGTTAAGTTACTCAGTCTGTGATTTTTTTTATAGCCTGCAAAGACTAAGACAATAAGTGTACATGTATCAAAATGAAGCAAACCAAACTTCCCAGCTTTATCTATGTGCAGTGTAGTATTCCTAAGTTAACTATAACTTTTTAAATGGGGGTAATAGTTATACATTCAGGCTGTTTTAGGGATTCATTGAATATGTCAAGCACTTTATCCTAATACTTGATTTGATATTAATACTTAGTTTGATGCCACTGAAACTTTGACATCAAACTTCAATCTCTCTACTAAGCTTTTCACTCAAAGTCTAGAGGTAAATGAATTTTTAAAAGATTTAAGCATTTAGTAGGATTTTGCAATTAATGTCACTGAGTAAACTTAATAAACTTATTATCAAGGCAAAAAATACACATAAAGGAAGAACTGGGTTCAAAATTTTTTTTCATGCTATTTTTAACAGTAATTCAGGGAATTCCCTGGTGGTCCAGTGGCTAAGACTCTGCTCCCAATACAGGGGGCTGGGTTTGATCCCTGATAAGGGAACTAGTTCCCACGTGCCACAAGTAAGACTCTATGCAGCCAAATAAATATTTTTTAAAAAAACAGTAATTCATTAAAATTTAGGATCATCTATTTTCCTTGGGAAGTAAGTCTATACTAATGAAAAACAAGATCTATTAGGAAGTTAAAAACCACTTCTGAAAGCTTTAGTTCTCCAGTATAAATAAAGGAACTAGACAAGATGATCACTTACTGTTCAGCTCTAAATATTAATCACTCTAATCATTCATTTCTTATTCATCTTTCCTTGCATTGTCATACCACTATCTCCTACTGGTTCAACTTCATCCAAGTGTGGATTTTCCCCAAAGTTTCTGTCTTATCCTTTTCCCCTCCTCGGTGTCTAAGCCACTGAACTTAAGTTCTCCAATTAAGTCAGACAGAAAAGGAAAATATATGACATCCCTTACATAGGTGAAGGTGAAGTCACTCAGTCGTGTCCGACTCTCTGCAACCCCGTGGACTGTAACCTACTAGGCTTCTCCGTCCCTGGGATTCTCCAGGCAAGAATACTGGAATGGATTGCCATTTCCTTCTCCAGGGGATCTTCCCGACCCAGGGATTGAACCCGGGTCTCCAACATTCCAAGCAGATGATTTAACCTCTGAGCCACCAGGGAAGCCCCTATCTCTTACATATGAAATCTAAAAAGAAATACAAATGAACTTAGGAAACAGACTCACAGAGAACCAACTTAAGCTTGGGGTGGGGGGTAAGAATAGGGGTAGGAAGAGTTAGGGAGCTTGGCATGGACATATACACACTGGTACATTTAAGATGCATAACCACTAAGGATCTACTTTATAGCACAAGGAACTCTGCTCAATGCTCTGTGGCAGCCCGGATGGGAGGGGAGTTTGGGGGAGAGTGGATACATGTATATGCATGGCTGAGTCCCTTCAATGTTCACCTGAAAAGAACACAACACCGTTAATAGTCTATATTCCAATACATAATAAAAAGTTTAAATACTTAAAAACACACACACTCCACCTTCAAGCTTCCTACTTCAACAGTTTCTAGGCAAGACTAAATGATTAAAGTGTCACAGTGAGAAATCAAATAGGATGGAGAATGGAAAATGTCCTTGGATTTTGGCAATTAGGATAACACTGAGCATCCAAGGTTTTGAGTAAGGAGTGCGGCACTTTTCGAAGGATGACTCTGGCAACACTGTGAAGAATGAACTGGAACCTGAGACTATTTGGCATATTAGCATCGAAGGTGACTTTGGAGTCATAGCTGTACCCTTGGGTTTAAATGCCATTAAATTCCTAATGTTTCATCTTGGAATTCCAGGCACTTATGTGGTCCAGTTCCTATCCAGTCGTTACTCCCCCATAAGTGCATTTCCTGGCCTCGGTCGGCCAGACTACTCCCTACTGAGCTTGATCTTCCGTGCTTCTATAAAGGCTACTTTCTGTTTATAAAACTGCCCATTCATGAATACTTGCACAAACTTTACTGCCTCTTTTAGCCTTCTCTTAGCTCCCAAACACCATAAATCTTCTCTAGGTTAACAGTAGCTTTTGAAAGGTGAGACCGATTCTGACTCATTTTCACACCCACCAGCTTCTTCCACCTCTTCCTCCCCCAGTCAGAGTGCACCGGCAGAATGGAAGTACTGAAATAGAAGTCACGTAACAAAACGGCGCTACAGGTACAGCAGCTCTTTTAAAGCTAAAATGCCTCTTTTTTTAACAGTCCAGTAAAATGTTATCTCGACCTTACTGTTGAATAAATTTAGGTTCCAATAATAAGACCTCCGGTCAGACACTACAGCCTGGCGGACGACTTTGCGTCGGTATCACATGAATGAATGCGGTCCTATCAGAGAATACGAAAACTGTGAACCCAAGAGACTCCACAGGAATCAAGAGTCACGAATTTGCAAGCACAGAGCCCTCCGAAAGCCTTCCCGCTCAGCTTCCGAAAGGAGAAACCCGGGCCGCAGTCCAACATACAGATCAAACCGACAACCCCCTCCTCTGGCCACCAAATCCCTAGTGTTTAAGTCTCCTAAGAGCTGGGCAGTGGAGGCCAGCACCGCGACCGCAGTGTGCGCAGAACTCGCGGAACTAGGAAGAGGAATCTCGAGACCACCTGGGCGTCTCTGATTGGCCGTCGGCTAAGCTTGGAATTCTGGGGCGTGTTGCGTCATATCCGCCGGGGCCGCCATCTTGCTCCCAGGGGCAGTTGGCGGAAGAGAGCGCGCTCCCAGGCCGCCGGCTCCGTGTCTGCTTGGAGTTCTCGAGGCTCGCGATTCGGCGTCTGCTCTCGACCAGGGGTCCGTCTCTTACGTCCCGGTTGCCCTCCCTCACCCAGCTGAGGGACAGCGAGGCTGCCCCCTCTTCGACGGCGTTCCATGGAGTAGGGTCCCGGACCGTTGTCCCGAAGAGCGAAATCGAGCTTGGCCGCCTCCCCCTCCCTTCTCCCTCCCTCCTTCCTTCCGCCGCAACATGGCTAACAACAGCCCCGCGCTGACAGGCAACTCGCAGCCGCAGCACCAAGCGGCAGCGGCCGCAGCCCAGCAGCAGCAGCAGTGCGGCAGCGGCGGCACCACCAAGCCGGCAGTTTCGGGCAAGCAGGGCAATGTGCTGCCGCTGTGGGGCAACGAAAAGACTATGAACCTCAACCCCATGATCTTGACCAATATCCTGTCGTCGCCTTACTTTAAAGTGCAGCTGTACGAGCTCAAGACCTACCACGAGGTGGTGGACGAGATCTACTTTAAGGTACGAAGCGACTAGACTTGGCGGGGTGTGGGGGATGTTAAGTTCCGAGGAAGGGGTATGGAGGAAACGGGCAGAGGCGGCCCTCGAGGTCTGATGATCTCTAGATGAGGAAAGGTTGAACGGAGGGGGAGCTGTGGCTTGTAGTTCGCCAGGGAGGGGTCAAACTGGGGCCGCCCTCTCATTTCCTTTTCAGATTTTTAGGGCCGGGAGAGCCCGCCGCCATTGATCTCTCTCTCCCCCAACCTCCTGCCCGCCCCTGGGGGAGTTGGGACGGGAGGACTGGGGGAGAGGAGAAACGAGTAACTGAAGCCTCTCCAGTTTACAGTTTAAATTTCTTTCTTTTGACGTGGATCTGCTCAGCGCCAACTTGTTGGTGCTTCTCCCGCTCACCCCGGGCCAGTTCGTGTATTGACTTCAATGTTGGCCTCGTGTTGTTGATATTCACTATCCGATCCGGACAGGGAAATGGTCAGTGTGCGTCGGGTAGGGTGGGAGGGTCGAGGGTGGAGAGGTGCAAGTGGAAAAGATGTACCGAAGGCCTGGAAATTTTAGCAGCAGGAGGTCAGGAGTGAGTGGTTTCAGTCACCTGTGCGTTGGGCTTATTTAGAATTATCTGGGCCCTGGGCTTCTGCGGCAGGGTCGGTGCTGGCTTGGCTGTGCTGGGGAGCTCACCTGGCGCCTCCTCACTGCACTCTTGTCTCAGTTCTTGTTTCGTTAGCAGGATTGACTCAGTCTTGCAGCGAGGCTCGGAGCAGCCCAGGGTCGCAGGTAGAGGTATGCATTATTAATCATGCTCAATCGCCATAAATGCATTTCCCTGGTTAAATGAACGGCTACTTAGATTTTTTTTCTTTTCTTTTTCTTTTTTTTTTTTGACCATTGGTTTTGGTCTTTTCCTCACGAATTTGGTAGGCTTTCCATTTACCTAAAAATTATGTGGTTTTTAAAAATTATCTTCCAGGCCTGCTAAGATAAACTTATACTATTAAAGGATATCAGTAAATCTTAAAGGTCTTTAAATACTTAAACTAAGACATCTGACATAATACGTTTTGTCTGTATTAACTCCTAAAAACCACTTGACAGACCACATAAAGTATCTTCCCTGATCTGAACATATTTGTAGAGGTGATAAGAGAGGAAATTTTCTTCATTCGCCTTCAGGTTATGTTTTGTCCACCTTTTCCCCTAATAAGTGAATAGCTTATTAAAGGATTTTGAGATACTAGTTGGTTTTGATAGGAGATCTTACTTTGAGAATATAGTTCAACTTTGGGTATATAAAGTAAACTGAAATTTCGGTGTACTCTTAATAAAGTATTGTAAGTAATTGTAATACTGTGAACTAGATTTTTTTTTTTAAATAAGGTAAGGCCTTTTTCAGTGTGGATACAATGTGGTGAATATTTAACCCTTATTCAGTTGAGATCGGGTTCCTGCTCTTTGTGGCAGGTTCTGTTTAATAACCTAGGCAAATGTTAATAGGATTGAGGGAAAAGCTTGTTTTCAAATTTTACATACTGTGTCTTGAAACACTTAAGATTCTACTACAAATAACTTAAATTTAGTTATAAAATTGAAGACTCGGGTTTTGTTATCCAGATCAAATAATCATTGAAATATATAGGCTTCCTATTTTGTAAGTCGATTTTGTATGGCATCCAGCCCTTTGGTTAGCCTTTAAGGAATTGAAACATCTCTTCACAGCAAGGTGGGGGGAGGAAATAAAACTAAAGCAGTGCAGCTTAGTCCACTGAGCAAAATAGTGTAGTGTTTACATTTAAATGCATGTTTTTCTGTCTGAGTCACTGACAAGGACTGTTTCATGTAATAATGGATGGGTGGAAGTAAAATTTTAGAAATACGGAGTAAAAGAACAGGATTTCAAAACCATTTGGTTTTGTTTCCAAGTTAAGAAACTAATACGGATCTTATTTTTCCAAAACACCTTTGTTGTATCTGTCGTACAACTAATCTTTCTTTGATGATTTTAGGTGAAATATATTGTTTTTTATAGGGTGCCCCACTTTAGCAAAGATCTGTATCTTTGAATATACTTGACAAAGCAAGTTATACTTACTGTTTTTGACCCAGTTTATATTTTGGGGGAAAATTGAATTGGTTCATATAATCAGGCTGAAAATATACAGTAACTAGAATAATCTACGTGTATGTATGGCCTTTGTAATTTCATCTTTAGTCAGAAATGAAAATAATGCTTGATCATGGTTTTTAAAAATGTGTAAAGTTTCATGATTTTGCTTTAGAAGTAATTTGTTACTACTTTAGCATACTTCGTTTTTTCTTTATCTTATAATATGGAATTTAAAACCATGAAATTGAAATATTAAGGGTATTTTAAAGTTTTTTTTTATAAATACTTAAGCTTTGTTAGTACTTTCTGCTTTAAGTTGGGGCTTTAAATTCATTTTAAAATGAGGATTTTTATTTTTAAGTAATTCATAATACAAAATTGATTATCAATTTTTAAGTGTGTAAGTCTAGAAATTTCTTATCTCCACCTGTATCTGCTCCCTACAAAGCTAGTTTAATGGGATTTCTGCTGTGTAAAGTTGTTGAGGTTTTGTTAAACCCTAGGTTGCTTTATTGGTGCTATTTAAAATATCTAAGCAGTTTTCCGAGACGTTTTACATACTTTAAAATGTATGTAAACAAAATACATACATCATGTCAAAATGCCCAACTTCTGAACTTTTGAAAGAGCTGGTCTGTTATGGATTGGGGTTTTCTTGAATCATTTTTTTTTAAATTCAAAGCATGAATGTTTGTTGTGTTTCTCTTTTCTATTTTCAGGTCACGCATGTTGAACCATGGGAGAAAGGAAGCAGGAAAACAGCTGGCCAAACAGGGATGTGCGGAGGGGTAAGTAGAAGTACGTGCATTTTTTCAGTTTTTCTGTGTCTAATAACTAAGTTTATATTTGGAAAACTAAAAGTTTGTCAATTACATACCAGGTTACAATTAGTTTATGTTTTTTAAAAATCTGAAGTCAAGTGTTCCCTGGGGTTAGAAAAGCATTTTTATTTTTAATGGTCTGTTCTCGGTTCTGGATTGTATCTTGTATTAATACCTAATAGGATTAATCAATTGGTATTAAGTATCTGTTAATTACTTTACCATTGTCTTAATTTTTTCCCTTAAAGGTTCGAGGTGTTGGAACAGGAGGAATTGTCTCTACAGCTTTTTGCCTGTTATACAAATTATTTACTCTGAAATTAACTCGCAAGCAAGTGATGGGTCTTATAACACACACAGACTCTCCATATATTAGAGCCCTTGGATTTATGTATATAAGGTAAGCATATGTTTCTCTACATTTTCAATAAATATCTTATTTTAATTGACTTAAGCTTAATCAGTCTTTTGTGATTCTAGGTACACACAGCCCCCTACAGATCTGTGGGACTGGTTTGAATCCTTCCTTGATGATGAAGAGGTATGTCAACAAGGGTAATAATTAATTTTCTTCTAATTATTCTTTTAAAATATTTTTTATTTATTGATGATTTAACATCTTCCAGAATTTTCTGTACCTAAATTTATTTCACTCACACACTTTTGGAATTAATGTCCTGTTACTAAAATTAGGGTGGTTTTTATATGTCTTAGGTTAAATTTTTTTAAGTCTTGTTTTCACATTTTTAAATCGTTCAGATTTATTTTGCTAACTGTTGAGTTTTCTCTACCTAGTTGTGTTCTGTGTATTGATCTTGACTTGTACAGTTGATAGTGACTTTTTAGTTGGCCATGCTCAAGATTGAGGTGGTAAGACATGCACATAGAAATAGTAATTATTGCTTTTTTATATACCGGGACTTTTCGGTTTTTTACCCTGTGCTAAGTTGCTTCAGTCGTGTCGGACTCTGTGCGACCCCAGAGATGGCAGCCCACCAGGCTCCTCTGTCCCTAGGATTCTCCAGGCAAGAACACTGGAGTGGGTTACCATTTCCTTCTCCAGTGCATGAAAGTGAAAAGTGAAGGTGCTCAGTCATGTCCGACTCTTCAAGACCCCATGGACTGCAGCCTACCAGGCTCCTCCGTCCATGGGATTTTCCAGGCAAGAGTACTGGAGTGGGGTGCCATTGCCTTCTCCGTTTTTTTGCCCTATAATTTCCTCCAAATAGGAATTTTCCATTTGTATAGAAGTGCAGAATTTTAAAGCTGAGTGGAATTTAAATAGGGTGAGGGTTTCAATAACTTGTTCAAGGTGATCAGACTATTTCATATTTCAGTCCTAGCTTTCTAACTCTTACTATACATGTTTACAGAAAGAAACCTCTCTTTAGTAGTTCAGAATTTTTTTTTTTAATATAAAACTTAGCATTCAAGCTTAAGGTTGAACTTGTTACATACATTCAGAAAGTACTTTGGAATACATTACTGTGTCAGATTTAAATCATACATGTATTAAAGTCCAAGATCACAGAAGGATCTTAATAATGATCACTGTGGTCCATATATCTATCCCCACCATTACACTGTAAGGTTCATAAAGGAAACTGAGTGGTGTTTTAGTAGTCCTATTTAAAATGTATCCAAAGAATTGGTTGTATTAAAGGATAATCCTAATGGAAATCTTTCTGGTGTGTTTTTATTACTACACACACAACTAAAATCTCACTTATATAGACATAGAGAATTTTTCTCTGCACTTTTTTTAAATTTTTCTTTGTAAACAGGCTATTTACAGTCTGTTTATTTCTCAGAAGAGGCCAAAAGTGTGTTAGATATAAATCGCAACCTTTAAAAGTTTTTTCTTTTTAGATAAGATTTTTCAGGCTAGGCGCTTCTCCTTTCTATATTTAAAAAGCATGTCCCGCTTCATAATTGGTATTAGGTTTGTTTCTGAATGCTTCTGTTTAATCTGTTTTTTATTGTATTTACAAACCTGAGGCTTTCTATTTAAGCTAACTTATTGTTTTCTTCCTTAGATATCTGCAGCGATTATATTTGGAAATACTGTATATCTGAACACTTAAATGTGTGTGAGTGCAAGCAGTTTTACCTTTAGCTCTTGTTTTCCTGTTTAGATAACAAATCTCACTTTCCTTGTGTGCTTGCACTATAGGTTTGGGACTGACAATAGCTGACTAACATGTCCTGAGCTGTGAGAGGGCATAGCAAGAAGGCCTTCATGCGGTAATGACCCTTTTCAGAGACAATGGTCATCATGGATTATGCGTTTCCAATTATTTGTTTATTTATTTATTTTCTACGTAACTCTAAATTAGAAACCTCACTGCTTCATGGCAGTTGGTTTGCTATTGCTTCCAGTTTTATTAGGGCTTCATTTTATATTAGAGCTGTTAAAAGATAAACTTTAGACAGGAACTATTTAAAGTAGTTCATATGTAGCTAGGTTACACCTCTAGGAACAATGTATGCAAACATGTCCACAGAAATAAAATGTATAGTTAGTAGGTATGTGGAATGTAAATTTGATTGTTCCAAATAGTCTAGTAATGTAAGGGGGTGTTTCATATTCTTTTTTAACTGAGAGGTCACTTCTCTTTCTGTCCATGAGGTTGCAGGGTTTGTTCTCACCTGCATGCACACACTGAGCCCAGCTATTTCTGTGTATCATTCATTACCAGATTAGAAAGGTACACAAATTGACATTTTTCTGTTAGAATATTTTTGTATTTGAGATTCCAAAGATGGTTATATTTTTATAGTATTATTGTATTTATTGAGGTAAATTTTTTGACGGCCAGGATATCTTTTGTGTTTCTGTAGGACCTAGACGTGAAGGCTGGTGGAGGCTGCGTAATGACCATTGGTGAAATGCTGCGATCTTTTCTCACAAAACTGGAGTGGTTTTCTACTTTGTTTCCGAGAATTCCAGTTCCAGTTCAGAAAAATATTGATCAACAGATTAAAACCAGGCCAAGGAAAATCAAGAAGGACGGAAAGGAAGGCACTGAGGAAATAGACAGACATGCTGAGCGCAGACGCTCAAGGTGATGTAACCCTTGAGTTACTGCAGCTTTAAAATGTGCTTTACACAAAAGTTCTTGGAAATTAGTATCACATTCTTACGTATAATTTGTCATCTTTCCCCATTTTCTACCCTTAAGGGCATGTTCAACAAGTTATTTTGCTTAAATTATTCTTGATGTGTGACACTTATGTTTTATTCAAGTTTTTTCTCCCCTTCCTCCTTTTTCCTGAATATTAGGTCTCCAAGGAGATCACTGAGTCCACGAAGGTCCCCAAGAAGATCCAGAAGTAGAAGCCATCATCGAGAAGGCCATGGGTCTTCTAGTTTTGACCGAGAATTAGAAAGAGAGAAAGAACGCCAGCGACTAGAGCGTGAAGCCAAAGAAAGGGAGAAAGAAAGGCGAAGATCCCGGAGTATTGATCGGGGCTAGAACGCAGACATAGCAGGAGTCGGGAAAGACATAGAAGCCGTAGTCGGAGTCGTGATAGGAAAGGGGATAGAAGGGACAGGGATCGGGAAAGAGAGAAAGAAAATGAGAGAGGTAGAAGACGAGACCGTGACTATGATAAGGAAAGAGGTAATGACCGAGAAAAGGAGCGATCACGAGAACGGTCCAAGGAGCGGAGAAGTAGGGGTGAGGTAGAAGAAAAGAAACATAAAGAAGACAAAGATGATAGGCGACACAGAGATGACAAAAAGATTCCAAGAAAGAGAGAAAACATAGTAGAAGTAGAAGCAGAGAGAGAAAACATAGAAGTAGGAGTAGAAGTAGAAACGCAGGGAAACGGAGTAGAAGCAGGAGCAAAGAGAAATCAAGTAAACATAAAAATGACAGTAAAGAAAAATCAAACAAACGAAGTAGAAGTGGCAGTCAAGGAAGAACTGACAGCGTTGAAAAAGAAAACGAGAACATAGCCCCAGCAAAGAAAAATCCAGGAAGCGCAGCGGAAGCAAAGAACGTTCCCACAAACGAGATCACAGTGATAGCAAGGACCAGTCTGACAAACGTGATCGCCGAAGGAGCCAAAGCATAGAAACAGAGAGCCAAGAAAAACAACATAAAGACAAAGAGGAGACTGTGTGACAGTTTTTTTGTAAAAGTGGATCACATTGAATCCTATAAACGTTGGATTAAATCTGCTTTTTTTTTCCTCCCAAGTTGAGGTTGTGCAGTAGTTACGCACTCTTCAAGCTCCCTGTAGGCTGCATTTTCATTTCCTCTTTTGTGTAGGGAAGTGCCTTTGTAATCCCATTTATTGCATTGATGTCTTCACCCAATTGTTGAGTTTGATACATGATGCACAGATTGTTCTTGCATTTTATTGTTTAACTGTTTTTGAGATGTACAGTCTGTACATATGTCCTGAAAATGTTTTAATTCCTTTGGCATGGTTGCCATGTTGGTTAAATTTGTATAAGGCAATAAACTGCCACTAATTCTATTTTTGTTTTGTAGGTGTGGGATTATGGTTTGTGTATTGAAGTTAGCATGGCTGTGCTTTTCGTAATAGAATGCTAAAGACTTTGAAAATGGATCTAGGATGTCTATTATAGGAGAATTACATGCTTTCAGTGTACATGAAGGCAGCCGTTTTAGGATTAACATTCTTGCCCACTGTATATTGTCTTGGAAGGCTCTTGTTAATATGTTAAACCTAATAGTCTCTACAGTTAACTTTAGAGAGAATTTATGAGAAGTTAGTTTCTGATGCAGAGGTTTCCATTAGGCTGTGATTTGATCAAAAGTCCTTTTAGCATTCTACCTCAAAGGGACACTGTTAGTATGCCTAAAATTGATTCACTTAGTTTTCCTTTTTTATTTGAAGAAAATACATGACATGTAATCTTTTTCTTGAATTTTTCAGATTTTAAAGTACTATATTAAAGGAGAGATTAATGTCTAAAGCCTAGCATTCTTGCAGCAACCCTATACTAACGTGAGATTGGGAGAGGGTGGGCAGGTGAGTAGAGAGATGGGTATAAGCCTCAAGCTTCCAAAGTGTTTTTATAAATGGAAAATACTTAAATTATGAAACAGCTTGATATAGTGTCCTTTTTTAAATTCAAAACTTTTTTATTGAAAATGAAGATTGCTATTTGAGTTTTTAAACTTAATCTAGAAGAGAGAAGTATTAAAAGTAATGCTTTGCTGCATTATTTAAGATTATCAGCAAATTATTTGATAGATTGTTCTTATGACTTGTATTCTGATTACAGAGAACGATCATGAGTGTGGAATAAATTACTGGATTAAATCCTTTATCCTGGGTGTTGGCTTCCCCCTTTTGTTAACTTTTTAAAGTATTTTTTTATTGTGGACATAGATACAATGTTAGTAGAGTCACACTTTGAGCAGAAGGATATCTTCTTGCCCAAATGACAAGTGAATTTTAAATGTGTAGATGAAATTAGACATGATGGGCAGCAATATTTATAGAGTTCTTAATAATAGTTCCCTTTATCCTTGGGTGTTACTTGCATCAATAGGTGATTTTTGGTTTGAATAATTAGTTTCACATCAGAGGTCCTTACTGCAGGACTTTGCAATTAAGTTATATATTAGAATCATTTAAAATTTGGACTTGAAAGAGCTTTTAAAAGTAACTGTTCCAATTCTTATAACAGAGCCCCAAAGTTCAGTCATTGACAGGACTATAAGGGAGTCTTCTAACAATATTAACTGACCATATTAACATTTGTTTCTCTCACTTCATATTGGCCAGTGAAATGGGCACTCAGATGCCACCTTGCAAAAAAACCATTAAATGGTACAAAGGAGTACATTTGGCAGAGTTCTTCATATGTGGGCTTAACATTTGTACTTACTTCAGAAAAATCTCATTAAATGAAGGAATTCTAAGAAAATACTCTTAAAAGTAGAATATTCAATGATCTTTTAAGCTGAGTGTCAAGTGAATGAACACTGCTGCTGCTAAGTCACTTCAGTCGTGTCCGACTCTGCGACCCCATAGACGGCAGCCCACCAGGCTTCCCCATCCCTGGAATTCTCCAGGCAAGAACACTGGAGTGGGTTGCTATTTCCTTCTCCAGAATGTACACTAGATAGGTAGAAATAGAAAACTTCCTGTATGATGAAAACCAATAGATTTAACAAATATTTAGCATGCCTAAATGGATGGTGCTACTCCTTTGAATATAGTTAATTTGGTGGTGTATTTTGGTAAAACATGGAAAGAATTTATTTCAAATAGAAGTGAAAGTGTCACCGCATTTAGTTTCCTGTCATTTTGCCTTTGAGGATTTTGATATATAGAACATATAAATAATACTAATTAATGCCAGACATATGCATGACTTAATTTGTAGAGTAGCTTTCTAAAAGACTGAAAACAAGTGGCTCTGAAAGACATCTCAGGATTGTTTCTTGCTATTTTTGAGAAAACTTATTAAAAAGCTTTTGATAGAGCTTAATATAATTAGCAGCCTCCATGCAGTTTTCTCAATTTACTAAAATGATTTCACTTTTCCATGTATTATCTTGCATCTGTTTTCTAATGTTCAGTTTGCAATTAAATCTAATAGGAGCTAGTATGTTGTTAGTCTTGAGATTTTGATACAAAATTTACATTTTAATACCTCCCAATTGATAATCTATTAGTTGGGTTTAGTTTCTTATGTCCTCTAAGGCAGTACTCCTTAACCTGAGCCATAGACTCCTTTTTGGAATCTAATGAAACCTACAGATGATGTCTAGAAAAATAAAAAGTGTTCTAAAATTCACTCCTAATTTCGAAAGAACTAAGTTGCTCCAAGTCTTGTGCAGTTTTCTTTTTTGTTTTTAAGCTGTGTTTAAAAAAACAGTATTATGTACTTGGTAATGAACAACACATTTGGGACCTGAGAGTCATGTCTGACTCTTTATTAGCCCACCAGGCTCCTTTGTCCATGGGATTCTCCAGGCAAGAATACTGGAGTGGGTTGCCATTTCCTCCTCCAGGGGATCTTCCTGACCCAGAAATTGAACCCATCTCCCTCATTGGCAGGCAGGTTCTTTACCACTAGTGCCCCTTGGGAAGCCCAAGAAGGTTTCCCTGACTGGGACTTGAATCACCCAGGCAGTGGGTGAATGCACCAAATCCTAACCACTGGAGCACTAGGGAGCATCTAATAGTCTAAAATTCCTTCACCATCTCATTGTGACATCTTGAACTTTACAAATAGTTCTGAGGCATTTTTCACTTTAGGATAATTGGCCATCAGCCTTTGTTACTGTAGGAAACATGGCAACGTGAAAACAATCAACTGAAAGACATTACCATCATAGCTGACTTAAAGTCCATTATTCTGTTCCCCAGAGCATTGACTATTGAGTTTCTATTTCAGAATAATGATCCATAAGTGTTGCACAGGTAAAATTACTCAGGTTGGCGGGGTATGTGTGTATGTGTTAGTTGCTCAGTCGTGTCCAATTCTGCAACCCCATGGACTGTAGCCCATCAGGCTCCTCTGTTCATGGGATTCTCCAGGCAAGAATACTGGAATGGCTTGCCATTCCCTTTTCAGGTAATCTTCCAGAGCCAGGGATTGAACCCAGGTCTCTTCCATGCTGTAGGCAGGTTCTTTACTGATTGGGAAGCAGAGTGGTGTCTAAAATGAGTTAAATTTGAATTATTCAACAACCGACTCTTTTGCATTTCATATAATACAAACCATGACATTTTATTATAAGAATCAGGAAAGAATTTCCTGGCAGTCCAGTGGTTAGGACTCTGTGCTCTCACTGCCTATGGCCTGGAGTCAATCACTGGTTGAGGAACTAAGATCCCACAAGCTGCTTGGTATGACCAAAAAAATTCAACAAAGTAATAAGCTTCCCTGATCAGCAAATACCTAAAGTCCAGTAATCTATAAAGTGGGCTGTCCTTTCAGCCATTCAGAAGCCGAGTTATTTCTCTATTGAGTCTGTGGATTTAGCTGACATCCACAAATCTTAACATTTTAAATAAATGCAAGTGAAAACAAATGACAGTGCTTGCTGAGCAAATGCAAAAATACTCGCCCTATCTCCTACCCTCCTATTTAGAAATTCTGAAATCCCAGTGCCTTGGTACTCAGGAGGGCCAAAAGAGATTTCTTAGATGCTGGACTCATACACCCAGTCCAAGTACTGGTTCAGTGAACATTTCTTCCTGAATAAATTGTTGTATCTCTGACCCCTGTTCTGGTAAATTGAGTTACATTGAGCCTTGTAGGACTACCACTGATTTGTGGGTGTGTCAGTTACCTATCTCCTAGCTGCTAAATCCACCCTTCATTGCTCTGTTTTGTAATAACAGGATCTGAGCCCTTCAGACACTTCTCTTGCTTGTTGGCAAGTTTTGTTAAGCTCGTCAATGGATGCTGGAGGGTTGCTGCAGAAGGAAGGCGCTTCTCTTCCTGGTTCTGATACTGTTTTTCTTTTGCAGTGTACAGGGGCCGGTGGCATGTAGGACACCCAGTGTTACCTCACAGGAGGGGTTTCCCAGCAAGCCCACTGCTCCCCCTGCCAACTTCCCAGCATGTCTTGCTGGTGCTCCAGCTGGCAACTTCCCAGTGGGTGGCTTCCTAACTAGTTTCACTGACACCTCCTCTCAAGCCCTGATCTCTGGATCACAGCCATGCCCTCGCCAACAAAATCTGAATCTCAGCCTTGAAATGGAAATTTCTTCCCAGTTTTCTCCTTAAGTCCCCTTCCTCAGCCCTAGAGGCAGTGACTGCTCCTGTAGATAGTATTTCTGTATTCTTAAGAGGTTTCTTTACCCTTAGTAGCCCTGTTACTGGTTAGTAATTCTTTATATAAAATTTTCCTTGTTCAAATTACTGTGTGTTTTCTCTCTCCTGACTGGACCCTGACTGATAATAATAGATTAAGATACCAGTCATAAGGGTGCCACTTCATTAGGTTGGTTGATAACTCCTGATGTAGTCTGGTATAAAAGAGTCAATCCAAGAAGTTTGTTGAGTATTATATAAGTGAATCACACTGACTCCTGAGAACTAAGAATTGTTCGGTCCTTAGAAGAATGGAAAAGACTTGTAGAGTTGTCATGAAGATGCTCATGTGAAAGGGGTACGATGATAAACAACTTCCCTGAAGCTCCCTTGCGTCTGGCTGACTTTCTTGTGTTTTTTGTTTTCTGTTATGGTCAGTGGATATTCTTGAAATTTCTCTGTTTCCCATAAGATTACCTGAATTTTTCTTCCTTGAAACCCGTGAGCCTTGTAATTTGTTTTATTGTAACCACCAGGAATTCCTGATCAGTGGAGGTCTTGTCAATTTCTTTCACACTTAATTCTTAACCTGTCTGCACTTGGTACAAGTAAGACTATGTCCTCTACTTGATTGGATTGGCAAAGAAGTCAAAGAAGTCCTAGGTATAATTCCCTTTCCTTGGTAGAAACGATTTCCCCACGGGAGAGGTACAGAAATGGTGAAAGAATGGAGTATGAATGAGGGCAACCATAAATCTCAATAGTGTCCAGTCTTTTTCTGGACAATCAGTTCTGCTCTGTATTCCTACTATATCACTAGACAGTTCTTTTTATTTACCCTCCGGAGGGTATTTCAGATATTCACTAGTTTCTTAAGTCCTCTACTCCACCTCCAGAGTTTTCACATACAGAGACTACCAAGTGGACATTCCTACACTTGCTGCCTTCTCTTCTCCAAACTAAAAGATGAACTGTGGTCACATCTGTTATACTTCTCTTTATCCATCTGTTAAATGTTGCAAATCCTGCCTGAAGCTTATGCCTTGTGCTTATACCTTATTTGTTCATTCATGTGGCAGAGACTTCCGCAGTTCAATATCCATTTTCTGTTCCTTTCTAGCAATAGAATTTGTTCTTTTTAGCCACAAGATGGGATTAGGTAACTTATTTCCTGAACAGGGATTGAACCCATGCCCCTGCCCCCTGCAATGGAAGCATGGAGTTTAAACACTGGACCACCAAGAAAGTCCCTAGCAATAGAACTTTTTGATTGTGTGTGCCATTTTCTTTTCCTTCAGCTCAGTTGACATAGCCAGGAGACCAACTTCTCACCAACAGGATGTATGTGGCAGCAGGAACCTTTCTTTAAAAGCTTACTGGCATATAGTTCATCTTTTCTTTTCCCTCTACCATTGCTGAATTCCACTGCTTAGAACTTTGATATGACAGCTGGTGCTTTATCTTGGACTAGTAAAAAGGCCTCATCCTAGGGATGGCTCACTAAAAATTTAAGGGAACCTGGCTTCCTGAAGACTCCATGGAATAGAATTGCAACTCCTGGATGCTCTGCTCCAATACTTAAGAAACTTAAAAGAAACTTCTTTTCAAGCCACTTTCTTTATAGGTTTTCTGTCACTCTCAGCAAAATGAATCCTAGCATTATATATTTGAAATCTGGAACTGTCTACTAACAAAACCAAGGGACTTCCCTGGTGGCTCAGAGGTAAAGAATCTGCCTGGAGAAGAAAATGGCAACCCACTCCAGTATTCTTGCCTGGGAAATCCCATGAACAGAGGAGCCTAGTGTGCTACAGTCCATGATGTCCCCAAAGAATTGGATACAACTTAGTGATTGAACAACAATAAAACCTAAAATACTTAACATTAGCTTGGAGGTTGGGCATCAAGAAACATGAACACAGGTATTGTGGGCTAGAAAGCTGATGCTTATTATGTAGCATCATAAAGTTTTATCTTTCATTATCTTTTTAACATTTTACTTTTTGGCCATGTTGCACAGCCTGTAGGATCTTAGTTCCCTGACCAGGGATCAATCTGAGCTACCTGCAAACCGGGGTGCAGAGTCTTAACCACAGAAACGTCAGGGAAGTGCCTCATTCTTTGAGCTTTTATTTTCAGCCCTTCTCGTGGCCTTTGGATGACTGACCTTGATTTTCCTAGTATTATCATATTAGTGCCCTAAGAATGTTTAAACAGGGCCTCCCCTAATAGCGCAGTCAGTAAAGAATCTGCCTGCAGTGCAAAAGACCTGAGTTTGATCCCTGAGTTGGGAAGATCCCCTGGAGGAGGAAATGGCAACCTACTCCAGTATTCTTGCCTGGAAAATCCTGGAGACAGAGGAGCCTGGTGGGCTACAGTCCATAGGGTCACAAGAGAAAGACACGACATAGCAACTGAACCACCACAATGTTTAAACAGACTCCATATCCTTTAGGACCTAAACTGCTTTGCAGACAGACACTTGGTAAGCACAGTAATTCAAAATTTTTAAATAAATTTATACAAAGCAACTGCTTTATATGATTATTTCCCGATGGAATTGTTCAGCAATAACACTCATAATCTATTTGACTACAATGTTGGAGAAGACTGTTGAGAGTGCCTTGGACTGCAAGGAGATCCAACCAGTCCATTCTGAAGGAGATCAACCCTGGGATTTCTTTGGAAGGAATGATGCTAAAGCTGAAACTCCAGTACTTTGGCCACCTCATGCAAAGAGTTGACTCATTGGAAAAGACTCTGACGCTGGGAGGGATTGGGGGCAGGAGGAGAAGGGGACGACAGAGGATGAGATGGCTGAATGGCATCACTGACTCAATGGATGCGAGCCTGAGTGAACTCAGGGAGATGGTGATGGACAGGGAGGCCTGGCGTGCTGTGATTCATGGGGTCGCAAAGAGTCGGACACGACTGAGTGACTGAACTGAACTGAACTGAACTGAAGAAGTTGACTTTAGCCAGAAATCAGTTCCTACTGACATAAAATCATTGTATGTTTCTACCTCTTCTCTGAACCTCCCAGCTCCTCTAATGTTCATGTCCACAGATTATATCATCTGCTCTCAGTTGTTCATGTCATCCATAGACCTCAAAAAATATTCCCTGACAATTTTAATGCTTGTTGGGAGTGGTGGGTGGTTTTCTTTATTTTTGGCTGTGCTGAGTCTTTGTTGCTATGCGGGCTTTCCTCTAGTCGTGTAGAGTTGGGGCTACTCTGTAGTTGCCACGCATGAGCTTATTGTGGTGGCTTCTCTTGTTTCAGAGCACGGGCTCTAGGGTGCGTGGGCTTCAGGAGCTGCAGCACATGGGCTCAGTGGCTGTGGATCCTTAGCTCTAGAGCACAGGGCACGTGGGATATTCCCAGACCAGGGATCGAATCTGTGTCTCCTGCATTGGCAGGTGGATTCTTTTCCCACTGAGCCACCAGGAAAGCCCTGGTATTGTTTAGTCAGTAAGCTGTGTCTGTCTGACTCTTGCGACTATAACCCACCAGGCTCTTCTGTCCATGGATTTCCCAGACAAGAATATTGGGGTCGGTTGCCATTTCCTCCTCCAAGGGATCTTCCCAACCCATGGATTGAACCTGTGTCTCCTGCTTGGCGGGTGTGTTCTGTACCACTGAACCATGAGGGAAGCCCCATTTCAATACTTAGGGCTTAACAAATGTCTCAGTACCTCTTTCCTCACTGCTACCAGAATTCTTAGTGATTCCAGTACCCATCAAACAATTTTTCCAATTCTCAGGCCTTTCAATTTCTTGATCACCTGACTTGCAGGGTTTTTTTTCTTCCACCTGAACTCAGCTGCCATTTCCCATGGTTAACATCTTAGGACTGGACCATCACCAATAGCAAACTTCTCCATAGTTCCATTTCAAACATCCTATTCTCTATTCATCTACTCCCTATTTTCTGCTTACTTCTCTCGCATATCCTTTCCAACAATTCTTTAACTCCACTGGGTCCTCCTGTCTATTGTTCCTGCCACCTTTTCATTCTCCACTGTGGTCCCTTCCACCTCCATGGTCACAAGGCAGCAAGCCTCACTTTCTTGCCCACCTACCTTAGTTTCCACAGTCCATTATTAGAAATCACTTCTTTGTAAACATTCTCAATTCCCTTGCTGCAGTCTCTCTCCATCATAGTTTCCTCATAATACTTCTATGTGTTTGTGTTAGTCACATCCAACTCTCTGCAACCCCATGAACTGTAGTGCACCAGGCTCCTCTGTCTGTGGAATTCCCCAGGCAAGAATACTGGAGTGGGTAGCCATTCCCTGCTCCAGGGGATCTTCCCAACCCAGGGACTGAACGCTGGTCTCCTGCATTGCAGGCAGATTCTTTACTGTCAGAGTCACCAGTTCAGTTCAGTTCAGTTCAGTAGCTCAGTCGTGTCCGATTCTTTGTGACCCCATGAATCATAGCATGCCAGGCCTCCCTGTCCATCACCATCTCCTGGAGTTCACTCAAACTCACGTCCATCGACTCGGTGATGCCATCCAGCTGGTGAGGCCATCCAGCCATCTCATCCTCTGTCGTCCCCTTCTCCTCCTGCCCCCAATCCCTCCCAGCGTCAGAGTCTTTTCCAATGAGTCAACTCTTTGCATGAGGTGGCCAAAGTACTGGAGTTTCAGCTTTAGCATCATTCCTTCCAAAGAAATCCCAGGGTTGATCTCCTTCAGAATGGACTGGTTGGATCTCCTTGCAGTCCAAGGGACTCTCAAGAGTCTTCTCCAACACCACAGTTCAAAAGCATCAATTCTTCGGTGCTCAGCTTTCTTCACAGTCCAACTCTCGCATCCATACATGACCACAGGAAAAACCATAGCCTTTACTAGACGGACTTTTGTTGGCAAAGTAATGTCTCTGCTTTTCAATATGCTATCTAGGTTGGTCATAACTTTTCTTCCAAGGAGTAAGCATCTTCTAATTTCATGGCTGCAGTCACCATCTGCAGTGATTTTGGAGCCCAAAAGAATAAAGTCTGACACCGTTTCCACTGTTTCTCCATCTATTTCTCATGAAGTGATGGGACCAGATGCCATGATCTTTGTTTTCTGAATGTTGAGCTTTAAGCCAACTTTTTCACTCTCCTCTTTCACTTTCATCAAGAGGCTTTTTGTTCCTCTTCACTTTCTGTCATAAGGGTGGTGTCATCCGCACATCTGAGCTGACTGATATTTCTCCCGGCAATCTTGATTCCAGCTTGTGCTTCTTCCAGCCTAGCATTTCTTATGATGTTCTCTGCATGTAAATTAAATAAGTAGGGTGACAATATACAGCCTTGACATACTCCTTTCCTATTTGGAACCAGTCTGTTGTTCCATGTCCAGTTCTAACTGTTGCTTCCTGACCTGCATATAGGTTTCTCAAGAGGCAGGTCAGGTGGTCTGGTATTCCCATCTCTTTCAGAATTTTCCACAGTTTATTGTGATCCACACAAAGGCCTTGGCATAGTCAATAAAGCAGAAATAGATGTTTTTCTGGAACTCTCTTGCTTTTTCCATGATCCAGCGGATGTTGGCAATTTGATCTCTGGTTCCTCTGCCTTTTCTAAAACCAAGCTTGAACATCAGGAAGTTCACAGTCCATGTATTGTTGAAGCCTGGCTTGGAGAATTTTGAGCATTACTTTACTAGCGTGTGAGATGAGTGCAATTGTGAGGTAGTTTGAGCATGCTTTGGCATTGCCTTTCTTTGGGATTGGAATGAACACTGACCTTTTCCAGTCCTGTGGCCACTGCTGAGTTTTCCAAATTTGCTGGCAAACTGAGTGCAGCACTTTCACAGCATCATCTTCAGGATTTGAAACAGCTCAACTGGAATTCCATCCCCTCCACTAGCTTTGTTCGTAGTGATGCTTGAGAAGCCCCCAATTAGGACTAGCAGTAATACCCTGGTCTTACTTAAATACGACTCTCAGTCTTCCCTGTGCCTGCACATGACCAGAAAAATACATAGCCATGCTGACTGGCATCTCTTTGAATTCATGGCCACGACCATGAGTGAGTGGAATCTGAGCTTGTGTGAACCTGAGAGTGGTGCCTCAAGTTTTGCTCCTTTCTTGCCTCTCTAGCCTTACCCTCAACCGACCCTGGTAGATACCATAGTGCACCATTCACTTTGATAAATCTCCCCTCCTGAAACCAGGCAAGAAGAAACTGTTCATCTCCCAGTCTTTGGATGTGGTTATCCCAGGGATGGGGAGCCTGGTGGGCTGCCATCTATGGGGTCACACAGAGTTAGACACGACTGAAGTGACTTAGCAGCAGCAGCAGCAGCCCCAGGGAAGCGTGTGTGATTTTGAGCAAGGCAACTCTAGGCTAAGGGCAAGCTTGAGAGAGGCTCAGCTGTCGTTCCAGCCACCAACACTTCCGCAGCTAGGGGGCGTGAGTGCTCATCTTGCTCTGACCAAGCCCTCCTGTTCCTCAGGACCTTTGCCTTTCCTCCTTCCCCTGCCTGGCATGTTATTTTCCTGTTTCCAAGGGACTTATCCTCTCTTCCCTGATGTCCATGCTCAAGCACATCATTGCTGGAGAAGTCCTCTCTGACTGAGGTATACAAACTAAACTCCATCCCTCCATATTCTCTCCTGTTACTCTGCTTTTTGTTCATGTTTAGCGATGCCTGGCATTAAATAGTTCCAACAGTAGCTGCTTCTTTTGGTCTTGCTCTTACTAGAGTCGTCCATGAGTGCAGAGCTCTGATTTGCTTCTGCTTATATCCCCAGTGCCCCTAACAGTGCCTGGTATGCAGTAGGTACTGTATGAAAGTGAAAGTGTTAGTCACTCCGTAGTGTTGTGTCTCACTCTTTGCAACCCCTTGGACTGTACTGCCAGGCTCCTCTCTCCATGGAATTCTCCAGGCAAGAATACTGGAGTGGGTTTCCATACCCGCTTCCAGGGGATGGAACTGGGGTCTTCCCACATTGCAGGTAGATTCTTTACTACCTGAGCCATCAAGGAGGCTCCATAGAAACTTGTTAAATGCATGAGTGAAAATGTCTTGAACTCATAGTAGTCAACTCACAGAAGACAGTGGTTTAGTGGAAGGATCTTAGAGTGTAGAATTAGATTGATTTTTTAAAACAACTTTAGTGAGATAAACTGACACACCATAAACTGCACATATTTATAATATAAACTCAGTGTTTTGACATAGGTATACACACATGAAATTCAGATAACATACATGTGCTTCATCCCCAGTTTTGTAATCCCTCTTGTAAATAGCAGGTGGTAATAGGGATGGATGAATTTAATATTTTCATTAAGGACCTCCCACTATCTTTCTCAGCACAGGGACATGCTCCAGTACTTTTTTTCTTTCTTTCTCTAAATATAATTGGCATATAACGTTGTCAAGTTTGAAGTATAAATCTGGGGTGTTCAAGTGTTGGTTTGATACATTTATATATTGTACTTTTTAATCCCTCTTTTCTGCCCTTTGCCATCCCAGGCAACCATTGATTTGCTTTCAGCTTTCAGAGTACTTTGCATTTTCTAGAATTTTATATAAACAGATAGGTCTACATATATATATATTTTTGGCTTGGCTATTTTTCAGTCAGAATAATTATTCTGAGATTCGGCTATGTGTATGCATATATCCCCTCTCTTTTGGATTTCCTTCCTGTTTAGGTCCCTACAGAGCAATGAGTAGAGTGCCTGAGCCATGCAGTAGGTGCTCATTCAGTTCAGTTCAGTTCAGTCGCTCAGTCGTTTCCGACCCTTTTCGACCCCATGAATTGCAGCACGCCAGGCCTCCCTGTCCATCACCAACTACCAGAGTTCACTCAAACTCACGTCCATCAAGTCAGTGATGCCATCCAGCCATCTCATCCTCTGTTGCCCCTTTCTTCTCCTGTGCTCAATCCCTCCCAGCATCAGGGTCTTTTCCAATGAGTCAACTCTTCGCATGAGGTGGCCAAAATATTGGAGTTTCAGCTTCAGCATCAGTCCTTCCAAAGAACACCCAGGGTTTATCTCCTTTAGAATGGACTGGTTGGATCTCCTTGCAGTCCTAGGGACTCTCAAGACTCTTCTCCAACACCACAGTTCAAAAGCATCAATTCTTCAGCACTCAGCTTTCTTTATAATCCAACTCTCACATCCATACATGACCACAGGAAAAACCATACTCTTGACTAGATGAACCTTTGTTGGCAAAATAATGTCTCTGCTTTTCAATATGCTATGTAGGTTGGTCATAACTTTCCTTCCAAGGAGTAAGCATCTTTCAGTTTCATGGCTGCAGTCACCATCTGCAGCGATTTTGGAGCCCCCCAAAATAAAGTCTGACACTGTTTCCACTATTTCCCCATCTATTTCCCATGAACTGATGGGACCAGATGCCATGATCTTTGTTTTCTGAATGTTGAGCTTTAAGCCAACTTTTTACTCTCCTATTTCACTTTCATCAGGAGGCTTTTTAGTTCCTCTTCACTTTCAGCCATAAGGGTGGTGTCATCTGCACATCTGAGCTGACTGATATTTCTCCCGGCAATCTTGATTTCAGCTTGTGCTTCTTCCAGTTCAGCGTTTCTCATAATGTACTCTGCATATAAGTTAAATAAACAGAGTGACAATATACAGCCTTGATGGACTCCTTTTCCTATTTGGAACCAGTCTGTTGTTCCATGTCCAGTTCTAACTGTTGCTTCCTGACCTGCATACAGATTTCTCAAGAGGCAGGTCAGGTGGTCATCTCTCTCAGAATTTTCCACAGTTTATTGTGATCCACACAGTCAAAGGCTTTGGCATAGTCAATAAAACAGAAATAGATGTTTTTCTGGAACTCTCTTGCTTTTTTGATGATCCAGTGGATGTTGGCAATTTGATCTCTGGTTCCTCTGCCTTTTCTGAATCCAGCTTGAACATCTGGAAGTTCACGGTTCACGTATTGCTGAAGCCTGGCTTGGAGAATTTTGAGCATTACTTTACTAGCATGTGAGATGAGCGCAACTGTGCAGTAGTTCGAGCATTCTTTGGCATTGCTTTCTTTGGGATTCGAATGAAAACTGACCTTTTCCAGTCCTGTGGCCACTGCTGAGTTTTCCAAATTTGCTGGCATATTGAGTACAGCGCTTTCACAGCATCATCTTTCAGGATTTGAAACAGCTCAACTGGAATTCCATCCCCTCCACTAGCTTTGTTCGTAGTGATGCTTTCTAAGGCCCACTTGACTTCGCATTCCAGGATGTCTGGCTCTAGATGAGTGATCACACCATCGTGATTATCAGGGTCATGAAGATCTTTTTTGTACAGTTCTTCTGTGTATTCTTGCCACCTCTTCTTAATATCTTCTGCTTCTTTTAGGTCCATACCATTTCTATCCTTTATCGAGCCCATCTTTGCATGAAATGTTCCCTTGGTATCTCTAATTTTCTTGAAGAGATCTCTAGTCTTTCCCATTCTGTTCTTTTCCTCTATTTCTTTGCATTGATTGCTGAAGAAGGCTTTCTTATCTCTTCTTGCTATTCTTTGGAACTCTGCATTCAGATGCTTATATCTTTCCACCTCCTATTCCACCTTTCCCCCTTGATGTCCTCACATTTGTTCTCTATGTCTATGTCTCTATTGCTGTTTTGCAAATAAGGTCACCTATACCATTTTCTTAGATTCCACATATAAGCATTAATATGATGTTTGTTTCTCTCTTTTTACTCACTTCACTCTCTATGACAGTCTCTAGGTCCATCCACAACTCTACAAATGACCCAATTTTGTTCCTTTTTATGGCTGAGTAATATTCCATTGTATGTACATTGTATGCAAGTTTTTATGAACATATGCTTTTATTTCTCTTGGGTGAATAACTAGGAGTGAAATGACTGGGTCATATAATCAGTGTGTGTTTAACTTTTTAAGAAATAGTCAAGTTGTTTTTTGGTTGTGCCATTTTATGTTCCTACTGGGAATGAGATTTCCTTGCTAACATTTGGTATCATCAGTCTTTCTAATTTTAGATGTGACTGAGCAACTTCACTTTCACTTTTCACTTTCATGCATTGGAGAAGGAAATGGCAACCCACTCCAGTGTTCTTGCCTGGAGAATCCCAGGGACAGAGGAGCCTAGTGGGCTGCTGTCTATGGGGTTGCACAGAGTCAGACACAACTGAAGCTACTTAGCAGCAGCAGCAGCAGTAAGTAGGCAGTGGTATCTCATTGTGGTTTTAATTTACATTCTCCTTGAACTCCGGGAGTTGGTGATGGACAGGGAGGCCTGGCGTGCTGCGATTCATGGGGTCGCAAATAGTCGGACACGACTGAGCGACTGAACTGAACTGAATAACTAATAATGTTAAAGATTTTTTTCCCTCACCATGCTGCTTGCAGGAACTTCCCTGACCAGGGATTGAACCCTAGCCATGGCAGTGAAAGCTGGAATCCCAACCACGAGGCCACCTGGGAACTCCCTAAGGACATTTTCATGTGCTTATTTTTCATGTATATATCTTCTTCTGTGAAATGTTTGTTCAAATCTTTTGCCTGTTTTTATTGAGTTATTTCTTATTACTGGGTTTTGGGAGTATATACATACACATACTCATACATACATATATTTTTTTCTAAATTTTAATTTAAAAATTTTTGGATGCAAGGCCTATGTAAAACATGTGATTTGCAAATATTTTCCCCCAGTGTGGTTTGTCTTTTCATTCTTGGAATAGTGCAGAAATTCTTCATATTGTTGAAGTCCAATTTATCAAATTTTTGCAGTGGATCGTGCTTTCAGTATTATATCAAAGAAATCTTGATCTAACCTAACATCACAAAGATTTTCTTCTATTTTTTTTTCTAAAACAAGTTTTATAGTTTTAGATGTTATATTTAGGACTATACTCCACTTTGAATTAATTTTTATATGGTATGAGGTATGGGTTAATGTTTATGCTTTTAGCATATGGTTGTCCAGTTTTTTCAGCATCACTTGTTTGGGGATTTTGTTTTTGTTTTTTTCTTTTTTTTTGGCTGCACAGCTCTGTTTGGGAATCTTAGTTCCCCAACCAGGGATTGAACTCATGTCCCCTGCAGTGGAAGTGTGGAACCCTAACCCCTGGTCTGTGTGTGTGCTTGGTCAGTCAGTCATGTCTGACTCTTTGCAACTCTGTGGACTGTATTCCACCAGACTTCTCTGTCCATGGGATTCTCTAGGCAAGAATACTGGAGTGTAAGTAGCCATTCCCTTCTCCGGGGGATCTTCCCAACCCAGGGATCAAACTCAAGTCTCCTGCTTTGCAGGCAGATTTTTACCGTCTGAACCACCACTGAAGCCCCTGGACTGCCAGGGAATTCCCTCAGCATCATTTGTTGAAAAGACTCATTAGATTGCCTTTACACCTTTTTGAAAATCAATTGTCACACATATATATTGGTCTATTTTTGAAGTCTATTCTCTCTATTGATCTACTTATCTATCTTGATACCAGTCCTTATAATTAATCTTTTCTTAATTACTATAGATTTATAATAAGTCTTGAAGTCAGAGAGGGTAAAATCAGTTCCTTTTACCCCATTTTGGTTGAAAGTGGAGTCAGACTGATGAGTTTTAATCCAAGCTCTACCGCTTAATACTAGTATGATTTCATACAAGTCAGTTAACAATGTTTATTACTCATTTACGTCCTTGTTTGTTGTTAGAATTAGTACTATAGTGCTTGGATTAAATGCTAATTATTATTAAGGGTCTGAACTAGAAAGATGGCCCTGGATCTAAAAGGTACTAGAATGTCAGGGCAGTGCCTAAATCCACTCATGGGATGAGTAAATTTAACGTGCTCATCAAGGACCTCCCACTGTCTTTCTCAGTGTAGGGACATGCTCCTGTCCTTTCTTCTCCTTTCTGTCTCTCTCTTTCTTTCTTTAAACATATAATTGATGTATAACACTGTCAAGTTCAAGACATAAGTTTGAAGTGTACAAGTGTTAGTTTGTATGATTACTGCAATAGCATTATCTAACATCTCTATCACATCACGTAAGTATTTCTTTTTGTGTTGGGAACAGTTAAAATTTGGTCTCTTAGCAACTTTGAGGTTTATAAATATTATATTATTAACTATTAATATAATCACTATGTTGCATGTTAAATCCCCCAAATATATTTTTCTACTAGTTTTTAGTGTGTACCCATAAACAACATCTCCCCAGTCCCCCAGCACCAGCCAACAGCAGAACTGATCACTTTGCATTGAAACAACAGAAAGAATAACAAATACAAGGTGACAAAGAAGAAATTAAAACTGGTCAGAATCCCCAAGTTTAAAATAGTCATTCCACTATGTCAATAATCTCTATACAGCTTTGCTAAATTTTTATTTAGAAAAAAATTTTAATAGAAAAGGAGAGCATTCTACACCCAGGTTACAGTAGCCTTTTGGCCCGCTTGGCATGGCTTACTTCCACTCTTTTTTTTCAGGCTTTGCAATACCGGTACCTGCCAGTCTCCAGGTGCCCCTAGTTACAGGTCAGCTCCACACAGAAGGGGAGGAGCTACTTCCCAGGGTCTGTTTCCAGCATTGCAGCCCCACATCCCAGCAACCAAAAGTGCTGCCCACCTGGAGACCAAGGAACCTTGCCCACTTTGTTGTGTGCCATGTGAGTGCTCAATCCAACAGGATGGCTGGTGCACCGGTGAAATTTTTATCTGTGGTTGGATTCAGTCTTATCTGCCTTAAAATAGTGAGTTCACCATTCTGACCTACCTGCAACTATTTGGGGAGGGGGCGGGCGGGGGGAGATGCATTCAGTATCTTTCTTTTTTTTTTTGAAGGCTTTTGGGGTGGAGAGATAGAAATCAAAATACTTTGGGACCATACCAAGATTGTATATGTTTGTGTGTTTGAAATTTAATGCAATTTACTAGTGAAAGGAAACAAGAATATCATTATATTTTAAGGACAAAGGTTTCTAGAAAATCTGTCAGCAGCTACTGAAGTAGTCACTAGGCAGATTCAGGAAGAAAAATGAAATAGTAATACGATCTGCCTCCAGCCTCTCAATTCTGTTTAGGATTGCTTTCTGGTAGATTTTAGTATTGGGAAATAGTTTGTGCAAATCGCTAAACTGTGTGGATTGGAAGATTGCTCACATTATTTATAAACATGTTGTTCTAAGTGTATTACTGCTCTGATTTAGGTTTTATATTTCCTCAAATGGTATTTTTCGTTATAGTTCTAACTTTCTAAACTTTTCTTTTCAGGTTGCTTCAACAAAAACAGGTAACATTCCCTGAAATGCAAGTTTACCCTACCCATATTTCATTTTCATTTCCACTGTTAATTCTTATACTGCCCTAAAATAGAAAGGCTATACCAAGAAAAATATTCAACATTTTTTGAGTACTCGTACTGTGAGTGTAACTGGTAAGACAAATACATCGATCAAACTTTAAAGATACATCCTCGTAAGATATTCATCTTGAGCTGTATAGAGTCATGTAGTCATAGATTTTTCTCAGACATAGCTACCCATTAGTAAAATATTGCAATGATTATCATTCCAGTCAAAGAAACAGAATTATAGTAAAGAGCCTAATTTATATAAGTTTTCTTGTCTTCTAAGGAATTAGAGGAGAGAGCTAGAAACAGTTTTGATCAAAATTTCAAGATTCTCTACTTTAATAAAAAGATTTTATACCTCTAATATTGCATCCATAAAATATAGATAATGATAACCCAGAGTTAGAAAAAGTCTTTCTTTTAGAAGATTTTATCGCCATTTTTCTTGAGTAAATGACTGAAGGCAAAGATTATTTCTCTATAGGCTTCTCCTGGCTCATACATTCTAGAAATTTAAGTCCCTAGAATGGAAGTTTATGTTCAGAGATTTAGATTATCTGAAGAAACCATGTTATAGCAATTATATCACAAATAAACTCAGTTTATGTTCAGAGATTTAGATTATCTGAAGAAACCATGTTATATCAATTATATCACAAATAAACTCTCTTAATTCAGTACAAGTAAGAACAGTTTTTATTTATTATTTTGTTCATTCCACAGAAACGGCAATGTAAATAAAGCAATTAAAATATGTGATAGAGATTTACGACTGAGCCATAAAAATCTGTGCTTATAAAATAGATTTTTAAAAATTATTACATCATGCTTTATTCTTACTTATTGTTAAGACACCTTCGGGGCTGACTAGGAAGCTGTGAGAAGAACTATTTGGCCATATATATGAAGTAGTTTTAAAAATAATAAGTGGCCTTTAAATGGATGAAATCTAGCTCTGCTGTCTCTTAGAGGGTCCCAGAACACCCAGACACAATGAGCCCTCAAAATGGGCCCCTTTTCAATCCCACTATCCACATTATTTGAGAGAAGGAATGGGACAGACTGAGATACTGATGATGCTGTCAACTGATTCATGCTGTCTTTTCAACAAATGCAAAGAGTTTTATTGATACTGCATAGGAGGTTTCATTGGGTGTGTGTATATTTTGATTTTCTCTGGGTTCTTGGCATCAGCTACTTATCTGTGTCTGATCCCTGGGGCCAGCTGGGATAATTTAGATCTCTGAGTTGGTAGAATGCACAAATGCTGAGACTCAAAGGGTTTCACTTTTGGTTGACTGCAAATCTAGGGAATAAATTTTTCTCTTTCAATGATGCAGTAAGTGGGCCAAATATAGAACTAAGGAAGAGTGAAGAACCACTGCTAATTTATGGAGACTTACACGTCCTACTCAATCTCTTATCTTTTAAGGGAAACATAGTACAGCGATGTTGATCTTTTTTGTTGCCATTACTGGTCAGATGCTGCTCTACATGCTGCCATGTGTAAACAGGCATTCTGTCTCTCCAGCCTGTGCCTACCCCAGACCCTCCAGAATCCCACCTCCTCTGGTAGCATCCCCTACCCGCATGGCAGTACCATGAGGCCTGGCTTTTCCAAACCCAAAATTTGCTAGCCCTGGCTCATACACACACACACAAACCCTACTTACCTTTCGATGTGCCCTTACATTCACTCTTTCACTTAATCTTTACTATCTTAAGGTGCAGACATTTTACATTTCAAAGTAAACTCAAAGATGTAGGAATTATTAGTATTCTGTATATTCAAGATAGAAAACTGAGACTAGAAGAGGTGAAATCACTTGTACATGTTGATGCATACGTGCTCAGTCACTTCAGTCGTGTCTGACGCTTTGCGACCTTGCAGACTGTAGCCCACCAGGCTCCTCTGTCCATGGGATTCTCCAGGCAAGAATACTGGAGTGGGTTGCCACACTCCAGTACATGTTCACAGAAGCAAATGGCAGAGCCAAGGCTCAAACCTAGCATTCTGGAATCCAAATCCTTTTCTATTTTCTTGCCATGAAACTGTGTTTCATCCTGCTGATACTGGCTTTATGTACTACTATGCTTGGGCAACTGTGCCCCTCCCAGATCAACTCAATAAGACAAAGTTTGTGGAGTCCTCAGGCTCCTTGACATGCCTGTCATGCCAGCCTTTTAGATGCCTTTCAAATGAACCACTCCATGAAGGCACTGTCACAACAATGTCTAGTTTGGTTGACACTTGTCCAGGAAATCAGTCCATTGCAATGAGCAGGACTGGCTAACAGGAGATAAGATGAATAATGGGGTCAAAGGAAGAAGCAGAGGTTGAGAGATACCACAAAGTCAGAGGAAAGAAGGCCAAAGACTAGCCAAGGACAAGTAACTGGGGCGCAGAAAGAGGATGAGTGTGTAGGAGGAATGAATGTGAGAGCCCTGGGGGGCTTTCTATCCTGCAGGGGAGTCGGGAACATAGGCGCTTCCTGCAGAGTCAGCTTCTGCTGGCAAATGGCTAAGATGAATCCCTGCAACTTTTCCCCAGGATATATAAGCCATCAGAGTTTTCTTTTGATGGTGAAGGAGACAGTCCTGGGTGATGTTCAAGGAATGTCTGGCCAGTGCACAGTGGACTCTTTGTCCATTCTTGCAGCATGGTTATTTCTGAGATGCTGCCAAAGCCAGCTTTCTTGGCCTTGGGGACAGAAAGAGAAGGTTGTCTGTGTCATGCACAAGGCAATTTGGCAGGTGAGGGTCTGCTGGAGGGAGTTGATACTAGCAAATCACACATCCACACTGTATTTACTCCTTCTCCTCTTTGCCCTAGAGTTTTGTTCTGCCCTTTAGTTTTGAATTTGGCATACAGTGATCTTACCCAGCAAATCCAGTGTTGTTGTTTAGTTGCTAAGTTGTGTTGAATTCTTTTGTGACCCGATGGACGGTAGCCCACCAGGCTCCTCTGTCCGTGGGATTTCCCAGGCATGATTAATGAAGTGAGTTGCCATTTCCTTCTCCAGGGGATTTTCCTGATCAGGGATCGAACCTGCATCTCCTGCATTGGCAAGCAGATTCTTTACCAATGAGCCACAGGGAAGCCCACAATTGCAGTTCATTAAACATAAAACCCGGAGAAGGCAATGGCACCCCACTCCAGTACTCTTGCCTGGAAAATCCCATGGACGAAGGAGCCTGGTAGGCTGCAGCCCATGGGGTCACTAAGAGTCGGGCACGACTGAGCGACTTTACTTTCACTTTTCACTTTCATGCATTGGAGAAGGAAATGGCAACCCATTCCAGTGTTCTTGCCTGGAGAATCCCAGGGATGGAGGAGCCTGGTGGGCTGCTGTCTATGGGGTCGCTCAGAGTTGGACACGACTAAAGCGACTTAGCAGCAGCAGCAGCAACAGCAAACATAAAACCCAGCAATTTTGGTTTGAGTTTTTCTTCCACTTGGACCTCCTACACCTAGAGCATTTTTGTGTCCGTGGAGTTTCGCAGAGCAGTCAGTCTGATTGCCATGTTGTATCTCCTACCCCATTCCCAAAGTATAGGAATGCCTAGTGTAAACTCATAACATAAGCATTCATCGCCTCCTGGCAAACCATGGCCAGGTCCAGATGAGGAGGGACCACAGTTATTCTGGGGCAGATATTTTGATAGAGAAGGAAAGAATAAAGTTTAATTTTAAATATTTTATATAGAAGAATCTGAAAATTGTTACACTCTGATAATGCTAACACAGTACAATTATGAAACAACTCAATTCTCCCTCCTTTTCCATTAGGTGAAATACCGCTTGGGAAGCGTGCAAAGTGCATGAATGGAAATCACAGCTACGGCAGGGATGGGGGATGGAGGTGGACCATCACTAGAGGCAGTGGAGCACAGTGTAGGGCAGGGAGGCGAGACTGGGGACAAAGAAAGCTGGGGATTCACAAGACGCCGAGCTGGCGCAGAATCCTCCAGAGTGAAGTCCTTCCCTTACTCTCTCCCTCCCCTCATTGTTCTTTCTCAAAATTATTCCCCGTTCTTACCTAGCTGTTTTAAAAGTACAAAAAGAGGCAACTGGGAAAAACCTCTTTGAAATCCTATTCCTGAATGGGAACTTTGAGCCTTCTGACTCTCTTCTGAAAAGTAGTAGTAGCTTTACCCTTTTTTTTTTTTCCATCTTTTTTTTTTTTTCCTGATCAGGAAAATAAGGGCAAAGTTTATGTCTGAAGGATGGCATGAGAATGACTTAGTTTGAAGAATAAAATGATGAAAGAAGTAATCCTTATAGGTACTCTAACTAATGTACATCTTCAAAATTTCTTTTAGCTCCCAAAATACCCACTATTGATCAGGCTTATTCAAAAATCAGCAACAGTATCACTGTGGAATGGGCTACAGTGCCAGGGGCCACCAGTTACCTCCTCACGGCCAAAGACGGGAACACTGTCATTGAGACCACGGTGGCCAATTCCCCAGGCACTGTGACTGGCCTGAAAGCTGCAACCTTGTACCAGATCACCGTCAGATCCATCAGTCCTGCGGGGAGAAGCCAGGCATCACCTCCAAAACAGGCAAAGACAGGTAGCTAGATGCTCATCCTCTACTGAGCAATTGCTTGTGACCTGAATCAATTGTACTGAGGCTGCAAATGCATGATGTAATTCTTTGTCTTGTGAGTGCTGATGATTCAGGGCCCAGAAGTGAAAGCCACCAAGTGACACTTTTTTTTTTAATTCAAATAACTGTGGAGGAGGTGGTATTTAAATTCCAGATGCTTTGGAAAATAAAACCCATTTTAGGGCATTGTTAAAAGCATCCCTGCTTTACAATCTCTGAAAAAGGGATTTCTGTTTTTAGCCTCGGTTATCTGTGAAGATCATGGGGTATGATGAACGTGTAGGAGTGATTTTGCTGCTTTGACTTATTTGAAATAAAACCAGCTCGAGTTTGTCATCAGCATGACTTAAATTGGTTTGATGAAGTTATACCTTGGCATACTTCTGAAAGGTTGTGTGCACATTAAAATAGTATAAATTATCATTTCTCTGATTGATTTATTTTATGATTAAGAGGTTTTATCTAATTTCTTACCAACTTCCAGTTGAATTCTCATATTAGAATTTCTGTTCCCATTCCTCTGCTGTGTGTGTGTGTGCGAAGTTGCTTCAGTCGTGTCCGACTCTTTGTGACCCTGTGGACTGTAGCCTGCCAAGACCCTCTGTCCATGGGATCCTCCACACAAGAATACTGGAGTGGGTTGCCAGGCCCTCCTCCAGGAGATCTTTCCAACCCAGGGATTGAACCCACGTCTCTTACGTCTGCTGCATTGGCAGGCAGGTTCTCTACCACTAGAGCTACCTGCCTCTCCGAGTCATCTGCTGAGTCATCTGGGATTAATACACATTTAAATAACAATTATAACAACTCTGACATGAATGCTATTGCAAAGCAAATATTTTTTTCGTAATATGGATAATCAAGCTCAAATTTTCTATTCCTACATTTGAATCATCCTTGACTGCACTTTGATAACGCAAATGGACATGTTCTTGTCTTTGCAGTACTGGCAGCACCTATTCTACAAGTGAGCTCTCCGAGTTCAGACTCCATTCTTGTGCAGTGGGAAGCTGTATATATGGCCACTGGATTCTCTGTGTCCATTATGCAAGCTAATGGTTTGGGTAGAATATGGAAAGAAAATACCACCAACACCTCCTTGACATTCACCAATTTAGACTCCGGGACTCTCTACACCATAAAGGCCTATGCATGGAATGCCAATGGAACCCCTGGGGATGACTCCACCTGCAATCAGAGAACAAGTAAGGACTTCTCAGCTCAGCCCCAGACATTTTCTTTTTGATTAATGAGAAGGGCTGTGCACTGCAGCCAATGAGAGCAGCGATAAGTAGAGAGCAGCTGGCAGCAGATATTTAAACTTATTATGAGCTTATTTATAGTGCGTTGGCAATTCCCCCTGAGTAGTTTCAATGCTCTCTGCATGTGTAAAGAAATGCTGCTCAGAGTACACAGAACATGGTAACCCCATGTCTACCTCACCCCTACTGCCCCGTAGCTGATTCAGCATACATGTTCAATATCACACAGCAGGAAACAATTCTTATTAGGTTTTCCAGTTACCTCTTGTCTCTTCCTAGCTTTAGACTAAGAGTATAGACAAAAGAATTGGGCCAAACAAGGATTTATTCAGCAGACATTTAATAAGTGTGTCCAAATTTTGAGGTGGTATTACCCTAGAGACATAGCAGCAAGCAAAATAAACTTCCTGTTATGATGGGAATTTTAAACTTCCTGATGTGGTGAGAACTGATATTTCAGACATATTTCCGTAGGCCTGAGGCCAGCACGGGGCTTCCCACTACCTCTCCTCCAGCTGTAGGCCGAGAAGCTGGAGCATGGTGTGTGTTCTCACCATCACTCTCCCAGGGAGACCCAACCAGGGCCTCCTACTCCATGATAACTGGAAGCCCAAACTGAGCTGTGGCTATGAACCCAAAGAATAAGAGGGAGAGAGAGGGGAGGGGGGAAGATTTTTCCTTCCCTTGAGGCAGAGTGAGCCATCCTCTGACAATAAAGCCTGTTATTGAGTCTCCAAGTCATGTCTGACTCTTTTGCAACCTCATGAACTGTAGCCCATCCAATCTCCTCTGTCCATGGGACTTCCCAGGCAAGAATACTGGAGTGAGCTGCCGTTTCCTCCTCTAGGGGATCTTCCTGACCCAGGGACTGAACCCTCATTTCCTGCGTTGACAGATGGATTCTTTTATCACTGAGCCACCTGGGAAGTCCGCAATGAAGCCTAATAGATGCCAGACTCACCAATCAGATTAACTCTTTCATCTCTTGTGGATGTCCAATGAAAAGGCAGAAAGAAAACAGAAATGTCCTCTCCAACAGTGCCTAAGTTTGGGGGCAGTGAAAGTTGCCTTGTCTCTGAGCCAAGGCTGAAATGTAGGGAGAAGAGAAGGGTTTGCCTTTTATAATACTTCTCTAGGGAGGAATTATAACAAGGTGACCCTAAGGTGATTCATGATGGGCCTGGTGAGTTAGGATGTCTATGATAAACCAGTCTCCCTGGGCCTCTTCCAAGGCATTCACTCATTCTTTCCTTCCACAGACATTTATTGAGGGCCTGCTATATGCTGAGCATCGTTAGCTGATGAGCATACAAAATCAAATAAGGCATGATTTCTACACCCGAAGAACTGACTGTGTCCCAGGAGAGGCCAATGTATAAATCAATAGTTACATTTCTGGGTAACAGGTTCTTTGATGGAAAGATGCACAGGCACAGGGGGCTTCCCTGGTTGGCTCAGATGGTAAGGAATCTGCCTGCAATGCAGAAGACCTGGGTTTGACCCCCGAGTTGGAAAGATTCCCTGGAGAAGGGAATGACAACCCACTCCAGTATTCTTCCCTGGGAAATTCTATGGATAGAGGTGCTTTGTGGGCTGTAGTCCATGATGTCGCAGAGAGTCGGACATGACTGAGTGACTAACACTAACTAACTAACAGGCACGGGGTGGCACAGGGGAGCATCTACATCAGGCTGGGAAACAGGGAGAGCCACCTCCTGAAGATGACTGGTCTCTTAAAGCCTTGCTCTTCACTTGTTTCCCTATGTTTTAAAAAGTTTTAGAGACTTTAGACCTAGACTCGGTATTAGTTTGCTAGGTGATACAGAAGTTTATTATCTCATGGCTCTGGAGTGCATAGGAGTCTGAAATCAAGGAATTGGCAGGATTGGTTCCTTCTGAGGACTGTGAGGAAATGGTACGTTCAGGCCCTTCTCCTTGGCTTGTAGATGGTCGTCTTCGTGTTCACATGGCATTCTCCCTGTATGTGTATGTCTGTGTCCAAATTTTATCTTTTTTTTAAATTATTTATTTATTTATTTATTTACTTTTGATTGCTCTGGGTCTTTGTTGCTTCATGCAGGCTTTTTTTTTTTAAGTTGTGGCAAGTGGGGGCTATTGCTTGTTGCAGTGTGTGGGCTCTCTTTCTCATTGCAGTGGCTTCTCTTACTGTGGAGCATGGGCTCTAGAGCACACAGGTTTTGGTAGTTGTGGTACTTAGGCTTAGTTGCCCCACAGCATGCTGAGTCTTCCCAGTCCAGAGATCAAACCTGTTTCCCCTCACACTGGCAGGTGGACTCTCAACCACTGGACCACCAGGGACATCCCAAACTTTCTCTTATAAGGTTTTCAGTCATATTGGGTTAGGATCAACCTAATGATCTCAACTGATTACATTTGCTAGGACCTTATTTCCAAATGAGATCACATTCTGGGGTACTAGGGGTGAAGACTTTGACATATGTCTTTTTGGTGCTTCCCATGCCCCACGTGGGAAAATCAGATTGTCCTGAAATACTACAGAGAACCACTACCAGCCTTGGGCCCAGCATTACTCCAGAATAGATCTGCCTCTGCAGATGAGCTGACTATATAGCAGAAGAAGAGGCCTGTCAAGACGGCCTACAGGAGAAACGTGGCTCTTGTCTGCCTTGCAGAGAACGAGCTGAGTCCCAGTTTCCTCACACAGAGCCTTTCCTGTTTAATTCCACATCCCCCCCTCACCATATGTGTCTGAAGGGTGCTAGTCTCTGCACATAAGCTGTTCTCTAAGGTTTGTGGATGAGATGGTTGGATGGCATCACTGACTCAATGGACATGAGTCTGAGTAAACTCCGGGAGTTGGTGATGGACAGGGAGGCCTGGCATGCTGCAGTCCATGGAGTTGCAAAGAGTTGGGCATGACTGAGCAAGTGAACTAAACTGAAGGTTTATGAGGTGGGCCTTATTATAACACATTCCAGAGGACTGAGGCCAACTTTTCTCCTTCCCAGCCCAGGAGAACACTCCTCAAGCTTTTTAAGAGGACAACCCTGAGGAAAGGAAGGCCTACTTTTAAGAACGTAGAGGAAATTGTTTTGGAGACAATAAGAAACTGACTTCCTGTGTGGCCATCACACTTGACACTTTCCTTCCTTCCCTTTGGTTTAGAATGAAAGGAAGTCTGCTTTTCTTTTAACAATAAGGACCTAAAAGCTCTTACATGTCTTAGCATGTATCAAAAGTAAAGAAGAAATGCTGCTGAAGCTAATCTAACTTTATCAATCTATAATAGAACACTTTATCTACATCTTAATGACATACCCACTTGGCTCTTCTAGCCCATCGTATTTATAATCTCATTTAATTATTTCAATCACTTATCAGATTGTGTGTTCACTCATTCACATATTCAAAATATGTTGACTGAGACGTCCCTGGTGGTCCAGCAGCGGGAGCCATTGGGAACTCCATGTTCCCAATGCAGTGGGGCCAGGTTCGATCCCTGGTCAGGGAACTAGATCCCACACACCACAGCTAAGACCTGGCATAGCCAAATAATTAATTCCAAAAGACTCAAAATATGTTTATTCAGCACTTATATGAGCTAGGGACTGATATTAGATCAATTTTACACATTAAAAAAATAAATAACAGAAAGATTAAATAACCCGTCAAAGTCATAGCTAGTTATGAGTTTGCATAGTTAATGGTGTATTCGGTTCTCAGGTACCCTGAATCCCAGTTTTATGCTTTGTACACTTGCAATTATCCTATTAATGGAGTACTTCATCCTCCAAGCTCCACAATATTGCTAGGCCAAATCTTACTTAGGTTCTTGAGTCTACTGCAAAATATCAATTGTTTCTCAAAAATATAGGTCCAAGTACTCCTGAAAACATTCAAGTCTCTTTTGATAGTGGTGCTCTGAAGGCATCTATTTCATGGGCACCGACAGAAGGAGCTTTCAACTATACCGTGATGGCTTTGAGTGACTCTTCCAGGTTGAGCTGCAGTACAACTTTCAGTTCCTGCACCATCTACTCTCTCCAGTGTGGAACCAAGTACCTGATTTCAGTTTCAGCAAGTAATGATGCCGGATCTAGCAGATCGACTTCAGCAGTGACTTTGAAAACCGGTATGTAAACAGGAGCGAGATCACTGGGGGTCTGGCAAGCTCAAGTGGCTGACCTTAGGGAAACAAATAGTTATATCACAGTGTTCCAGAATGTTCCAGAATGCTCTAGAACAAATGCTAGAGCAAATGAAAGCAAAAGCCTACTCTAAATGAAAGCATAGAGTTGAACATTCTGAGGAGTCTGAATAATGTTAGTGAAACCAGATCTCGTGCATTGGAAAAAGCACTTCGAAAATTAAGAGGCCTGTTTCCTCTTCCAGATCTTTCACTTATCAGTCTATTTTCTTTTGCTTTTATAAAGTTGTAAATAGTCTAAGATCCAGTTTGATAACAACTCTAGCTGTGCAGCCCCTTATTTACATCATGTTTCACAGACCTAGGCCTGGCAGGAGCTATTCTTTAAGATAAACAGGGAGTGTCTATAGTTTGGAATATGTGTTTAGATATCCGCCTTCCTTCATTCTTATTAAAGAGATAAAGACATACATATGTGGAAGTCTACACTTCAGTTTAGAAATATTTATGTGTTTTGAGAATGTGAACTAACATTTAGTGAACAACTACTCTGCAAAGCTGCAAAGAAAATCTCTTGTAGTACTCTCACACTCCTTTTATTTATCATTTCCTAGTTGCTTGTGCACCTGGAAGAGTGGCAATCCAAGAAGATCCTCCTGGCCACCTGTCTGTAGCTTGGTCCAATGTGGATTTGGGTGATTACTACGTGGCCTTCGTGAAGAGTGATGATGGCTTGGAAGTACATTGCAACACTTCCCTCACCCAGTGCAACTTCTTATCTGAGTGTGGCTTCACTTACTTTATCAGTGTTTTTGCCTATAACAAGGCAGGGCAGAGTCCTTTGGGTGATGTGTTTAATTATACCACGGGTGAGTTGCACTTGATGCTTGTAAAGGGAGTTCTGAGTTCACTAAATTCAGTAGCAGAATGGACCACCCATTGCACTCTTTGACTACTTAGGAGTCATTCTAGGTCCAAGAACAGAAAATGAATCTCTTCTTTCACGTTCTTTCCTGGGGAATACAAGGTTTAGGAGTGAGAAGAAAGGAAAGATTGTTGCTATTCAAGCTTGCTCTGAAAATTGAACCCTCCATCCAGATCTACTCATTGTTCATCACTGTTCTCGATGCTGAAGGGGAGGCAATCCTTAGGTCTCAGAGTTCACTCTTTCTCCAAGCCCAGAAGACAGAGGTGCAATGGCAAAGATGCCACATGGTGTAGAGAGTTCTGGAGTAGGACACCTGGGCTTAAGTCCTAACTTGACCACTAACTCATTTGTAAAGTGGAAATAATGATGTCTACCTTGTTACGTCCCTTAGTATCCACCACTGCAAAATGGGACAAATAATCAGAAGTACATGAATGTGAAAGAGTCTTTGTATATAAGAAAAGCACGGTGCAAATATTTTTATTAGCAGCTTTATTGCTGTTAATATTATTCTCCTGCACTAGACTTGGGCCTTCTACAGGGCATAGATTATATCTCATTCATCTTTTCATCCTGAATGCTTATCGTAGTGTGACTGGCATATGAGAGATGCTCTATTTTTAAAGAATGAGTGGAGTGAGAGACTTAAAATTAATTATATGTACAAATAAGAACAGTAATACAACTGTATAAATAACAATTATAGCTGGATTACATACATTTTTATCTGAATGAGGGAATCAAATAATTGGCGCCTTTGGAATTTGGAGTCAGAAGCCATCTATAATGTCTCAAGGGCCTTCCAGAGGGAGTGGTTTTGAACTGGATCTTTAAGGATGAATGGAATGTCGGTGGAGCAAGAGCATTCCAGAGAAACCCCATATGAGTTAGACATTTGCCACAATTTGTCCATGAGGTAATGTAGGGCTCTTCTAAAATGTACTAATGCAAGGCTTCCTCCTCTCCTCCACCCCTTAGTTTTATCTAGTTTAGAGTCTGGAAAGACTGATAGGATCTAGAAGTTAGACTAAATATGATTTTATCAGGCAGGAGAAGGGTCCCACATTCCAGCAGAGGGGACACAGTCTCTGAAACACAGGGAAAAAACATGCACATTGGGTGGGGAATTAAGGAGGCAGGTGAGGCAGGGAGTGTGGGGAGCAGCTGAATGTGTCGACAGGGTAGAGCTTACTGTAACCTTGAAAGTCATGCAGAGAGAAGTTATCCTCTGTGTAGTGGGTGTCAGGCAGGATCACTGTTGGACAGACCTGTAGGAGATTCTTACAGTGACTGCAGGGACGCCTGGGCACGGAGACGCCGGGACTCAGCACCCCTCTGACAGCATGGCTCCTGTGCTGACATCCTTCTCTCTACTCCTGCTTTCAGCTCCCTGTTGTCCTAGTGACATTAACCCTGTGCTGGTGTCCAGTGACAGAGTAGAGATTGTCTGGTCTCCCGTCCGAGGTGCTGAACTTTATGAAACAAAGGCTGTGGATGGGTTCAATGTGGTTGAGTGTAATGACACGGCTCCGGCTTGCACGCTTTCTGCTCTAGAGTGTGACACCAAGTACAACATCACGGTGTATTCCTTCAGCGAAGTCCGGGGCAGCAATACGTCGTGTACTTCCCAATTCATAACCACAGGTATGATACAGCAAGGATTTTGTTCACCGATGTCTGGATGGCTCACCTCTATGTCCCTCAGGAAAGGCATTCAGCAAGTATGGTAAAAAGGTTAACTGCCATTAATGACTCTTGGTAGGGATCCTGAGAGCCCCTCTTACTAAGGAGAGGCAGAAGAGAAGGTGAAGAGGGAAAGAGGACAGCAAGAAACCCTGGGGAGGGTGGAAGGATTGGCTGGTGATTACCTCAGCCATTCACATCCTCCTAGCTTTGGGGCTGGAGAAGGCAATGGCAACCCACTCCAGTACTCTTGCCTGGAAAATCCCAGGGGTGGAGGAGCCTGGTGGGCTGCCGTCTATGGGGTCGCACAGAGTCAGACACGACTGAGCGACTTAGCAGCAGCAGCAGCTTTGGGGCACATGCCTATAGTCACACCATGAAAGTGCAAATGTTTGTTTTAATTACTTTTGCTTTTGGAGTTCAAATGGCTCCTTAACATTTTCCAGTTAGCCCAACACTATGGGAATCTAATACCGTCTGTCAATGTCAGCAAGGTTTCCACACAAAGGCTCTAGGAATTTGGCCTAAGCACAAGGTATGGTTGAAAGTAATCATTTCATTTAGGAGAGAAAACAAGTGTACAAGTGTTAGACCAAATGTCACGTGTGATATTTCTTGACTCTGTTTCAGTTCATAATCTAAAATCTCTTAGCTCCTTGCAGTCCTGAAATCAAAAACATTTCAAAGGATGACTTTTCCATGATTAACGTGCACTGGCGATCCACTAATGATGAGGCCACTTACACGGTGACTGCCCAGGGGGAGAAAGGGCTGCATCAGTGCAGCAGCACCGGAGAGTCCTGCACCCTGGGGGCTTGCCCTGCGGCTCAGTGTTCTCTGTCACCGCTGTGGCTGAAACACCCGCAGGACGGAGCCTGCCCAGCTACAGTGTGCCTCTAGAGACAGGTATGTAACTACATACAATGGAATGCAATGGAATATCAGTCAGCCAGAAAAAGGAATGAAATTGGGTCATTTGTAGGGGCATGGATGGACCTAGAGGGTTCATACAGAGTGAAGTCAGAAAGAGAAAAGTAAATATTGTATAATATCATTTACACGAGGAATCTAGGAAAATGGTATAGATGATCTTATTTGCAAAGCCCAAGCAGAGACACAGATGTAGAGAAAAAATGTACAGATACCAAGGGGGAAAGGGGAAATGAGTGAGAGGAATTGGGAGACTGGGATTGACATATGTACTCCTGATACTAAATATAAAATAGACAACTAATGAGAACCTACTGTGTAGGTCAGGGAACTCTCCTTAATGCACTGTGGGGACCTGCATGGGAAGGAAGTCGAAAACGGAGGAGATATGTGTATATGTATGGCTGATCCACTTTGCTGTACAGTCGAAACTAACATAACACTGTAAAACAACTATGCTCCAATAAAAAATAATTTAAAAAAAGAAAGAAATGGGAATGTAGCAACTGCAGCTTGAACCTTAGTTCCAGTGGGGTCCTTAGGAATTGTTTTAGGACATGAACTTTATGACTTGATTTACCCTAAGGATGGTAGAAATACATTAATCTCAGAGAAGCCTTTCAAAGAGCCCAAGTCTTAGAAAACTTTCAACACAGTTTGCATATAAATATCATCTGAAGGCTCTAACATATTCATACACCAACATCAAAAGAGGAATCCACTATCTCTGCAAAAACATTTCTTTGACTTCATATTCCCCCATGACACAGTCTACCAAAGCATCTAACAAGTGACCAAATAAGCTGGCTTATTATTTATTTCTTTGGTTCCAGCCGTTTCAAATCTTTCTCTAAAAAAGGCTTTCTGAGTTTCAGTTTCCTAATTGGTAGAAGAGGATAATGGCTTCATTGGGTGGTTGTGAATATTACATTTTTTATGCTGCGAAGCACTTAGCATAGTGCCTGCTGCATGGTAGGAGCTTGATAAAAGAAAGCTGTTATTACTTGATAACATTGTGTGTGAATGAAATTAGCAAATTACTTAAAGCCTTTGGGTCTTTATACACACACACACACACACACACACACACACACATATATATATATAAAACGATAGATGGCACTTTGGAACAGATGAGTTGAAACATAAAAGGCGGCAGAATAGGGACAATGCCAAATATGCAGGAAGGTTCCAGATATCCTATATGCTGTATGATGGATCTTTGAAGAGTTGAGAATTGGTTGTGGTACTCTTAGGTGATTAAGAATATTTTAAGCTTTTATATAAAATATGTTATAAGGTTTTATATCAACTATGATATGTTTTATATCACAATGCAAAAAGGCAAAATGGTTATCTGAGGAGGCCTTACAAATAGCTGAGAAAAGAAGAGAAGTGAAAGGCAAAGGAGAAAAGGAAGTATATACCCATCTGAATGCAGAGTTCCAAAGAATAGCAAGGAGAGATAAGAAAGACTTACTAAGTGATCAATGCAAGGAAATAGAGGAAAACAATAGAATGGGAAAGACTAGAGATCTCTTCAAGAAAATTAGAGATACCAAGGGAACATTTCATGCAAAGATGGATTCAATAAAGGACAGAAATAGTATGGACCTAACAGAAGCAGAAGATATTAAGAAGAGGTGCCAAGAATACACAGAAGAACTGTACAAAAAGATCTTCATAACCCAGATAACCACGATCATGTGATCATTTACCTAGAGCCAGACATCCTGCAATGTGAGGTCAAATGAGCCTTAGGAAGCATCACTATGAACAAAGCTAGTGGAGTTGATGGAATTACAGATGCTCATGATGATGCTGTGAAAGTGCTGCACTCAATATGCCAACAAATTTGGAAATCTCAGCAGTGGCCACAGGACTGGAAAAGGTCAGTTTTCATTCCAATCCCAAAGAAAGGAAATGCCAAAGAATGTTCAGACTACCACACAATCGCACTCATCTCACATGCTAGGAAAATAATGCTCAAAATTCTCCAAGCCAGGCTTTAACAGTATGTGAGCCGAGAACTTCCAGATGTTCAAGCTGGATTTAGAAAAGACAGAGGAACCAGAGATCAAATTGCCAACATCCATCGGATCATCAAAAAAGCAAGAGAGTTCCAGAAAAACATCTACTTCTGCTTTATTGACTCTGCCAAAGACTTTGACTCTGTGAATCATAACAAACTGTGGAAAATTCTTTAAGAGATAGTAAATACCAGACTACCTGACCTGCCTCCTGAGAAATCTGTATGCAAGTCAAGAAGCAACAGTTAGAAATGGACATGGAACAACAGACTGGGTTCCAAATCAGGAAAGGAGTATGTCAAGGCTGTATATTGTCACTCTGCTTATTTAGCTTATATGCAGAGTACATCACGTGAAATGCTGGGCTGGATGAAGCACAATCTGGACTCAAGATTGCCGGGAGAAATATCAATTACCTTATATATGCAGATGACACCACCCTTATGGCAGAAAGCTAAGAACTAAAGAGCCTCTTGATGGAAGTGAAAGAGGAGAGTGAAAAAGTTGGCTTAAAACTCAATATTCAGAAAACTAAGATCATGGCATCCAGTCCCATCACTTCGTGGCAAATAGATGGGGAAAAAATGGAAACAGTGACAGACTTTATTTGGGGGGGCTCCAAAATCACTGCAGATGGTGACTGCAGGCATGAAATTAAAAGACTCTTATTCCTTGGAAGAAAAGCTATGACCAACCTAGACAACATATTAAAAACAGAGACATTACTTTGCCAACAGAGGTCTGTCTAGTCAAGGCTATGGTTTTTCCAGTAGTCATGTATGGATGTGAGAGTTGGATTATAGAGAAAGCTGAGCACAGAAGAATTGATGCTTTTGAACTGTGGTGTTGGAGAGACTCTTGAGAGTCCCTTGGACTGCAAGGAGATCCAACCAGTCCATCCTAAAGGAAATCAGTCCTGAATATTCACTGGAAGGACTGATGCTGAAGCTGAAACTGCAATATTTTGGCCACCTGATGCAAAGAACTGACTCATTGGAAAGGACCCTGATGCTGGGAAAGATTGAGGGCAGGAGGAGAAGGGGACAAGAGAGGATGAGATGGTCAGATAGCATCACCAACTCGATGGACATGAGTTTGAGCAAGGTCCAGGAGTTGGTGATGGACAGGGAGGCCTGGCATACTGCAGTCCTTGGGGTTGCAAAGAGTTGGATACGACTGATCAACTATGTACTATGAAATGCCTGAGAAAGGCAAAACACATTTTATTGCAAATGTAATAATACATGTTAGGAGAAGAGGTAAATGCAACCATTGCATTGAAATTTGCAACTGGAATCATTAAAGCTGAAGAACAACAAAGGATTTCTTTCTTATACTGAAAAAAGTTGGGGAGAACCTCACATTAATTACCCACAGCCAGTTAGTGAACTTCATTCTTGGGGCAAGCACTTGCCATATACAGTGATGTTAAATAATGTATCAGAGAGAATGAGATTTTGCTTAACAAAAGGACATTTTTAAAGTTTTTAACAATTTTTTATTGCAGTATAGTTGATGTTCAATGTCATATAAGTCACAATACAGTGATTCACAATTTTTAAAAGTTATGTTCCATTTATAGTTATTAAGGATATTTTGATTAACAGTTAAACGTTTGAGAAATCTAGGATACTGACTAAAAACAGACAGAATACCATGCTTGGTTGTTTTTCACACATAACCCTTAGTGGAAATAAATTCCCATTTTTTTCTTTCTCCCCATTTGAGCGCCCTGCTGCTCAGCCAGTCTGACGGTAACTCAGGTCACTCAGTCAGTAATCAACGTGAGCTGGACGGATGGGACTGGGGCCCTAACCTATGTGACGGTTCTGCAGTCACACACGGGACAGTCAAAGTGTCACACCCATCAAAACCACTGCCTCCTGGGATGCATCACATGCGGCATCAATTACTCAGTGGCAGTAAAAGCAGTCAGTGCCACTGGGTTGACTGCGGACTGCGCCTACCAAAGTTACTCCTCTAGTAAGTGAAATCTAGACTCTAGTTCTAGAGTATCAACAAGGACCTTGACTATTATAGATCCAGACATAAGCCCTTCCATCTCATTTAAAAAGCATGCTGCATCTCCACCAAGCTTGCATGATAAATTCAGATTACTTTCTAAAATGTTTGCAATTTTCCTCTTGATTCAGAACCCAGCTTCAGAAGCTTCTGCTGGTGCATGCTAAGTCACTCCAGTTGTGCCTGACCCTTTGCGACCCCCTGGACTGTAGCCTGCCAGGTTTCTCTGTCCATGGGACTGTAGCCCTGTATCCCACCAGGCTCCTCTTTCCATGGGATTCTCCACGCAATAATCCTGGAGTGGGTTGCCATTTCCTTCAGGGATCTTCCCAACCCAGGGATCAAATCTGTGTCTCTTGTCTCCTGCATTGACGGGTGGGTTCTTTACCACAAGCACCACCTGGGAAACCCTGTTGGTAGTTGGTGATAACAAGGTTCAAGTGGACTTTCTCTGAAAAAGACTTGGTTTTTAAATGATCTAGCTACGTGTAGCACAGAGTAACTCAGTCTGGCAGAGTTTTCAGAAAGCATAGATCACATATTCTATTTGGCTTGAATTTTTTGTTTCTCAATATTATTGTGCTACTACCTCTCTCTTCTAAACCACTCCAGCTTCTCCTATGGTATCTTATTTTAACAGGCTTCAAGAGCAAGTATTGCATTTTGTTCTTTACAAAGACCAAACAATTAGGGAATGCCGGGAGGAGTAAGGAGTGGTACAGGGTTAACAAATAAGATTTCACTGGTATGATTCTAGTCCACTACAGTGGCTGTTCAGATCACTGTTTCAGGAAAAAAAACCTCTCAAGATTAATGGGATGGCTGTCAGGCTTAATGGGGCGTGAGTACCACACCAGTTAGCTGCATCTGTTCTGAGGCATGGGGTGGGAGAGTAGAAATGTAATTTTCATAGGACTTCCCTGGCTGTCCAGTGGTTAAGACTTTATGCTTCCACTACAAGGGGCTCAGGTTTGATCCTTGGTCGGGGAACTAAGATCCCATAAGTCTTTTGACAAAAATTTAAAAATAAATAAATTAAAAAATAAAATTTTGGCATCCCAAAGGCAGTAGAGTGAGTCTTCAACTTAGGAGTCTAAAGATATGGCTTCTTAAACTGTCCTGCCTTATCTTATTCCTTGATTCTATTTTCTCATTGGTAAGAGAAATAGGAATGATTATGGTGTGAAAGCATTTAAAACCTGCTGCATGCTATGTGCTAAGTTGCTTTGTGTGCATTTGTTAGTCACTCAGTCATGTCCGTGGAGAAGGCAATGGCACCCCACTCCAGTACTCTTGCCTGCAAAATCCCAAGAACGAGGGAGCCTGGTAGGCTGCCGTCTATGGGGGTTGCACAGAATCAGACACGACTGAAGCGACTTAGCAGCAGCAGCAGCAGCAGTCATGACCGACTGTTTGTGACCCCAAGGACTGTAGCCTGCCAGGCTCCTCTGTCCATGGAATTTACCAGGCAAGAATACTGGAGGGGTAACCATTCCCTTTTCCAGGGGATTGTCCCAACCCAGGGATTGTATCCAGATCTTCTGCATTGCAGGCAGATTGTTTACTATCTGAGCCACCAGGGAAGCCCAGAACACATATGTAATCTGCTTTATAATTTCTTTCATTAGAGTTGTTGCCTAAGTTCTAACCTTGATATCTAGTTCTGGAAATATGGTCCACTGCTTACCTTCACACCTAAAAACCTTTTTTTAAAGAATGAATCAAAGGAACCCAATTATCTTAATACTTATTATAGAATAACATCTTTATTTTGTTTACTGAGGAATCCACCATTTGATACCTAATGTGTGGCCTGCTCAAGGTAGTCAGTAAAAGAAAAAGGGAAAGTACCCAGTCAGCTAGCACAGATGAAGTGTGGACCAGCGACAAGGATCACGTTACTCAGCTCAGCAAAATTTAGGTCTTTTCAACCAAAGCTGAATGCAGTTAATTATATCTAAACTGAATCCCACTGAAATCATTATTGGCTTTCCCAGTGGCTCAGTGGTAAAGAATCCTCCTGCAATGCAAGAGACTTGCAGGCGATGCAGGTTCAATCCCCAGGCTGGGAAGATCCCCTGGAGCAGGAAATGGCAACCCACTCCACTATTCTTGCTTGGAAAATCCCATGGACAGATGAGCCTGGTGGGCTAGAGTCCATGGGGTTGCAAAGAGTCAAACATGACTTAGTGACTAAACAACAACAAAAATCATATTATGGATATTATGGGTAGGATGTTATGAAGGATCTTGACAAAGGATTCTGTGTATTTGACTCATAAGGTCTGAGTCATATACACTTCATATCTGCCAAGTACTTGGAGTCACCATCGTTCTCTATTGAAAACTCATGGCCCACCTCACCCTCACACATGGATTTCTAATCATGTGGCCCACTATAGAAGGAACCTGATACCCACTCAAGTCTTGCTCTAATCAGTTGTCATTTAGAGTAGGACACTTACTCTGTTTGCCATAGTAGCAGAGGCTAGGTTTGTGGTGATAGTGGAATAGTGATGTGTTTGTTTTATCCTTCAGGTGCCTGCTGCCCTTTAGGGGTGAAATTATATAGGCTGGGCCCTAATGGCATCCGGATCCACTGGCAGGCCTCCAGGGGCTCTGCCAATTACAGCACCGACCTCTATGGTTCCAAAGGCATTTTCACATGTGCCCCAAGCGCTGGCCTCAGCTTCTGTGACGTTACCGAGATACCCTGCGGGGATGTGTATACTGTGATGGTCTCACCAGTTGCTGAGACAGGACTGAAGCTTACTTTCTGTCCAAAAAAATATATTCAGGTAGAGAAAGTTATGACCCTTTATTTAAAACTAAACCTTGACTCAATCTGTGAATGAAGGCTAAGAGCAATCACACTTTGCTCTGTAGGAAGATCAAAAACGGCCTGACATTTCTACATCCTATAGGCAGATTCTGGCAACAGGGGACTCCACGCTCCTTTGGAATTGTGATACTTTATTATAATTTGATTTGGAGGTACTCCTTTCATCCCTCTCCCTCTCTTCAGAAAAAGGACCAGATGCTTGCTTAAACAGTAAAATAGATTTAAAGCAATTTTCTGCTTTGAGCTTTGAAGATAGGTTTTTATTATGGTTAGAGGTAATGACAGACAACATGAAATATTTGAGATTAAGAGACTTGAACCTTTATTTGCACAGATTCAGACTTATGATTGAGGGAGAGTTGGAGGATCAGAGAAAAACAAATTTATAAATCATAAGCTAGGTTTGGAAATACGAGTGGGCAGACGTCTGTGATCACAAAACATGACTGTCAGCAACTGCCATTTCACCAGAGCTGACAGAAAAAGACGAGCAATTCTCCTGCTCTGTATTCCAGCACCTTCTGCTACCTTGCCCAAGGCATTGTCGTATTTTTTTCATATGTTTATAAAATATAAGAGATGATGAGGTCCTATAACTCTGCATGGGAATGCAGGAAGAGTAATAAATGTTGGCTTAGAAAGCTTTACTAGTAACCAGAATCTAAAATTTCCAGTTATGTGTAGGTGACAAGAAGGTTCAAGACGGCTCCTGGTGATGGAACAAGGCCAGTTCCTCTTCAGGGGGTGTTCTCACTATCCTTGGCTGTCATGCTCTGATTCCTTGCTTTTTCATTATCTTGTCCAGAGGACAAGCTGGCCCAAAGCATGGCCCTGTGTAAAAGGACAGGAGTAGGTTGTTGGGTTGAAGATGAGCTCTGAGGAAGCAGAGCCTACAGGTCAATAATGATACCTCATTGTATTTGCATAATGCTTCAAAATTTATCAAGTGTTTTCATATTCAATATTTCACTGAATGCTCAAATAACGCTATACGTTAGGTTCAACAGATTTTATTTTCTCCAATTTATAAATGAGAAAACTGAGACTCAAAGGCTCCCAAATCTCTACCTATAACCCTTCTCTCCTTCTGATCTCTAAATCCATATTCAAACATGTTATCTCTACTTAGAGATACACCCCGGGCATTTCAATTCCTCAAGACCAAAAGGAACTTCTGATCCCATGCGGTTTCTGATCTCCCATCATCCTTGTTTCAGGTATTCAAGCCTGAAAACCCAGGCGTCAGCTTCCCCTCTCCCTCACCTTTCATATCTAAGTAGTCTCCAAGCTCTGTTGTTTTCTCTCCATGATGGTCTCTAAATCCAGCTTCTTCTCTTCCTTCCTGTAGCTACTTCAGTACTTCAGGGTCTCACTACCTCTCCTCTATACTATTCACCAGTCCTGTCCTCCTACCCTCTTACCACTCTTCATACTATCGCTAGAGTTATTATTCCAGGACACTGACCCAATTGTCTTTCTTTCATGCTACAAAATTCTCAGAAGTTTTCCATTGCTCCATAGGATAAAATACAGTCCTCTGATCATGGCATTTAACATCCATTACAATCTGTCCCTCTTCTATCTTTCTACACCTGTACTAACAGAAATTTAGTATGTCTGAAAATTCAAAATTTTCTAGTAGCCACATGAAAAAAGTAAAAAGAAACAGGCAAAATTAATTTGAGTATATTTTAGTTAATCCAATATAGCCACAATATTCTAATTTTCAACATGGAATCAATATAAAACTTTTGTATCTTTTCCATAGTAAGTCTTCAAAATCTTGTGTGCGTGTTTAACACAGCACAGATCAGTTTAGACCAGCCACATTTGGAGTGCTCATAGCTACATATGACGCGCGGCTACTCTATTGGACAGTGCAGTTCTCGGCTCATTCCCCAACATCCTTACTGAAAGGACTCTATTCTCTAGTCATATGGAGTCATCCGCACCCCTCTGCCCTTACCACACATGCATACTATGTCACGTCGTGCTTCTGGGCTAGTGCAGCACTCCTCGCTAAGGGAACTCCGCCAGCCCAAACTCCCCCTCCCCTGTGAAGTCTTCTCCAGTTCTCATAGGCTGAGTTCATCTCTCTCTTTCCTTTATAATGCCACAGCACACATTACTGTCACCACACCATATTTCTGTGAGTTGAATGTCTGTAATTTCTGCTAAATGGCAATCTCTTAGACTCTCAGTACTTTGCATATAACTGTTGCCCTATATGTTTTGAGTTAAAGAAAAAAAAAAGAATGAATAAGAGTTTATGTGTTTCTCTATAATAATACAGCCAGTGAGTGAGTGAGTGAAGTCTTTGCTGCTTCTCCTAATTCATACTCACAATTTAACTTTCAGAGGGACATTTTCTCTGATGGTTTGTTAGCTGTAACTCTGATATCCTTTGTGGGATGCCATCTCAAGCCTATAGTCTTTGCCCTTTAGTAGGGGTTGGGTGTCCAGACTCAGGTTAGGGAATCTATCTCTGCTCTGGCTCCTTGATAAAAACCATGCATTTGGGGGATGATTGTTCATTTTGTTTTTGGTGTTTCTTTCCCCAGTATCAGTGATGCCTTAATCTTATAATTAGGATGATACTGTAAATGATAACAATGATTAATATTTTTGAGTATTCTGTGCTAGCCACTATTCTAAGGGCTTTATGTGCATTAGCTTGATTGATACTTATAACAACCCTATGAGGGTGGCATTCTTATTCTTGCCACCTAACAAAGTGAAGCACAGAAAAGTGAAATGACTTATCCAAGTTAACACTGTTAGCAGGTATCTCCTTCTCTTATTACACAAGTTGGTTCTTATTCATTCTTCACTCACTTTCCTATTATTCTTTCTTAAATTGTATCTCAAATACATCACTGAATCTGTTTTAAATGCTTGTGTTTTTATTTATTACAGTAACCTGCTCTGGAAGTACACTTGGAATGGGTAAGTCATTTTTATCATGGATAAACTAGAAAGAAATTTTTTGTTGCTCTTTCAGTTCGATTCAGTTCAGTTCGGTCACTCATTCATGTCTGACTCTTTGCAACCCCATGGACTGCAGCATGCTAGGCTTCCCTCTTCATCAACAGCTCCCAAAGCTTACCCAAACTCATGTCCATTGAGTCATTGATGCCATCCAACCATCTCATCCTCTGTCTTCCCCTTCTCCTCCAGCCTTTAATCATTCCCAGCATCAGGGTCTTTTCAAATGAATCACTTCTTCACATCAGGTGGCCAAAGTATTGTAGTTTCAGCTTCAGCATCAGTCCTTCCAGTGAGTATTCGGGACTGATTTCCTTTAGAATGGACTGGTTGGATCTCCTTGCAGTCCAAGGGATTCTCAAGAGTCTTCTCCAACACCACAGTACAAAAGCATCAATTCTTCAGTGCTCAGCCTTCTTTATAGTCCAACTCTTACATCCATATATGACTACTGGAAAAACCATGGCTTTGACTAGATGGACCTTTGTCAGCAAAGTAATGTCTCTGCTTTTTAATATGCGGTCTAGGTTGGCCATAGCTTTTTTCCAAGGAGCAAGTGTCTTAATTTCATGGCTGCAGTCACCATCTGCAGTGATTTTGGAGCCCAAGAAAATAAAGTCTCGAACTGCTTCCATTGTTTCCCCATCTATTTGCCATGAAGTGATGGGACCAGATGCCATGATCTTAAGTTTTCTGGATGTTGAGTTTTAAGGCAACTTCTTCACTCTCCTTTTTCCCTTCCATCAAGAGACTGTTTAGTTCTTCACTTTCTGCCATAAGTGTGATGTCATCTGTATCTCTGATGTTATTGATATCTCTCCTGGCAATCCTGATTCCAGACTGTGCTTCATCCAGTCCAGCAGTTCTCATGATGTACTCTGCATATAAGTTAAATAAGCAGAGTGACAATAATACAGCCTTGATGTACTCCTTTCCTGATTTGGAACCAATCTATTGTTCCATGTCCATCTCTAACTGTTGCTTCTTGACCTGCATACAGATTTCTCAGGAGGCAGGTCAAGTGGTCTGGTATTTCCATCTCTTTCAGAATTTTCTACAGTTTGTTGCGATCCACACAATCAAATGCTTTGGCATAGTCAATAAAGCAGAAGTAGATATTTTTTTGGAACTCTCTTGCTTTTTTGATGATCCAATGGATGTTGGTAATTTGATCTCTGGTTCCTCTGCCTTTTCTAAATCCAGCTTGAGCATCTGGAAGTTCACAGTCCAAGTACTGTTGAAACCTGGCTTGGAGAATTTTGAGCATTACTTTACTAGCGTGTGAGATGAGTGCAATTGTGTGGTAGTTTGAGCATTCCTTGGCATTTCCTTTCTTTGGGATTGGAATGAAAACTGACATTTTCCAGTCCTGTGACCACTGCTGAGATTTCCAAATTTGCTGGCATATTGAGTGTAGCACTTTCACAGCATCATCTTTCAGGATTTGAAATAGGTCAACTGGGATTCCATCACCTCCACTAGCTTTGTTCGTAGTGATGCTTCCTAAGGCCCACCTGACTTCTCATTCCAGGATATCTGGCTCTAGGTGAGTGATCACGCCATCGTGATTATCTGGGTCATAAAGATCTTTTTGTATAGTTCTATGTATTCTTGCCACCTCTTCTTAATATCGTCTGCTTCTGTTAGGTCCATACCATTTCTGTCCTTTATCGAGCCCATCTTTGTATGAAATGTTCCCTTGGTATCTCTAATTTTCTTGAAGAGATCTCTAATCTTTCCCATTCTATTGTTTCCCTCTATTTTCTTGCATTGATCACTGAAGTCTTTCTTATCTCTCCTTGCTATTCTTTGGAACTCTGCATTTAAATAGGTGTGTATTTCCTTTTCTCCTTTGTCCTTCACTTCTCTTCTTTTCTCAGCTATTTGTAAGGCCTCCTCAGACAACCATTTTGCCTTTTGCATTTCTTTTTCTTGGAGATGTCTTGATCACTGCCTCCTATACAATGTCATGAACCTCTGTCCATAGTTCTTCAGGCATTCTGTCTATCAGATCTAATCTCTTGAATCTATTTGTCACTTCCACTGTATATTCATAAGGGATTTGATTTAGGTAATCAGTGGTCTAGTGGTTTTCCCTACTTTATTTAAGTCTAAATGGTCTAATGTTTTTCCCTGCTTTCTTCAATTTAAGTCTAAATTTGTCAATCAGATGTTCATGATCTGAGCCACAGTCAGCTCCCAGTCTTGTTTTTACTGACTGTATAGTGCTTCTCCATCTTTGGTTGTAAAGAATATAATCAATCCAGATACTGACCATCTGGAGATGTCCATGTGTAGAGTCCTCTCTTGTGCTATTGGAAGAGGGTGTTTGTTATGAGCAGTGCATTCTCTTGGTAAAACTCTATTAGCCTTTCCAAGGCCAAACTTGCCTGTTACTCCAGGTGTTTCTTGACATCCTACTTTTGCATTCCAGTCCCCTATAATGAAAAGGACATCTGTTTTAGGTGTTAGTTCTAGAAGGCCTTAGGACTTCATAAAACCATTCAGCTTCTTCAGCATTAGTGGTTGAGGCATAGACTTGGATTACTGTGGTATTGAATGGTTTGCCTCAGAAATGAACAGAGATCTTTCTGTTGTTTTTGAGATTGTACTCAAGTACTGCATTTTGTTGACTATGATGGCTACTCCATTTCTTCTAAGGGATTCTTGCCCACAGTAGTAGATATGTGGTCTTCTGGATTAAATTCACCCATTTCAGTCCATTTTAGTTCACTGATTCCTAAAATGTTGATGTTCACTCTATTCATCTCCTGTTTGATCACTTTGAATTTGCCTTGATTCATGGACCTAACATTCCAGGTTCCTATGAAATATTGCTCTTTACAGCATCAGACTTGACTTCCATCACCAGTCACATCCACAACTGGCTGCTGTTTTTACTTTGGCTCCGCCTCTTCATTCTTCATTGTTGTTCTTTAGGGTGACTTACTGAAGTCAGAATCAAAGCTGACTCTTCAATTATAGAGGCAAATGCTTTCTTTCTGTAATTTAAGGGTCCCTGCTCTCCTCCTGCATAACTCTTTCTCCCCTCTTACATTGCCTCCACTCAGATTCCACCAGTGGAGAGGAAATCCACTGGATTCTGAAATTATTTCAGTCTTCCAGGGTCCCACAGGAAACTAAAAATATGCTTCAGAGAAGCAACTGATTCATGCCTCACTTGAGAGAGTGGTTCCTAGCCCTGCTGTACATTGTGTCACCTGGAGAGCTTAAAAGTAATCAATTTGTTGTTTTTCAGTTGGTAAGTCGTGTCTGACTCTTTGCAACCCCATGGACTATAGCTCACCAGGCTCTTCTGTCCATGGGATTTCCCAGGCAAGATTACTGGAGTGGGTAGCCATTCCCTTCTCCAGGATCTTCCTGGAGATCTTCTTGACCCAGGGATCAAACCTAAATCTCCTACATTGCAGGAAGATTCTTTACCATCTGAGCCACCAGGGAAAAGCTTCTTAGGTGATTGTAAGGTGTAGCCATGGCTGAGAACTGCTGCTTTAGATCAGAGCTTCTCAAAGCTTATTGTGCATAGAAATCACCTGGGGCCTTATTAAACCAGATTCTGATTTGGTAGGTGTAGGAAAGACCTAAGACTTTGCACTTCTAACAAGGTCCAGGTGATGCTGGTGACACTGATGCTGCCGGTCTGACCACTCTTTTAGTCAGGTGTTAGAATCTTGTTAACAGCCTGCAGAGTCCTAAGATGCCTGCTTCCTGTTTGCATGGGTGGACATGGCCAGCAGAGGTAAACGGGTGCTGAAAGGGCATCTGGAGTAAAGGTAACCCTCACTACCACTCAGATGTGCTTGGGACTGATCCCATCTAGGCTATTCTGGGGGCCCCCTGGGGACTACTCTTGGCTTGGGGCTGTGGAGGTGATCACAGAGCTGTGTGTGCTGACCCCGTGAGTAGCATGTGGTGCTTCAAGAGGAATCTTTGCTACCATCTTCTAGGAGGATTGCTTGATTTGAGGCCTTGGGAATACCCCTAGGGAATATTATAAAACCCAAAATACAGACTGGACACGTAAACACACACAATACACACACAGAGTCAGACATGGCTGACTTCAGAGGATTTAAGAGAAAATGCAGCCTTCCTATGAGCAAACCCCACTGAATAGCCTGCCAGCCTGGGCCAGGTCCCTTCCAACACTTCCTTCCACCAGTAGGACACAGGCTTCTCTTTGCTGCCGGTTTTCTGTTTCCTCTCCCAGTCCATTTCTTCTCTGAGCACAGAAGACACATGTTTTCTAATTCTTGCCCCACCTGCTGTTGTTGTCTAGATACTAAGTCATGTCCAACTCTTTGCGAACCCTTGGACTGTAGCCCACCAGGCTTCTCTGTCCATGGGATTTCCTGGACAAGAATATTGGAATGGATTGCTGTTTCCTTCTCCAGGAGATCTTACCGACCCAGGGACTGAACCTGCATCTCTTGCTTTGGCAGGAGGATTCTTTTCTGCTGAGGCACCGGGAAAGCCCCACCAGCAGTTCTGAAATAAGAATCAGTTCTGTTCAGTTCAGTTCACTCAGTCATGTCCGACTCTTTGCAACCCCATACTACTACTACTTGCGACCCCATGATCCCTATTAATTTTTAAAGAGTTTCTATTTCCATTGATTACAGGGAAACAGACCTGGCTTATTAAAAATAAATTGTGAGGAAAGTTCTAAATTATAATTACTTGAATAAAACTCCCAAAGTACTAATGCCCATAAGCTCTGGTCTTCAGTAAAATGTACATGGGCCTGAGTCTGCATTCTTGGAACATCTTTCCAATATTATGGCAGTTTTAATTCAATATTTCTCCTGAGCCTCAGAGGGGTAGTAGAAGTATCTTGGGGATCCCTAGGAGGTGAAGAATGGTGTATTATATATTGGTCTTCCCTAAGATTTTGTTAAAGAGATAATACTTCAAAAAAAAAATGCTAGAAAACCGTCACTCTTAGACCTTGCTATTTGAGATCACCAGAAACCTTATTCAAAATGCATAATTTTAGGCCCCATGCAGAGTTACTAAATCAGGTGATTCACATGCATATTAAAGTTTGCGGGTTACCGCTCAGGTAGTAATGCTCAAACTTTGGTGTGTATCAAAATCTCTTGGAGAGCTAGCAAACGCTGTAGGGACCCATGCCTGCTGAAGTGGGCCCCTGTGTTTCTATCAGGTTCCCATGTGATTCTGACACTCTCCAAGTTTGAGAAGCACTGCTCTAGGTCACTGCTGTCCACTTCCTATGTTCTTCTGGGCTGGCCTTGATTATTACTTCTCCTTTCTTAGCGAGTTTCAGTCTTCAGCCTGAAGAGATCTGACCTTTTCTTTAAGAGATTGTTGTAGAAATTCTGCAAGACTCTCAAAAATGATTATTTAGGGGTCTCTACATCATATAGAATTCACTGTATTAAGGGAGAAATTCTAAATTGCTGTCCAATTTCAGCATTTCTTCTCTCTATACACAGGACTAGTCACCTAGCTGGCATGGGGCCTCTAGATACGCTAAGGGAAGCCTTGGGAATCTTGTTGGTCTAAGGCTTTTGGTCTCGCTTAACTCTTGGATTATCCTAAAGCTTTCAACAGCATGAATGGATTTTTAAGAGACAGATCTGGGTTCAAATCCTGCCACTGTCCCTTTCCCTTAGGCAAGGTGCTTCAATTCTAAGTACAGGTTTCCTCATCTGAAAATTGGAACAAACTTCTCATAAGATGTTATGAAGATTAAAGGAGATATAAATTGTTAGACCCAATGACAGGCTCAAAGTAAGCTCAGTAAATAAAAGACTTGGGGGTGGAGAGGAAATTCCTTTGTCTTGGGTCAGTAGTCTGAGCTCCAAGAGACTCTTGGGGAGGATTCATTTCACAAAAGCAGGAGAGAGAACATCCTGGTTAGTTCTCTAACCAGAGAGAGAAACTGCTGGTCAGTTTCTTCTTGCCCTTTGAACGGTTCAGTTTATCTTACTTTTCTGCTTACTTGCTGTGAAGTGCTGCAAAAATAGCATTTCAAATTGAAACGCTAATCTGAAACTCAGTGACATCTGAGGGCTTTTAACTTAAGAAAATGTCTGCATACTAATACCTTTTGTGGCTTCCTCCCTTCCTTGCCTTTTCAGTGATTTACAGAGGGAAGAGAAATGTGGAATGACACAGTAAACCATGGATTAAAACAGAGACTTGACTAGTGAGTAATTTAAATTGAAATGTTATAATTCAAAGGCAAAGTGTAATTTTTTCTTTGCTTTAAAAATTTCCCATATCTTTTGCAGAGGTTCCTTGTTAGTGTGATTAGAGCTGGAAAAGGTCTATTAGAATACAAAATTCCTCTAGGATAGGACAAGCTCTTTTGGCCTTTAGAAGAACTGCTCTGACTCCACTTCCTGAGTTCAAGGTCAGGTGTGTCCTCAAGGGCACAGGAGTTCAAGATCTGCTGCAGAGAAGACTTGGGGGAGAAATTCATCCAGAAAGTCTTGTGGAAGGCTGCCAGAGTGAGCCAGCACACTGGGAAAGTCCTGGAGATGTGAAAGGTCTGCGTAGCAGAAATTCTTGGAGATTTCTTACACCCAGATAGAGTACATACTACAACACACCCACTTCATAAGTGTTTCAACGACCCAGCACTTGCTGTGCACCTCTCTAGCCATTCAAAAGTTGGAAGCATCCACTCCCAGAGAAGTCAAAATCAAGCCACCACACATTGACTGCACTCATCCAAAACAAAACTCGACAAGGACTTCGGCTGATGTTGGATAGCAGCAACTGCCAGGGCCACCTGTAGGAAATAATACCCTCATCTAAAGTGAGGAGGAAGCCGAGCCACTTGCAGGCTTTCCCAAGCGAAAGAAAGCGTCATGTGTTGACACCTCTGTGTGAGTGTCTGGGAAAGCAGAGTTGCTAGCCTGTTACTGGAATGACTGTAGTCATGCTTTTGAATGAGCGAAGACTTCAGACGGAGGGACAGTCAGGGCCAGAGCCCCAAACTGGCAGACTGACACATGCATCTTTGAAGGGAAGGACCATTGAACTTGTTGGCTCTATTCCTCACTCACACTGTAATTGCCTTTTTTTTTTTTTAGAGAAAAAGCAATGATAACTCTGTTGTACCTTAAAAAAAAATTGTCCTTCGAGTGCCAGTAACCTTATTAAAAGATAGTGCAAGCTGGACTTGTGTAACACACGTAACCAAAGTGTTTGCTCCCCAGAAGCCTAGCTGTGGAACTGCCTGTAGTTAGGAACGACCATGGAACTCTGCCCAGAGGGAACTGGAGCATGGAATTAGGCTTGAGGTGCACTGGGAGGGAACAGGAAACTTCCTTTTCTGTGTCTGCTTTCCCTTTCTGTGTGAGACGGAGATACAAATGTGCCACTGATGAGATACTCAAGAGCATTTGCACTTGAAAAGAAGGCAAGTCAAAGAACTTAAATTCTTTGAAAAATAGAAATTCTTTGAAAAATAGAAATCACTGAGTTAGACAGTACACACAGAAGAGGACCAAATTTAGTTCACTTTTGTTCCTAAGTACTAGTGGATGAACCGGAGTCGTACTAGGTGCATTGACATCACCTGGGGAACTCATTATTTAATACAGACTTCCTGGCATCATCCCCTGGCGATTCTAACTCAGCAGGTTTGGGACCAGACCTGGGAATCTATACTTTTAACAAACTTACAAAGTGTTTCCGCCATGTGGCCAAGTTTGGGAACCTTAAAAGACTTGCGTTGGCCCCATTCTTCCTTGAAGCAAAATTTCAGCGATAGGAAGCTGAAACATGTTAAAAGATAAACTGAGGAACGTTAAAAATTTTAAGAGTTTATTTGAGCAAAAATTGACTTGAATTCAGCAGCACCAAAACCGAGATGATTAGGAATACTCTACTGACAGGAGCTGGGGGCAGGGGTTGGGAGGGGGTAGACTTTTACTGAAAAGAGGTGAAAGCAAAGCAAGGATATTATCTGACCGGCTATAAAACCAATAGCTATGTAGCTATAGTGGTTGTCTTATTTGGGAAATCCTAGTTGGCTCTTTGTGATCAGTTGCCCTTAGATTTTGATTTCTTAACACTGAGGCACTTAAAGACTTAGGTTTTGGTTTGTCCACAAAGATGGCTAAGGTATTACAGCCACCTCAATCTAATGGCCTCCTTGTTCAATTAATTTAACAGAAGCTAGAGGGCTGTGGCATGTGACGAAAGATTGGTGATGAGATCTGGAGGGTTCAGAGTGGGCCTGTGCCCTGGGAGGGGGCTGTGAATGAACTGGGGCAGTGGTCCAGGTTGTGGTTCAGAGCCCATGGCAGACTGTGTGCTGAGCCCAGTGTCTGGCAGTGTGGGCCCTCTGATAAGAGTTGTGTCCACGGCTGACTGGAACAGGCAAAGAGCTGAGGGCAAAAGCCAAATGGAAGGCCAGGATCCCTGGTACAGGACACTAGGGGGCTGCTGGGACCAGTGCACTCATACCCTATAAATACCAGAATACAGAAAAAATGAAATGGCTGTCTACTTAGCTAGGCATCTAAGTCTGGGCTGTTTTGGTCAGAATTTCACAGAAAACAATGTGGTCCACATTAGGTGAATGTAAAACCAAAACATCGATGTCACACATACTACATGCTTTTAAGTGCTTTTCCTATACTCATTCTCATAACAACTTTCTGAGCTAAATGATAATATTCCTTTATATATATAACACAAATGAGACCCAGAAAGGTCAAGGAATTTATCCATGTTCTCACAGCTAATCAGTTGAAACACAAATTATCAGGAGGCCAAGTAAGTATGATCAGACCTGCTCATCTATATTTTTATGGAAAATATTTATCTGGGTTATCATGATTAATTGATAAATTATTAGAGAAGAAGACCTGGATATAGGATGGTGAGTGATCTGTCTTAATTCAAGAGCTTTTACATTCAGTCTCAATTATTTCAATTGTGTATCTGCTCTACAAATTATGCAATGCAGATTTTTCATCTCTGATTAGTATTGGTGGATTCTGTCTTCCACTCTGCCATATCCTGTTCAGGGAATTCAAATTTTTCGTTCAATCTGTTTAGGTAAACCAACTAGAGGAGACTAGAGAGACAGCTCAAAGAGGTTATGTGAAACTAGGGGGCAAGTGAGGTTAGGCAACATAGTATGATGGAAAAGCCAGTGGTTTGGGAGCCATATTGAGGTCTTACGTAATATAATGTCTCCTTCTGAATCTCAGTTTTCACATCTGTAAAACTGGATAAAGATTATCATCTTGTTGGGTTATTGTGAGGTTTGAGATACTATACTCACCTTCAACATATAAATACAAAGACACTGAACTATTTCAAGTCATGGTACTAATAAGAGGCCAATCCAGGGTTTGTGGACACATGTCTACATGCTCCTAATGCCCACATTTGCTCCACTATACCACATTGCCACCTTGGAATCTGGCCTTCAGGAGCATGAATCATAGCTATACTCCATGTGACCCAAGTCAAACTTCCAACACAGAAGGTCCTTTCTGTGTTACCCTTGGCACGTGGTCATTCTTCTCAAGACACTTTCAGCCACCTCATTCCTCTGTCTTGGTTTGACCCTTGAGGACAAGGAACTTCATTTTAGAAGTGTGAGTCTGTAACATGTCTTTTTCTTATGGCTGGGGGCTCAACCTTGCTATACAGAGCAGAATCTGATTTAAAATTGAAAAGGTAGAGAAATATAATGTATGCATTTTTTAAAAATTTTGAGCAGCTAAGTCTATTTAAAGTAGATTTGAAAGAAGCCAGAGCCTCAGTGCCCAATTAAGTCTAGAATGGAAAGCCATTCATGCCATAGGTTTTTACTTGAACCCATTTTATGGTTGTTTTTATTCTTCATTTTTCTTCTCCTAAAGAGCAAAAAATTGCAAGTCATTTCACAGCCTGCCCTATCTGTGTAACTCAAACCTTATTCTCCTTCCCACTGCACCACTCCTGTGCATTCTTAGCAAGTTATTTAGTTTCACTAAGCCTCAGGTTCCTTGACTATGAGGACTGCTTTGAGGATCAGTGAGATAATTCATTTAGCATGCTACCTAGCATATACAACATCCACAGTAAATGTTAGCCAGTATTATTACTAGTAGTAACTAACCATTTCCACTTCCCTATGTGACCAACTCGAAATAAGGCCGTTTGTTCTTTGCAAATCGGTGTGAGAAAGTCTGCTTTTTGCTAGTGTATATGATGTTTATGTTACAGTTGAGGGTCTCAGAAACTAAACTGCTTTAATTCATGATTGATAACTTGTTTGTTGTTGGTCTCAGGGCTTGTGGGATTTTAGTTCTTCAGATGAGTGATTGAACCCACCCGCTCATCAGTGAAAGTGCTGGAATCCTAAGCACTGAACCTCCAGGAATTCCCCTATGATTGATTACCTTGATTTCAAGTCTCAAAAATAACCATCTCAAGAAACAGATCTCTGCCTAAACTTTCTCTAAGTACGAGCTCAGATTTTCTCCTGTGTGAATCAGCAATAATTCCCCTTTTAAATCAGAAAGCACTGATAGTCCCTTCCTCATGAACTAGTGTTTGTTGACTAAGTATTGTTTTATTGGTTCATTTATGTATATTGTCATCGTTATGGCATTCACAATTTCAACCAATATTTCACTGCCTTCAAGCATCCCAGGAAGTGAGCTATCTAATTAGATTTTTCTTCAGAAGTGGGTCTCTTCTTTCTTTGCCTTGCCTGAAAGTCCTGCACAGTTCTGGGCACAGTAGGCTACACCTATTATGTTCTTGAAAAGTGAATAAACTTTTTGGAGGCTAAATTTTCTGTTCGGTAGCTGACTGAGTGAAGTCTATTATAAATCGCTTCTCAAAGTGAAGAATTCTTTTGTAAACCGAAGAACCCCTCTCTTTTTCATGAATCGTATGCGTTAATTCGAGTTTCTGAGGTGGTGTTAGCTCACAATCCTTGGTACGGTTTCACTTTCTGACCTCCCAGGACGTCGAAATTCGTCTGAGAGCCTCCCGCTAGGGGGCGTGCAATTGCCTACGGAGAACTCACCCACACTGCGCAGCCTCAGTCCGGGGTTGGGCGGGGAATCCCATAAGGAGCTCGTGACGTCACTTGTGGGCGTGACTCGTGGGTTGGGCGGGGCTGTCCCCGCAGCGAAGGGCGGGGTCCTCCGGAACTACTCACAGCTGAAGTAGGTTGCGAGTGGGAGGCGGCGGCTGCTCCTCCACAGCGTTTGGGAAGATGGCGCCGCCGGTGACGGAAAGGGGGCTGAAGAGCGTCGTGTGGCAGAGTGAGTGCGGTGGGGCAGAGGCTGAGAAGGGAAGGCCAGCATGCCGTAGCTCCAGGCCCTGCTTTCCTGCCCCAGGCCAGCAGTATCTTGGAGAGCCGCGGTGGGCACTTGTTGCTTTGGCTCTCAGGTCCCTCTTAGAATTTCTTCCTGCTTTCCTTCCCAGCCCTCGTTCTGGTGGCGCCAGACATGGGCGGGGAGTGGGAGGACGAGGCCTTCATACTGGCGTCCGGCACCCTCTGGGCTCTGCTCGGCCGGGCCCTGGCAGCGAAGTCCCTTCCTGGATGAGCGGCCCCCGGCCCAGCGTTTCCGCCCGGGACCCCCGCGCGGATCTCGGCCGCGCCCCGCTAGGGGCCCCACCAGTAGGCGATGTCTCTCCACCCGAGACAGTCTGAGCACTGTGTTCCTTTATCCCGTCCCCCCGCGTCTCCCCACACTTGAGTTTCCGAAGACTGCGTATTCTGCTCATTCGTCTTAGTAATGCTCATTCGTCTTAGTATCCGGGAGGGTTTTACACCTGTCCTTTACGATGCTTGTCCTTTTAAAAAGACAGACCCTTCTTTCTTTCTAGAAGAACCCACTTTCTCAAGGAGTTCTTGAGAAGGGACCACGGGAATGAGTGTATCTCTGGGTAAAGTTGCACCTTCACCTCTTTTTTACACTCTCGGAGCCACTCCTTTCATCTAGGGCTTCACCAGTTACTGGTGACTGATACTCTGCCATTCTGCCTTGTCGTCTACAACTTTCTTAAATATCACTCCAAACCTTTGTCTGCGACCTTAGAGAATGAAACCACCAGACAGGAAGAATCATCATTGTTTGGCCTTGCTGGGTTCAAAGTAATTATGGCCCAGTAGTGGAAAGGGAAATGGCAACCCACTCCAGCATTCTTGCCTGGAGAATCCCAGGGACGGCGGAGCCTGGTGGGCTGCCGTCTGTGGGGTCTCACAGAGTCGGACACGACTGAAGCGACTTAGCAGCAGCAGCAGCAATGGAAAGGGGTATAACATCTCATTAGTATTTCTGATTCTGCCTTGTTGAGCAAGGAACAGAAATAATGACTGAGTTAATAAAATTCTGGGGGTTATAGAGTTTCTTGTGTAAAATTAAAACTCCAAATCGGTAGCTGTCATATTCCTTAACATATCAGGTACTAGAAACAAGTGTATAAATAGAAAGGATAATTATAAGGTTTGGAGAAGGAAATGGCAACCCACTTCTGTGTTCTTGCCTGAAGAATTCCATGGACAGTCCATGGGGTCGCAGAGATTCGGATACAACTGAGCGACTTACACACAATTATAAGGTTACCATTTTGTTTTTCAAAATTTATATGGGTCACTTAAGATTTGATAATGTTTTAAAATGACAATTGTATTTAAATATATATATATATGAAAATAGGTAATGAATTGTGTTGTATAAATTTCCAAGATGGTCCTTAACATCAGCATTTATCAGGAAAAAAAGGTTAATGTTAGTAACATTAGTGTTGATAGCATGGAAACTAGGCAAGAGGGAGTGTTTACAGATAACAAAATTTCCATCTTGTGCTGTTAACTTGAGGTAGCACCAGGATATAAACACGGAGTGTAAGATGAAGAGGGCACGATGAATGGAAGAAGTGTGTTATAAGGATTCAAAAATTAGTTTTTGGAATTGTAAACAGGAAAGTGAAAGTGAAGTTGCTCAGTTTTGTCCGACTCTTTGCTACCCCATAGACTGTAGCCTAGCAGGCTCCTCTGTCAAGGGATTTTCCGGGCAGTAGTACTGGAATGGATTGCCGTTTTCTTTCTCTAAGGGATTTTTCCCAACCCAGGGCTCGAACCTGGGTTTCCCACATTGTAGACAGACGCTTTACCTTCTGAGCCACCAGAGAAGTCATGTGTAAACAGGAACATAACTAAAAGGATAATATTCATTCATCATTTAGTGAGTAGAGAAAGAAATGGGAGCCTCTGAATTCAAGAAGATGGAGTCTGAAAGAAATGAGGAAGAAATCTCTTCAGAGGTAGGAGAATCATATTTGACTGGGGAAATGTTTTGCTAGGTTTAGGGTAGTATCGGAGAAGGCAGTGGCACCCCCACTCCAGTACTCTTGCCTGGAAAACCCCATGGATGGAGGAGCCTGGTAGGCTGCAGTCCATGGGGTGGCTGAAAGTCGGACATGACTGAGTGATTTCACTTTCACATTTCACTTTCATGCATTGGAGAAGGAAATGGCAACCCACTCCAATGGTCTTGCCTGGAGAATCCCAGGGACGGGAGCCTGGTGGGCTGCCGTCTATGGGGTCGCACAGAGTGACACGACTGAAGCGACTTAGCAGCAGCAGCAGCAGTAGGGTAGTACAGTTTGATGAGGGTAGAAAGATAAGTAAGTTTCAATTTACCTGCAAAGTAGGAAGAAGGGAATTAATATTTTTTCAACATTACTCTGTGCCAGGCACTATTCTTTACAAACATGAAAATTTAATAAGAATTATCTCTTAATTTAACAGATGTTAAAGCTAATATATCTGTTATCGTAGCAGCATTATTCTAAATAGACAAAAAGTCAGAATAGCCCAAATGCCCATCAGCTGGTGAATGGATTAATAACATGTAGTATGTCCATATAATGGAATATTATTGGGCAATAAGAAAGAAGTGCTGATACATGCTACAGTATTGATGATCCTTGTAAAAACTATGCCAAATGAAAAGAAGCCAGGCATAAAGAACCATAGGACTCAAATCATATTAAATGTCCAGAATAGGCAAATATGTAGAGATTAGTAGAAAGTAGATTTGTAGTTGCTTATGTCTAGGGAGGCTGGGAGACGTGGGAATTATGGCTAAGGAACTGGGTTTCCTTTTGAAGTAATGAGATGTTCTAAAATTGATTACAGTAATAAGCATACAACTCTGAATATACTGAAAGCCATTTAATTGTATACTTGGGATAAGTTATATGATATGTAAATCATAATAAAGCCATTTTTTTAAAAACCTTATACAGCTGTTAAATATAGACTTAGTATTCCAACCCAGATCTTTTTGGCTGCAGAGTTTCTGTGTGACCTATCTATGACTTTCTATAATGTTTAAACCTCAGTTCAGAGCCTTATTTTTGGCCCGGTCTGTTTTAGTAGCCTGTCTGAGCCTCCAAGCCTTGTTCTTTCTCACTCCAGTTCATCTGACCAGACTGGTTTTCCTGTAATAGTATTGAGCTATGATCATGCTGATCTCCTGCTTAAAAAGACCTGCAGAGAGATACCCTACACTTGTGCCTAAAGATCTTTTCAGACACTTAGTCTGCATTTGAAGATTTATAACCTGCTCCAGCCTACTTTGTTACCAACTTTTCCTAATATAATATTGATGTTTGGCTAGTCCATCCTGTTGACTCTTCTCAAAATCTGCCTCCACATCTTGATGCCAGTTCTTCTGTCTAGAATTCTCCTTTTACTTCTATTCTTCAACTATCCAAGTTTTAGCCAGCTTTCAAGTCTCAGCACAGATGGGGCAATTACCTCCATAGCAGCTTCTCATTTTAATCCCGTGGCTCATATTCTGTAGCATATGTGGTTTATCCTTTGCAAATGGTGGATGATGTGACTCTCTTAATAAGCTTCTTGAAGGTAGGTCCACTATTGTGTCTTCTAGAGATTTAAATTCCCAACAGTCCCTGGCAGAATGCAATGGGTAATAATGCTTGCTAAAAGTAAAATGTTGAGTGGGGATGGGGTGGGAAGGGGTACCTCCCTAGTGTCCAGTGGTTAAGAATCAGCCTTGTAATGCCAGGGATGGCAGCTCAATCCCGGAACTAAGATCCCACATGCTGGGGAGCAACTAAGCCCATGTGCCGCAAGTAAGACCCAATGAAGCTGAATAAATAAATATTTTTAAAAGTAAACAGGAAAAAAAGTGAACAGATCAGTTCTGTAATGCCCCCCAATTTATTCAGTAAATATTGAATTCCTATGGGAATACAGCAATAGAAAGGAGATAAGTTCCCAGTCTTTCTGAAATCTTCTATTCAAGTGGTGAATAATAGAAAATAAGTGTGTAAACGAATAAACGTGGTTATTTCAGTCCTTGATATCTATATATAGAAAGAGGCTGCTGTGGATAGGTAGGTCAGGAAAGGATTGTCTGTTCAGACACTCAGTCGTGTCTGGCTCTTTGCAACCCTGTGGACTGCAGCACACCAGGCTTCCCTTGTCCATCACCAACTCTGGAGCTTGCTCAAACTTATGTCCATCAAGTCAGTGATGCCATCCAACCATCTCATCCTCTATGGTCTCCTTCTCCTCCTGCCTTCAGTCTTTCCCACCTTCAGGGTCTTTTCTAACAAGTCAGTTCTTCACATCAGGTGGCCAAAGTATTGGAGCTTCAGCTTCACCATCAGTCCTTCCAATGAATATTCAGGACTCATTTCCTTTAGGATTGACTGGTTGGATCTCATTTCAGTCCAAGGGATTCTCAAGAGTCTTCTCCAACACCACAGTACAAAAGCATCAATTCTTTGTTGCTCAGCCTTCTTTGTAGTCCAACTCTCACATCCCTACATGACTACTGGAAAAACCATAGCTTTAACTAGATGGACCTTTGTCAGCAAAGTAATGTCTCTGGCTTTTTAATATGCAGTCTTGGTTGGCCATAGCTTTTCTTCCAAGGAGCAAGTGTCTTAAATTCATGGTTGCAGTCACCATCAGCAGTGATTTTAGACCCCCAAAATAAAGTCAGTCACTGTTTCCCAGTCTATTTGCCATGAAGTGATGGGACCAGATGCCATGATCTTAGTTTTTTGAATGTTGAGTTTTAAGCCAGCTTTTCCTCTCTTCTTCTTTCACCTTTATCAAGAGGCTTTTTAGTTCCTTTTTGCTTTTGGCCGTAAGGGTGGGGTCATCTGTATCTCTGAGGTTATTGATATTTCTCCCTGTAATCTTGATTCCAGCTTGTGCTTCAGGCATTTCATGTGATGTACTCTGCATAGAAGTAAGCAAGGTGACAATATAGAGCCTTGACATATTCCTTTCTCAATTTGGAACCAGTCCATTGTTCCATGTCTACTCCTTCTTCTTTTTTTTTTAATTTTATTTTTTTTATACTTTATTCTACATTACAATACTGTATTTGTTTTGCCATACATTGACATGAATCTGCCACAAGTCTACACGATTTCCCAATGTCGAAGCCCCCTCCCACCTCCCACCCCATATCATCTCCCTGGATCATCCCGTGCACCAGCCCCAAGCATCCTATATACTGTATTGAACATAGACTGGCACTTCATTTCTTATATGGTAGTACACCTATTTCAATGCCATTCTCCCAAATCATCCCATCCTCTCCCTCTCCCTCAGAGTCCAAAAGTCCATTCTATACCTCTGTGTCTCTTTTGTTGTCTCACATACAGGGTAATCATTATTATCTTTCTAAATTCCATATATATGTGTCAGTATACTGTATTGGTGTTTTTCTTTCTGGCTTACTTCACTCTATATAATCGGCTCCAGTTTCATCCATCTCATTAGAACTGAGTCAAATTTATTCTTTTAAGGGCTGAGTAATACTCCATTGTGTATATGTACCACAGCTTTCTTATCCATTCATCTGCTGATGGACATCTAGGTTGTTTCCATGTCCTGGCAATTATAAACAGTGCTGCAATGAACATTGGGATACAAGTGTCTCTCTTAATCCTGGTTTCCTTGGTGTGTATACCCAGCAGTGAGATCGCTGGGTCATAAGGCAGTTCTATTTGCAATTTTTTAAGGAATCTCCACACTGTTTTCCATAGTGGCTGTACTAGTTTGCATTCCCACCAGCAGTGTAAGAGGGTTCCCTTTTCTCCACATCCTCTCCAGCATTTATTGCTTGTAGACTTTTGGATCGCAGCCATTCTGACTGGTGTGAAATGGTACCTCATTGTGGTCTTGATTTGCATTTCTCTGATAATGAGTGATGTTGAGCATCTTTTCATGTGTTTGTTAGCCATCCGTATGTCTTCTTTGGAGAAATGCCTATTTAGTTCTTTGGCCCATTTTTTTGATTGGATCGTTTATTTTTCTGGAGTTGAGCTGCATAAGTTGCTTGTATATCTTTGAGATTAGTTGTTCAGTTGTTTCATTTGCTATTGTTTTCTCCCATTCAGAAGGCTGTCTTTTCACCTTGCTTATAGTTTCCTTTGTTGTGCAGAAGCTTTTAATTTTAATTAGATCCCATTTGTTTATTTTTGCTTTTATTTCCATTATACTGGGAGGTGGATCATAGAGGATCCTGCTGTGATTTATTTCAGAGAGTGTTTTGCCTATGTTCTCCTCTAGGAGTTTTATAGTTTCTGGTCTTACATTTAGATCTTTAATCCATTTTGAGTTTATTTTTGTGTATGGTGTTAGAAAGGGGTCTAGTTTCATTCTTTTACAAGTGGTTGACCAGTTTTCCCAGCACCACCTGTTAAAGAGACTGTCTTTACTCCATTGTATATTCTTGCCTCCTTTGTCGAAGATAAGGTGTCCATAGGTGTGTGGATTTATCTCAGGGCTTTCTATTTTGTTCCATTGGTCTATATTTCTGTCTTTGTGCCAGTACCATACTGTCTTAATGACTGTGGCTTTGTAGTAGAGCCTGAAGTCAGGCAAGTTGATTCCTCCAGTTCCATTCTTCTTTCTCAAGATTGCTATGGCTATTCGAGGTTTTTGTATTTCCATACAAATCTTGAGATTATTTGATCTAGTTCTGTGAAAAATACTGCTGGTAGCTTGATGGGAATTGCATTGAATCTGTAGATTGCTTTAGGTAGTATACTCATTTTCACTATATTGACTCTTCTGACCCATGAGCATGGTATATTTCTCCATCTATTAGTGTCCTCTTTGATTTCTTTCATCAATGTTTTATAGTTTTCGATATATAGGTCTTTAGTTTCTTTAGGTAGGAATATTCCTAAGTATTTTATTCTTTTCATTGCAATGATGAATGTAATTGTTTCCTTAACTTCTTTTTCTACTTTCTCATTATTAGTGTATAGGAATGCAAGGGATTTCTGAGTGTTGATTTTATATCCTGCAACTTTACTATGTTCATTGATTAGCTCTAGTAGTTTTCTGGTCGAGTCTTTAGGATTTTCTATGTAGAGGATCATGTCATCTGCAAACAGTGAGAGTTTTACTTCTTCTTTTCCAATTTGGATTCCTTGTATTTCTTTTTCTGCTCTGATTGCTGTGGCCAAAACTTCCAGTACGATGTTGAAGAGTAGTGGTGAAAGTGGACACCCTTGTCTTGTTCCTGACTTTAGGGCAAATGGTTTCAATTTTTCGCCATTGAAGATAATGTTAGCTGTGGGTTTGTCATATATAGCTTTTATTATGTTGAGGTATGTTCCTTCTATTCCTGCTTTCTGGGGAGTTTTTATCATAAATGAATGTTGAATTTTGTCAAAGGCTTTTTCTGCATCTATTGAGATAATCATATGATTTTTATTTCTCAGTTTGTTAATGTGATGAATTACATTGATTGACTTACGGATATTGAAGAATCCTTGCATCCCTGGGATAAAGCCCACTTGGTCATGGTGTATGATCTTTTTAATGTGTTGCTGGATTCTGATTGCTAGGATTTTGTTGAGGATTTTGCATCTATGTTCATCAGTGATATTGGCCTGTAGTTTTCTTTTTTGTGGTGTTTTTGTCAGGTTTTGGTATTAGGGTGATGGTGGCCTCATAGAATGAGTTTGGAAGTTTACCTTCCTCTGCAATTTTCTGGAATAGCTTCAGTAAGATAGGTGTTAGCTCTTCTCGGAATTTTTGGTAGAATTCAGCTGTGAAGCCGTCTGGACCTGGGCTTTTGTTTGCTGGAAGATTTAAAAAATGTGGAACGCTTCACCAATTTGCGTGTCATCCTTGTGCAGGGGCCATGCTAATCTTCTCTGTATTGTTCCAATTTTAGTATATGTGCTGCCGAAGCGAGCACCATCTCTGCTTTTAAATGCACTGTCTAGTTTTGTCATAGCTTTCCTTCCAAGGTGCAAGTATCTTTTAATTTCATGGCTGCAGTCACTGTCCTCAGTAATTTTGAAACCCAAGAAAATAAAACCTGTCACTGTTTCCACATTTCCCCCTTCTGTATTCATATTCCTTGACCTCCTGGAATTTACAGTTCAGTGGGAGGAGACAGGTATACAGATACTAAGTACTATATTAGCAGCATGAAGAAGTTTCACAGAAAAAGAGAAGGAAAAAATTTTTTTCCTTTCTGGAACTGCATTAGGGAAGACTCTAAATAGAAGGTAACATTGAAAGGTAGTAGGTTTTTGCCAGACAGGGAAATCTGAACTAGGACCCAAAGGCATCAAAGTATGTGATTGTTTATGGAAGAGGGAATAATTCCTTTTGTTTGAGTACAGAATATTTATTGCAAGGAATAGTGGGGGAAAGGCTATAAAGGTAGGTTGGAGCTAAATTGTTTTAAAATGCTCTAGCAGTGGGAAGCCATTAAAGATGAAAAGTTTGTTTTCCTCCTCCAACAGCAGCTGTCAGCATTTTGGGGACTTAGTAGAACAATGCTGAAGGAAGTCATTTTTTGTTCCTAAAGTTTTCACTAAGTATAATGCTAGTGTAAAGTGTACTATTGCTAAATGTATAGCTGGATAAATTTTTATTCATGTAACTATCACCTCTATGAAGTGTTAACCCCAGAACCCTTCTGAATACACATTTGGCATTGCTGATGCCATACACTACTTCGTTAGTTCTCCTTTCATTTTTTCCATCAGTATTTTCACACCCTCTTTTGTGTTAAAATTTAAAATGTATCTCACTTCATATGTAGAAGAAACAGGATAAAAGTTAGGGTAATTGGTATTAATAGGTCATTAATTGGGTAGCATTTGGACTGGTGGAAGATTAATTTAGAGATTGGGTGAAGGCCGGTTGATGGAGGATGTTGAATAGTAGAATCTAGATTTTATTCTAAGGTAACAGAATTTGAGAGAATTTTGAAGTGAATATTGAAGTGACAGGGCTGTGCTTCAGGAAGAGGACTCTTGACTGCAGTGTGGAAAACGTACTGGGGAAGGTAAAGGGATTAGAGGTAGGGAACAGGAAATCAAGATAGGAGATTATTATAGTAATTCTGTGAGAGAGAGTTAGAATCAGGGCACTGATGGACTGTAGCCCACCAGGCTCCTCAGTCCATGGGATTTTCCAGGCAAGAGTACTGGAGCGGGTTGCCATTTCCTTCTCCAGGGGATCTTCCCAACCCAGGGATTGAACCCAGGTCTCCTGCATTGCAGGCAGACGCTTTACTATCTGAGACGGTAGCAATCACCAAGAAGAACAATTGATACTGCTTGGTGATTAGAAGCGGAGAAGGCAATGGCACCCCACTCCAGTACTCTTGCCTGGAAAATCCCATGGACTGAGGAGCCTGGTAGGCTCTAGTCCGTAGGGTCGCTAAGAGTCAGGCACGATTGAGTGACCTCACTTTTACTTTTCACTTTCATGCATTGGAGAAGGAAATGGCAACCCACTCAAGTGTTCTTGCCTGCAGAATCCCATGGACAGAGGAGCCTGGTAGGCTCCAGTCCATGGGGTCGCACAGAGTCAGACACAACTGAAGTGACTTAGCAGCAGCAGTGATTAGAAGAAGGCAATGGCACCCACTCCAGTACACTTGGCTGGAAAATCCCATTTATGGAGGAACCTGGTGGGCTGCAGTCCATGGGGTTGCTAGGAGTCAGATACAACTGAGCGACTTCACTTTCACTTTTCACTTTCCTGCATTGAAGGAAATGGCAACCCACTCCAGTGTTCTTGCCTGGAGAATCCCAGGGTCGGGGAGCCTGGTGGGCTGCTGTCTGTGGGGTTGCACAGAACCGGACACAACTGAAGTGACTTAGCAGCAGCAGTGATTAGAAATGGAGAAAAGAGAAAATAGCTGAAGACATGATTAAGATGACAAAAAACTCATAGAAGTGGAGACATCTAGAGCAGTTTTTAGGGCATTTAATCTCAATTTGTGGCATGTAGCTGCTTAAACCTGTATTGTGTAATTGAAAGAAGTACAAGGAGAGATGAGGATTTGTGGGAAAATGAAGGACTGCTGTGGATTATCGGGAAATAGGGAGAAGTTGGTCAAAGAGTCCAAGCTTCCAGTTCGAAGATGACTAAGTTCTGAGGATCTCATGCACAGCAATGTGATTATAGATAAAAATACCGTACTATATAATTGAAAGTTGCAGGGAGAATAGATCTTACATGTTCTCACCCCAAAAGAGAAATGGTATGTGGAGTGGTGGAGGTGTTAACTAATAGTGCAGTCGTAATTATAGTGCAGTATATGTGTATCAGATCAATACCTTGTTAACCTTAAAAGTTACACAATGTTATATGTGAGTTTATCTCAGTAAAGTTGGGGGAGAAAATTGAAGAACTGATCGGATAGATGAAACTTTGATGATGAACATGGTCTCTGAGGAAGAGTGTAGAGCAAGCAGAGCAAAAGTAAGAGAATTGAATTTTAGGATGTATACATATTTAGGGTACTAGAGAAATGGATTTTGCAGTTAAATAATTTCCATTAATAATTAGAGGAAATACCTTTTAGTTCTGTAATATTAGTTGATGTGATTTCCCTGGACTACTCCAAACACATTTTACCTGTAACCAAGTCACTTTTCATGGATGCCCCTAATCTCTGTCCACATACTGCTGCTACTAAGTCGCCTCAGTCATGTCCGACTCTGTGTGACCCCATAGATGGCAGCCCACCAGGCTCCCCCATCCCTGGGATTCTCCAGGCAAGAACACTGGAGTGGGTTGCCATTTCCTTCTCCAATGCAGGAAAGTGAAAAGTGAACGTGAAGTCGCTCAGTCGTGTCCGACTCTGTGCGACCCCATGGACTGCAGCCCACCAGGCTCCTCCATCCATGGGATTTTCCAGGCTGGAGTGGGTTGCCATTGCCTTCTCTGTGTCCACATACTAGTTATCTCTTTATCATTTAATTTTGAGATGCTAGCACTTACTGGCTTGATATCCTCAGATTCTAAGGTGGTACTGTCTAGTTAGAAATAAAAGGCAAGCCACCATGTGTTACTTAAAATTTTCTAATAGCCAAAAAAGAAAAAAAGTTAAAGAGGTGAAATTAATTTTTAAATATATTTTAGCTCGATATATCCAAAATGTTACCATTTAAATGTCTCATCAAATAAAATAACGGTATTTTAGATTTCTTTTTTATACTAAGTCTTTGAAATCTGGTATGTATTTTGTACTTGCAGGACATCCCAATTCAGGCGAGCCACATTTCCAGTGCTCAGTAAGCCACATGTGATTAGTTTCTGCCGTATAAAACAATGCCATTTCCAAGGTGTTAAAAGACTAGAATGATTTCTACTGGGGAGCTGTTCAGTCTGCTCCATCATAAATCCCATGAGCATTCATTTCTTAAGAGAAAGACACAAATTTGGCACAAATGAGCAAAATGCCTATGATTTTCTATTTGGTTTAGGTGTCCAGGAATAAAGCAAGCATACATAGGGAAGCACCATAATGTTTTAGTGTCTCAGTGCTACTTAAGAAAAGCCTTCCTCTCTGCTTGTAGAATCCTAGAAAATACTGCTTTAGGCTTGAATTATGTTAAATACTTCAGGCTTTGGCTGTAAATCTCATATAACTTCATAGTCTCCCCAGCAAACATATAAAAGCCCCTTAACTAATACATCTTAACACTTTCAAACCTTCCCAAACACAGTAAAACCTTTAAGGTCACAATTCTTATGAATATCAGTAACCCTTATCATACATACCCTCTACTTGGACTTGTCATTTTTAACTCGATGCCAAAAACTTTATGGTAAATTTCCAAAAGTATAAAGTGAAACAAATATAATTAAATAAGTTTAAATTAAATATAAATTAAACAGACAAATATAACATTAAACAAACAAATATAAATTAAATGCATTGCATAAATATCTCATTATCAAGAATTAAGGAAAAACACAAGTTGCTATAATTAATATTTAATTTTACTACCGTTTTCAAAGTTAATTGCAAATTAATAAAACATTAAATGTGGGAAATTTTTGTCTTACCAAATAGAATAACATGTATTTATGTGGATTGCCTTTGTGTACTATTTAATAATTTAAAATATATATTTTTAGTTTAATTTTGAAAATCATTGCAAGGAATACAATTGCTAATATTTATTCATTATAACACTGAATATTTGTATCCTAATGCTGTAACATTGGACTTTCTGTGTAGCTCAGTCAGTAAAGCATTTGCCTGCAATGCAGGAGACCTGGGTTCAATCCTGGGTTGGGAAGTTCCCCTGGAGAAGAAAATGGCAACCCACTCCAGTATTCTTGCCTGGAGAATCCCATGGACAGAGGAGCCTGGTAGGCTACAGTTCATGGGATCGCAAAGACAGCACTATCTTTCTTGGGCTTCCCTGATAGCTCAGTTGGTAAAGAATCTGCCAGCAATGGAGGCAGTTTGATTCCTGGGTCAGGAAGATCTGCTGGAGAAGGGATAGGCTACCCACTCCCGTATTCTTGGACTTTCCTGATGGCTCAGCTGGTAAAGAATAAGCCAGCAATGTGGGAGGCCTGGGTTCCATCCCTGGGTTGGGAAGATCCTCTGGAGAAAGAGAGAGGGCTACCCACTCCAGTATTCTGGCCGGGAGAAATAGCAATAAACTCAAATACGCAGATGACACCACCCTTATGGCAGAAAGTGAAGAAGAACTAAAGAGCTTCTTGATAAAGGTGAAAGAGGAGAGTGAAAACGCTGGCTTAAAATTCAGCATTCAGAAAATGAAGATCATGGCATCTGGTCCCATCACTTCATGGCAAATAGATGGGGCAACAATGGAAACAGTGACAGACTATTTTCTTGGGCTCCAAAATCACTGCAGACAGTGACTGCAGCCATGAAATTGAAGGACAGTTGCTCCTTGAAAGAAAAGCTATGACCAACTTAGACAGTATATTAAAAGCAGAGACATTACTTTGCTGACAAAGGTCCATCTAGTCAAAGCTGTGGTTTATCCAGTAGTCATGTATGGATGTGAGAGTTGGACTATAAAGAAAGCTGAGCACCGAAAAATTGATGCTTTTGTACTGTGGTGTTGGAGAAGACTCTTGAGAGTCCCTTGGACTGCAAGGAGGTCAAACCAGTCCATCCTAAAGGAGATCAATCCTGAATATTTACTGGAAGGACTGATGCCAAAGCTGAAACTCCAATACTTTGGCCGCCTGATATGAAGAACTGATTCATTGGAAAAGACCCTCATACTGGGAAAGATTGAAGGCAGGAGGAGAAGGGAACGACAGAGGATGAGATGGTTGGATGCTATCACCGACTCAATGGACATGAATTTGAGCAAGCTCCAGGAGTTGGTGATGGACAGGGAAGCCTGGCATGCTGCAGTCCATGGAGTTGCAGAGTCCGGCACAACTGAGCGACTGAAGTGAATGCTCTGACACATTTTTTAAATTGTAATGAAGTAAATCAGGAAGAATCTTAATTACCTGGTTTCATTTGTCAGATGTAATTTGGTAATGAGCTGGTTAGGGGTTTTCGTGCAGGTTTTTTGTTTTCATCTTGTTTACTTAGGATTTAAGTAGAGTTGGGGAAACCAAGTCAAAGAATACTTTCAGAAATTTTTTCCAGATGTGTTTATATAATTAAATACTTTTGTTGTTTACTTGCCAAGTTGTGTCTGACTCTTTGCAACCTCATGGACTGCAGCACTCCAGGCTCCTTTGTCCTCTGCTGACTCCCAGAGTTTGTCCGTTGTATCAGTGATACTATCTAACCATCACTTCCTCTGCTGCCCCCTTCTCATTTTGCCTTCAGTCTTTCTCTGCATCAGGATCTTTTCCAGTGAGTTTGCTTTCCACATCAGGTGGCCAAAATATTGGAGCCTCAACAGCAGTACTTACAATGAATATTCATAGTTGATTTCCTTTATGACTAACTGGTTTGATCTTGCAGTCCAAGGGACTCTCAAGTTTCTTCTTTAGCACCACAATTCGAAAGCATCAGTTCTTTGGCACTCAGCCTTCTTTAAGGTCCAACTCTCACATCCAATACTGGAAAAACCATAGCTTTGACTAGATGGACATTTGTTGGCAAAGTGATGTCTTTGCTTTGTAATACGCTGTCTCAGTTTATCATCGCTCTCCTTCCAAGGAGTGTCTTTCCATTTCATGGCTGTGGTCGCTGTCCACAATGATTTTGGAGCCCAAGAAAATAAAATATGTCCTTGCTTCCACTTTTTCCCTTTCTACTTGCCATGAAGTGATGGGACTGGATGCCCTGATCTTAGTTTTTGAATGTTGAGTTTTAAGTCAGCTATTTCATTCTCCTCTTTGACCCTCATCAAAACGCTCTTTGGTTCCTCTTCACTCTCTGCCATTAGAGTGGTATTATCGGTATATCTGAGGTTGTTAATACTTCTCCCAGCAATCTTAGTTCCATCTTGTGATTCATCCAGCCTGGCACTTCGCATGATGTACTCTGCATATAAGTTAAATAAGCAGGATCATAGTATACGGTTTTGTGCTGCTCCTTTCCCAGTTTTCAGCCAGTTGTTCTGTGTCCAATTGTAACTGTTGCTTCTTGACTCACATACAGATTTCTCAGGAGGCAGGTCAGGTGGCCAAGTATTCCCATCTCTTTAAGAATTTTTCCATTTGTTGTGATCCACACAGTCAAAGGTTTTATTGTAGTGGATGAAGCAGAATTAAATGTTTTCCTGGAACTCCCTTGCTTTCTCCATGATTCAGTAAACATAGACAATTTGCTCTCTTGTTCCTCTGCCTCTTTGAAACCCAGCTTGAACATCTGGAAGTTCTCAGTTCACGTATTACCTTCATGGATCACAGCCTTGTCTTGGTGAAGGGGCTTGCATAACTCAATGAAGCTATGAGCCATGCTGTGCAAAGCCACCCGAGATGGGCAGGTCACGGTGAGAGTTCTGACAAAACATGCTCTGCTGGAGGAAGAAATGGCAACACACTCTAGTATTCTTGCCGGGAAAATCCCATGGACAGAAGAACCTTGTGGGCTGTAGTCCATGGGGTCTCAAAGAATCCAGACACAACTGAATGCCTGAGCCCTCATCCACCAGAAAGAATGAAGTGGCTAGGCCAAAGCGGAAACAACACTCAACTGTGGATGCGTCTGGGGGTGAAACTAAAGTCCGATGCTGTAAAGGACAATAATTATATTAGCCTTTTTAATAATATTTTTAGTCTCAGAAAGTTAAAATATATTACGGTTTAAATGTACCATATAGATTAAGTATTAAAGAAAACTGATTTTTATTCGTGTATATGTAAAGCTGAGCAATTATGAAGCTGAGAAATTCCAAGTGCTATTTCCCAGCCATCTTGAACATTTTGAGTAGTTACTCTAACAATTTATTAAGGTTCCTAAATAGTTCTCTTTTTCTTTGCAGAGATAAAAGCAACAGTGTTTGATGACTGCAAGAAAGAAGGCGAATGGAAGGTAGAATTTATATATTCACATAGAATTTGCATAACACTAGAAACCTTTATTGAGGGCTTGTACATATTTTTACTTAATTACACTTGCATAAAAGTACAGAGTTAGAAGCATAGTGTTTGCCTTCAAATCCCAGCTTTACCTCCTATTAGCTGTGGCTTCTTGAGTGAATTACTTGATGTCTCTATGCCTCTGTTCTTTTATCTGTAAAATAGAGATGGTAGTACCTCATAGAGTAGTTATAAATAGTAAATGAATTAATTCATGTAAAGTGCTTAGAACAGTGCCTAGAACAATTATTCCACCACAAGCAGCATTTTATGATTTTAAGAAAATTTTATGTTCAACATAAGATACATTTTGAAGTGAACAAAGTCTGCTTCAAAGTGAAAATATTGCTTATGTATAATATTATCTGACCATATGTTGAGGAAATAAATTTCTAAGTCATGAAAGTTAAATGAGTTGAGATAATTTTGCTTGCTCTCCTGATATTTTAATTTTATGTTATAAAAGAGATTATGAATTTGAGTATGTTTAATGCACTAAATTCTGTCTTTTGTGAATTCTTGGCAGTCAAATGCTTATACTATTGCTTAATTTATATTCATTTTAAGATATTGCTTCTAGATGAATTTACCACTAAGCTTTTGGCATCATGTTGCAAAATGACAGATCTTCTAGCAGAGGGTATAACTGGTAAGTGTTTCAGATACTCAACATGAAAAGCTTTTTTTATTATTATGATAGGGAGAGTTTAAAGTATTAATAAATTTTAGTTAGTAATTGTGTTTCTCAGGGGATTATGTCTTATTTTTTTAGTAACTCTAGCTATAATAATTATTTTGGACACTCTTTTCTTTGTGAATCTTCAGAATAACCTCTGTAAGTTAAGATTTTTCCCCTCAGCTGAGACATATAATTAAGCACCCCTAACCAAGACTAAGTCAGTTACATTGTTGAGTTTGTTCTTCACATTTTTAATTGTTATATATATTTGTTATAGTTTTGTATGTTGATGCAGTAAGTTTACTTCAGTATTTTGGCTGATGTTTGTGGTTTTCATGTTTTGTTTTTAAATGGATAGTAAGATTTATGTCATAAAATCAACTTTTGTGCATACTTCCAAGTGTGTAATACTGACTTTTTAAGCTTCTCTTTATTACCTAGAAGTGAGGCAATTGCAAATTTAAATCAGCTTTAATGTAGGGTTATGAAAAATAACATTGCCACAGTTGCTGTCTTCCACCAGGCAGGATTGTGTTAATGAGATTTTAATTTTTCTTACATTTTTGGGAAAAATATCAGTATCTTGTAATATTCATAATCATATTATCATCCATAACTCATCATTGTTTAACTCATTTATTTAAATTTGCTCTTCATAGTAGACTTTTAGAGACAGATATTAAATACCATAATTTGTAATGTGAAAACTGAGACTCCAAGTCAAATATAATTTCTTTGTTTATATTTTGGACTTTTTTTTTGTTAGTTGTGGAGAATATTTATAAAATCGAGAACCTGTCAGACAAATGAAAGCTCTTTATTTTATCTCTCCAACATCAAAGGTGAGTGTTTTGAATCTAAACAGTATGTTCTTCAAAACTTTCACCATAGATGTGATTTTCTCTTAGAAAATTTAAAGTAATAAAATGTCCTTTATTATTAGACAGGTAGTGTTAGAAACTAGTTTGTATAAGAAAATCTTTCTGAGTTAGAAGATTGTTTTATTTGCTTTCTTCTCAGTAGGAATATATATGAAAGAATTCCTTTCTCCCCCTATATGAAAGCAGAATTTATTTGTATAAAACAATAGAGTTTCAAAAAAATAAAGTTTCTTTCAATAATTTGGTACTCATGTAGTTTCTAGTCAACCATGATTTTTGGAGAATGGAAGTGTATGTAAAAGAAATAGTTTTGGATTAGTCTTTGATTAATGTTAGTTACTTCCCTGTGGCATACACATATGTATGTGTATACACACATACATGCATATATATGTATGTATGTATATTTTTTACTGGAAAGGAATTTTTAAAATTTATAATCTAACCGTGATTTAATTCATACTTAAAGTCAAGCTTTTAGAGTTATATAAAGTATCAGATTCATTTATTCTGTATAGTATCTGAGAGTGCATTTTCCGACACATCCTTTGGCTTATTCTTAGAATAAAAATGTTAATTTTAAAATTCCAGTTTTATTTCTTCTAACTCTAGCAGACAGTAGGGAAAAACCCAGATATTTACATTGTAATCTCTACATGTTGGCTGCTGGTAGATTTTAATGACATTTTGTATCTTATCTGTAGTATAATTTTATAAGAAAATTTATGCTCAGAAAAAAACGAAAGTTAAAAGCACCATTTTCCCTTACTAAATTTGCAGAGGGATTTAAAAAGTGTGAATGTATATTTAGACATTTATTTGTCTTATCTATGTATCTTATCTAGCTCTCAATATGTATTATCAATGGATAATAGAGCAGAAACTGCTATATACTGCTAGTGGGAGTATAGATTAATACAACCATTTTGGAAAATAATTTGCCATATCAGAACCTTAAAATGTTCTGAATTGTAAAATTTATTGTTAAAAAATCCTTAAACGGTCAAACTAAATTCCTAAAATCCAGAGAAATTCTTAGTATTAACACATAATGGTAGGAAAGACCATGTGACCATTGAAAATGAGATTTCTAGAAAATTTTAATGATCTATGTAAATGTTCATTTTTAATATGTGACAGAAACCAGGATACAAAATTAAATATTCAGGAAAGGATCAAAGAATTTAGAGAAAATGATATCTAAGTGTGACTCCTTTATCTCCCACAACCAATTCCAGTTTCCTCTTCCTGTCCCGAATCAATTATCTTTTGGGTCCTATAGACCTATGGGTGCATGTGAGGCCTTGGACTCTTTGGGCACTTGTAGAGAAACTTGGTGTGAGATTTCCTTCCTCAGGGGCTGGGCAAGCATCTAGAGACTAGCTACAGAGAGTTCTCAGGCAAGGGTCATGAAATGACAGATTTTAGGAAGAGTTGGTTATAAGAGATCTGTGAATGTGAATTTGCTCAGTCGTGTCTAACTCTTTGAGATCCTGTGGACTGTAGCCCACCAAGCTCCTCAGCCCATGGGATTCTCCAGGCAAGAATCCTGGAGTGGGTTGCCATTTCCTTCTCCAGGGGATCTTCCTGACCCAGGGATAGAACCCAGTTTTCCTGCATTGCAGGCAGACGCTTTAACCTCTGAGCCACCAGGGAAGCTAGGGAAAGGTCAGATGGGTGGTTTGTTTTCTTTTATACTTATAGCCCTCAGGAGGAGAAACCTGTTTACCTTCTTCATAAGAAGGTACTGCCTCTCTTTAGGTTACTCCAACAACTAAACCTAAGTGTTAGCTGAGCTGACATAGAAGCAACCACACATCTAAGTGGGTCAAGTGACCAGAGAGAGAAGGTTTAGTAAGAATGAGAAAATGATACATATAACAAAATACAGGAGCTTGGAAGGAAGGGTGATAATCTGAACAGAAAATAGTACACTTAAGAGTGTGGTGTAACATGTAAAAAGTTTCTGAAGCTCTGAACTATATTTTCTTAGTTAAGTAGTTGACTGTAGAGGAGGATAATCACTGTGGAAATTTTAATTGATAGTCTAGAAGATAAAAACGAAGTATTTCAAAGCAAAAAAAAAAAAATCATGGAAACCATGGTGGGGAAGACAAGAGACTTGCAGGATACATTAATGAGCTCTAACAGAAATATACTGGTTGTAGGAGTTGCAGGGAGACAGAAAGGAACAGATGAATGAGAAGATTAAATTGTTTTTGCTTTCAGACTATTGTATCTTGAAAACTACCAGCAGAGAGGCAGATACTGTTAGAGTATCTTACCCGCTTTCCTCCTCGTAGTCTGCTAACCTTTTAGTCTTTCATTCTAATCCCTCTTGGCAATTTTAGCTCTTGGCTCACTGGCAGTCTCTTTAACACTTCTCCAGTAATAGTCTCGATGGTTTCATTATCTGTGTAGGTAGTATTACTCAGTACATTCATTTTCTTCCAGCAGTCTTGTCTTCTATGTTGCTTCAGCTTCTTAGTCACTTAACCATTCTTAGGTCACTTTATCACCAAAAGAGCACTCTCTGTTCATATATCTTACCTTACTACTTATTACACTTATCACTATAAGTGGCCAGATAACATAGCATCTTAAAAATCAGTTTGTAAGTTAGTTTTGACAGTTAAGGTTTTACTTTATCATCAAAATAATCTTAATTATTTCAAAAGTAGCACATTTAAATTAATATTTGATAAAGTGTATATTAACATCCAACCTTTTTCAGTCTGTAGACTGTTTTTTACATGATTTTGGAGGTAAATCAGAGCACAAATATAAAGCAGCGTATATCTACTTCACTGACTGTAAGTAGCTTTGTAAAAGTTATTGCTTAATTATTTAAAATCCTACTAATTATGAAATACTTCTTATGCTAATTTTAATAATAGTGACTTTCTATATATTGTTTGTTCTAGTTAGGTTAGAAAGAATCTAAAAATGTAAGGTTATTTCTATCCTAATTCATGATAAGGTGATAGAAAATTAAATCATTCCAAACTAGTTTCAAAAGATGGTCATTTTTGCTGGTGTACAAGGGAGAGGGGTTTGGCGGAGAGAGCTATCCCTCAAATTCTGTTCCAGTAACAGGGAGAAGTCTTCTTTAAATCAAAGTTACAACTGGGGATTTGACTGTATAATAAAGTAGAAGACCCTTTGGGAGATGCAGTGAAGAAACTGTCATCTGTTTGCTAACAGTAAGGGAGAAAATCTATCACTTTTTTTTCTGTGCTGTAGATTCAAATAAAAAGCAGCTTTCTAGCTTATTTTTCCTGTAAATTATTATTTATCTCATACCTAGCAGCAGTTTGCATTTAGAAAATGCCATGTCATAAGTACTTGCCATTTAAGTAACCTTGTTACAGAAATCATGTTTATGGAGTTGATAAACTTTAATGTGTAAAGCCTTTTTAATTTAAGGAATCTTGAAATTAAAGAACATCGTGTTAAAAGATAGTAGTAGCCCATGGTTATACTCCAACCTAGATTTAGTGAAACTATAAGCAGTTAGGTAAAAGGCAAGGGGCAAGGAGAAGACGGCTCTAGGGTGCAGAATTTACTAGTTTGGAGGCTTAGAATTTCCTCACATTGAAGAAGGCCCTTATAATGCAAGGAAAGATAAAAAATTTGTATGGTGCGTCTACACTTAGTGGCAGATATACAAAAGTATAAATTCCTAAGAAGCTCTAAAAGTCCTTCAAAAGTTTATTAAGTCCTTAGTTTGGACTTGATTTTCCTTCCTGACAATTTTAGCTTGCTGTGTTAACAGCTCTGTAAGGAAACACATCTTGGTTATGGTGGATATGAATGGGGAAAATGGAATTTCTGTTACAGTGCTCATTACTAGAATTTATCTGCTGTATAAAGTGAAAAGCAGTATTTACATATTATCTCTGTCCTCATAGTAAATTACTTTGTGAAAATCAGTAATTATATATAAAAATAAATATTCTTGGATGTTGGAATGACTTATTCAAAAGAATGAAAATTTAAATGCAGTTATATACTTTGATTTTTTTCCTCCTCTCAGTCTGCCCTGACAGTCTCTTTAACAAAATTAAGGCTTCTTGCTCCAAGTCAGTAAGAAGATGTAAAGAAATAAATATTTCCTTCATTCCACTTGAATCTCAGGTAATTTCTACTTTTTTTTTAATGTTTTATTAAAAAAATTTTTTTGAGTAGTGAAAGGCTTATTACAAGGGTCAAGCAAGGAGAATGGGCAGCTTGGCTTAGAGTAAAACTCCTTTTATTTTGGATTATTATAAACTAAAATTAAAAAGAGTTTTACTCTTAAGCACATGCTGCCCATTCTCCTTGCTTGACACTTGTAATAACAATTTTAAAATGCAGTTTTATAAACTTATTTGCTAAAAAGACTTATCCTATTGATATTTTATGTGTTGTGTATTTGGTTAATTTTAAACAATCCACAAATAAGCATTTACTCTGATGAAGGGAGGAACATGAGTACTAACTTGGAATATAGCATTAATAGTTAAAGTAGACTTAAATTTCACATCTCTAAGTCCTGTGTGTGTCCAAATGTACAGCCCTATTAGATTATGAAATCAAAAGATTTTGAGCATAATCTTTGTTAAATGACTCCAAAGAAAAATGTTTATATTCTATAACCATTTGTGATATTAAAACAAAATTCTTTAGTAAACTTTTACACATTATATAACTATCATTTATTTTAATTTATAAAATGAAGGATTCTCATAGATTTGATTTGCCTTTGGAATAGTTAATGAGCCTTCAGTTAATAATTGCAAACACATAGTACTTTCTCTGTCAGATGCTTTCCTAAATGCTTTACATAAATGTATTCATGTAATCTTCACAGTAGCCCTACGAATAGATGGTAATTCTGTCTCCACTTTAAAGATGGGGAAATCAAAGTGGTTAAGTAACTTGCCCTAATCATACAGCTAGTGTATTGTTTAGCTCTGTTCTCTGTGTTTGGATTCTAACATTTTGTACAATTGGAATAGTTTACTATTTCTTAGAACCATAAGGTTGATAGTTTAAGAAATAAAAAGGTCCTAGATAATGAATATTTCTTTTAAGCTATTGCTGTTTTTGATGAAGGCCATAATCAAAATCGTAAAATCTTTAGATAGCTGTTTAACATTAAACTGTTTTCTTAAAGTAAAAAGGTTACTTTAAGATTTTTTTCCTTTAATATATTATGTGCTACTGCTGCTGCTAAGTCGCTTCAGTCGTGTCGAACTCTGTGTGACCTCAGAGATGGCAGCCCACCAGGCTCCCGCCGTCCCTGGGATTCTCCAGTCAAGAATACTGGGGTGGATTTCCATTTCCTTCTCCAAAGCGTGAAAGTGAAGTCACTCAGTCGTGTCCGACTCCTAGTGACCCCATGGACTGCAGCCTACCAGGCTCCTCGGTCCATGGGATTTTCCAGGCAACAGTACTGGAGTGGGTTGCCATTGCCTTCTCCAAAGCATAAAAGTGAAAAGTGAAAGTGAAGTTGCTCAGTCGTGTCCAACTCCTAGAAACCCCATGGACTGCAGCCTACCAGGCTTCTCCATCCATGGGATTTTCCAGGCAACAGTACTGGAGTGGATTGCCATTGCCTTCTCCGAATATATTATGTAAGTTTAGTTTAATATTCTAGAAAGTGAGAATAGCCTCAGTGCAGAGATACAGAAGCAGAAAAGTGCAAGAAAGCAGCAGGATTATGGATTATTAGGGGTGATGGTATGATAAATAAGTTTGTAGGTAGGCTGGGACCAACTTGTAGGAGGCTCCAGGTTCCATCAAGAATGATGGCAGAAAATGGGCAGATACAGAAGAGTACCAAAGTCTTTAAGGAAAAGTAGAAGTTGGGAGATCATTGAAGAGAAATTGGTAGTCAAATATGATAGTCTTCCAAAGAAGAAAAGTTGTACATTAAACATATTTAGAAGTTGCATGGAGAGAAAAGTGGTTGACTTCTCCTAAATCCATGAGTCAAAGGGATTAAAGAAAACTCTTTCCCTTTCAAAGGGTTTAATTAATACTATCACATATAAATTAGGACAATTAGATGGAAAGCATCAATATAAGAAAGTTTGTTTACAGTGGACCTTAGTACAAAAACCTGGTATAGTTAGTGGAGAAGGTGCTAGATTGTGTCTAAATAGAAATAGATCTAAGATAGCTATAATTTAGCAAGAAAAGTAAATGGAAGTTGTGAGTAGGGGTAACGGAGAATTCCTATATTTAAGGAACTGGTTGTGGGTCATGGAGATGAAGAAAGCATTTGGTAATAGTCTAAAGGAACACATCATGCTGGTGATGGAAAGTAGAGGGAGGAGAGGGAAAGAAAGGCAAGATGTGAGTATAAAAGAAAACTAGCTCCAGAGTTCTACTTGGCTCATTGGAGTATTAGATAATAACTTAGATTAATTTAAGATGTGGTAATAAATCTCCAAATCTCAGTGTTTCACAACAACAAAGTTTATTTCTCATTCATGTTATTGTCCACTGTGGTTTGACTAGGTCTTTGCTCTATATCCTCTTCATTCTGGGATGTAAGCTGAAGGAGTGGAGTTAACTCTTCTCTGGGACATAGCAGAAAGAAAAGAGAAACGGTGGAGCCATACAATGGCTTTTAAAGCTTCTGCAGGGAAGTAGGCACATGTCACTCTGTTCACATTCCAATAACCATAGATAGCCTGATATCCATGAGTGGGAAGTATACTCCAATAAGGAGAGGCCCTGTCAGGAAGGGCAATAAGTCTTTTTGGACAGATATTTTCTACTGCAATGGGATAGAATACTGTGAGAAAGCCACAGTCCAGCTGTAGGGTACTTGTTGGCAGTTATGGCAGCTAAGACTTCGAGCAGGACAGACGTAAACAGCACATTAGCTTTAGCTGAATCTCAGTCCATGTTCAGGCTCCTACTGTTAGTGATAGGTTATGGTCAGAGCAATGTATTACTTTGTGGGAAAGGAAATGCAGGGATGTTTATCCATAATTTATTAGTTAACCTATATTATTTATTACATGTCTACTTTTATACTCAATACATTAGACTAAGAGGGATTACTACCATTGTTTAAAAACAAAATTAAAATTAATTGAATGTGAAACTCTCACCTCCAATTAGAGAGCCTTTTCTTTTGTATTCCTCAAATAGCACAATAGTAAATCTCTAATCCAATTCTTTGCATGTAGGTAAATGCTTTTGTTAGCTGAAAAATGTCTGTGAGATTTCACTGTATGTATACAAAGACCAGTACTATGTCTGGCACAATGCTGTGTTCTTTGAGGAAGTATTTTTCTACTTTGGGAGAGAAATTTATTTATACTCTTAATATCAAGAGTATAAGCTAAGGAACTGAAGATGCATATTTACTTTGGAAAATTTATAGGTTATTCTCTGATGGGTTGAGATTTTAATGTATGTCAGATATATAGACCAATTTTGGCTTTATTTCTTCTTGCCAGGTAATTAGGTTTCTATTGTTCTTTGACTTTATTTGCTGCACAGGTAGAGAAAATCCAACAGTACAATCTATATATAAAATAAGAACCGAAGGAGAGAGGTAGATTAAGCAGGAAAAGAGAGTGAGAAAAGGAATGAAATCAAGATGACAGAGAAAATGAGATTTAATTAAGGTAAAGACACAGTTGTTTCAGGAAACAGCATGGTTAGTACAAATATTTTATAGAGTCCCAAGGAATAACTGTGCTTTTCTTGATATATATTTTTAATCAAATTTCTAAATTGACAGTGACTTTTTGGCCTAACTTAGGTATATACTCTTGATGTACCAGATGCATTCTATTACTGTTACAGTCCAGACCCAAGTAATGCAAATGGAAAAGATACCATCATGGAAGCAATGGCTGAGCAGATTGTTACAGTATGTGCTACCCTGGATGAAAATCCTGGAGTAAGATACAAAAGGTAAGGCACCCAATGGTGTCATTATATGTTATGATGTCTATTTGCTCTTTGGTATAGAGGTAATGTCTCTGTGCTTTTGTGTGTTGGTTTGCAGATTTTCTTTATAACATTATGCTGTATATATTGAGACTTAAAGTTTAAGGCTTAAATTTCAGAGTAACCGATAGCCTCTGTTACTGAATTTCAGAGCTTAAATTTGGTATAAATTACGTGAATATTTTTCATGAGTTTAAGGAATGCTTAGAAGAATGTCTTTGTTGTCCTGTGGGGAATACTGTCTTACATTTAATGTTTCATTAAATTTCCACCAAATTGAAATAGTTATAGTATCTGGATACTGGTTATAGTGTCGAAATATCTATGGTATCTAATTCCAGTGGCCATTTTAAACAGATTTGGGGTTTTTTTTTAAGTTAAAGTTTGATTTTAATACTATGTACCTTTATTTATTTGCTCATTAAAAGTAAAGTTTACTATAAAGTACATAAATTATATTTATGTGGCTTGATAAATCATTCCAAAGTGAACATAGACATCTAACTTCACCCAGGTCAAGAGACAGAATACTAACAGCATCTCAGAGGCCCCCTTTATGATCCCTTCTAGTTATCACCCACTGTCTCCTCCTCAGAAGTAACTGTTATTCTGACTTCTAACACATATTTCAGTTTTGCCTGATATTGAACTTGATATATATATATATGGGGTCATGATATTTTTTTATATCTGGCTTTGCTCAATATTATGTTCTTAGACTTTCATGTTGTTCTATATAGCCAAACAGCTTTGATTTTAATTTCTGCTGTTTACTGGCTTTGTGATTCTTCTGCCCTCAATTTCTTTGTGTATGAAATGGGAAAAATAATAGTAATCACCTCATAAAGTTGTTTTTAGGATTAAATGAGTTAATATCTATAAAGCACTCAATATAGTGCATGGCGCTAATGAAATGGTAGAAGTAAATACACCGTACTACTACTAATAATAAGTCTTGTTTCTGTTTTAAAGGATTCTTTAATTTAAACACTGACATTTGTCAAGGTAGTTGGCGTAATTGTTCAGTTTCAAATTCATGTAATGCTTTATATCTAAGTTTCATTATCCTTAACCATTTAAAAAGTTTTCTTAATTACTCAGAAGAAATATTGTAAATCTCCTTAATTCAGATGTGACCAGACAAGCAAGCTCTTTACTCATATCTCGAGTGTTAGAACCATTTTTTTTTCTTACAGGTGCTGTGCTAATTACATTCTGAACTAAGTGGGTTATCTTTTGCTAGATTTTAGTCTCTGTTCAAGCTTCTGCTCTTGGTGTTTGGTTCTGTTCAGGGAAATAAATATGTAATATAATCCACTATCTTGTATCCACAAGTTTGGCATCCTCAAATTCAACCAGTTGTGGATTAAAAATGTAAAACAAAAAAAAAATTCCAGAAAGTCCCCAAAAGCAAAACTTGAATTTGCTACATGCAGACAACTATTTACATAGCATTTACATAGTATTTATGACTGTTTACATAGCATTACATTATATTAGTGCTGTAAGTAATCTAGAGATGATTTTTAAGTACATGGGGTACGTGCATAGGTTATATGCAAATTCTATACCATTTTATACAAGACTTGAACATCAATGGATTTTAATATCTGAGTGAGGTCCTGGAACCAATCCCCTGTGATACTGGTGGTGGTTTAGTCACTAAATTGTGTCCAACTTTTGCAACCCCATGGATGATAGCCTGCCAGGCCCCTCTGTTGGGATTCTCCAGGCAAGAATACTGGAGTAAGTTGCCATTTCCTTCTCCAGGGGATCTTCCCAATCCAGGGATCAAATCTAGGTCTCCTGCATTGTAGGTGGATTCTTTACCACTGAGCCAGCAGAGAAGCCCTCCTGAGGGATAACTGTAGCAAGTTTATAATTTAATAAGCTTACCAGTTATTGTGGTAGTTAATAATAATCCAGGCTTTTAAAATCCTATCCTATTCTTTTGTAAAGTATTCTTTTATGCCTTATGAACTTTTCAAGTGTAATTCTAACATGAAATTATTTCCTTTTGAAAATATTTTAAGGCATAATGTATAATAAATTATCCTGTATAGTTGTTGCTTTACTTACTTTTGAAGTATAAAACCTACAGGATCTTTAACACTTTGAAGCCTTTACAAAGAGTTCCTCCATTTTTGAGGTTGATGTGCTAATTGAAGAGTCTTTTCCAACATTTTCTTTATAGATTCAGAAGTTACACTAATGTCACTGGTCTTAAAGTTAAAATTTAGAATATGGTTTTAGTGATATATGATTTTATACAAACAACTATATTGGAAAGTTGACTGAATTTTAGCATATAGGGAAATCTCATAGAAATGGGATAGATAATTGGTCAAGTACTTTGGAGAGTAATATGGTAGGAAAGTTGAAAACGTATATACTATATGACCCACAATTCTACTTTTAGAAATAATATACCTAGAGAAACATTTACATGGAGATTTATGTATAAAGATATTTGTTTCCATATTGTTTGCAATAGTATAAAATTGAGAATGACTTAAATGTCCATCTTTAGGGGAGTGAATGTGTAAATCCAGTATAATCATATGGAATACTATATAGAACTAAAATGAGTAAATATTTTTTGATGTGAGTGTCAACACAGATCTCAAACATATATGACAGTAAAAACATATACAGTTAAAATACATATAAAACAGTAAATACATGTATAATTGTAATGATAGGAAGAATATACATCAAATTATGGTAGTAGTTGCTTTGGGGCAGGAGTGGCTAGGGGTAGGGGTGAAGACTGGGAATTGGGAGGGGAATAAAGAAACTAGTTTTATTTATATTTCCTTCATATGAAAAAAATCTGAAGCACATATGATAAGGTTTACATTGATAAATCCAAACAAATTGATATAACATTGTATTTGTTTAGAATTATTATCTAAATTTCTCCATGCTTATAAAATCTTTTAAATTAATTTATGGTTTAATTTTAGAATTCAACTTGATAATATAAAGTATGTCTTGAAAGATAGTTTGAATATCTTTTTCGTTTCTAGTAAACCTCTAGATAATGCCAGTAAGCTTGCTCAGCTTGTTGAAAAAAAGCTTGAAAACTACTACAAGATTGATGAAAAGAGCCTAATAAAGGTAACATATAAAAGACAAATAGTGGTTATCCTTAAAATCTGACTTATTTCTTTGTAAACCAAGGAAACTGTTGTTCATTTATTTTTCAGTATTGATTTGAAAATTTTGATTTGGATATCACTGATATAAATGGTAGTAGAAATCTTAATAGACAATGTGGTTTAGTGGGGGAAGATAACAGTTTTGAATTAAGTTCTTTGTCCAGATCCTTGCTGTGCCATTTAATTCATGTGTATATCAATTAGCAAGTTATGTTAAGTTTTTTATCTATAAAATGGAGGTAATAGGAGAAATACCTATTTTATAATATAGAGGATTAAATGCATTAATACATAAAAAAGTTTTAGAATAATCCTTGCGGCTGAGTAAAAGTTTAATAAATGTAGTTTTTCCTTTTATCACCAACTCTGTGTTCTTGGACATATTTACTCTGAGTTGTATTTTCATATAATATGGATCATATGACATGTACTTTCGTTGGTTGGTATGAGGATTAGGCAGATTAGCATGTGTTTGGCACATATAGGAGTTTAATAAATGACAGCTACTACTATCTTATCAAGATAATATAATCAAAGACTAAGATTGGAACCTGGGGAATTCCAGCATTTGGGCATGGGTTGGAGAGTGAGGAATCTGAGTAGACTTGACAGAGGTGCTATCAGAGGACTAGGAAGCTTAGTTTGGTGCAGTGTGTAACATAAAGAGCTCAGGTAATATCTTCCTTTCATAACTTAGATCAGTTTTAGTGTTTATAAAGCTGAATTCTAAGAAAATAGATTTAGTGAAAGCCAAATGTTATATTTTAAAAGAATTTTCACAGTATCATTAAATAAGCTTGTTAATCTAATTATGAAAGCTTTGGTTTGTAGTCTTTATTTTCTTCCCTTCTTGTACCTCTCATATTTTTCTTTTTAATATAACTTCATGTTTAAGAATGTGGCAAAACTTAGGATAAGTCTGATTTTGTTTTCTAAGATTAAAAATGTGTTCACAGAAAGAAATGGAAGTTTAAGATAATTTTATCTTGTTATTCCAGGGTAAAACTCATTCCCAGCTCATAATAATTGATCGTGGCTTTGATCCTGTGTCCACTGTCCTGCATGAACTGACCTTTCAAGCAATGGCATACGATCTACTGCCGATTGAGAATGATACATACATGCAAGTATAACTTGAAGGGAATATATAGGGCATATACAAACAGGATAGGATGTTAGCATTTAATGATTCATGCAGGCAACAGAAATCTAAAGCCCCTATAACCTTTTTATTCAAGGCTTTAATCTTTCTCTTACACCTATAATCATAATCTATTAAAAATATCCTGACCTTGTTAGTTAATAGGTAATTTAACTGTTTTGAAGCTTTTTGGTATATTTGCTTCCTTAATTATGTCTGCAACAAAAATGGATTTTAATTAGCTGGAATTGTACTTTTCAGTAAATAAACCGGGCCCACTACTATATTTATTGAAGTGGAAAACATATTCAAATTGGTTAGGCTGTGATTATTCTGAATTGGACATCCAAAAAGTATGTAAACGTGCGTCTTGTCACCATAGTGTATTTAAAAATACCAGAAGATTAGAAAACTATATAAGATGATTATTGAGAAGAGAAGCAGTTTTACCAGTTTGGTACCTATCATTGATTTAACTCTGATATAAGCATATTAACTTTAAAAGTAATATCAAATAGTTAAATGAAAAGTGAAATTATTTTTCTATTAAAGAACCATTTTATTGTCACCTTTGTATATCATTTATGTGTGTACATACACACATATATATATCATGTTAGTTGAGTATATGTACCACATGCACACATATATATAACATGTTATTTGATATCATAATTTCAAAATCCAGATTAGCATTTTTCAGCCAAGAGTTACTGCTTGGAAGTAAAAACTGAAAATTAGTTTTCCGAAATCTTATGTTTAGTAATTTTTATAGATTAAAAATCCAAAAATTTTTGCCAATTATATTTAATATTTTTTCTTAAAACGAATGTTGTTTAAACTAATTTTGCATTTTCTCTTGTATTTTTATTTGCCTTCTAGTCAAATTCTGAGTTTTTCTTTGTTATTTGTATTAATGTTAGCTGACAGAGCAACATAGCTATTTTTCTAGTATAAAAGTAGTTTTAAGCAGTTTATTCTGAATTTTCAGAAAGGATGTTATCTATCTCTCTTATCCTTTAGGTCTCTAAACCTGCATTGCTCAAGAGATTTGGAAATGACTTAAAGTAATAGACACTAAATAATTTGGTTCCAGTCTATTGACTTTAACTTTCAGACATTTCTAACCTAGTACTTAAAATATTTATCTCCCTAGGTTTGCTGGCAAGGAAAGCAAAATTTAATTTTTTAAGGGTAGCGGAGAGACTTATTTAAAAACAAAAAAATCAGAGATACTCCTTTTCTTATGAGTCAAGAAAGTCTAGGGATCAGACTAGAGGGAAGCATGAACTTCCTATGAATTGTGCTCCATCATGATTTTTAATGGAAATAATACAGATCAGAAATTTCTAAGTATCCATTTGGAGTAATTTCTTGAACCTCTTTAATTGCCTCTCAGTTCAGTAGAACTCATTAAAACAATCAGTTTTTAATAGCTACATTAGTTTTTCTCTCATTGCCTTTCCCAGTTCTTTAAAGGAGATATACTTATAGGGTAAGGAAAGAATATAGAAATAGATAAATATATATGTTTGTGAATTTTGTACCAACTCTGAAACACCTTCAGTACTTAATAGACTTCATTAGGGAGTGACATTTCTTAATGGATGTTTGACAATTGTGTTGATGGTTATTAGTACATCAAAAGTATTGTTTTGAGCAATTAGAATACAAGTTGTTAATATATTCACTCTTGTTAAAGTTGACTGTGGAACACTGAATTTTTGTTTCTAACATACTAAGATAAAACTCTGTAATAATGACAGCAAAAAATAACATTGAAAGTGAAAAGGTCATGGTGGGCGTAGCACTTGATTTTTGTTGTATGGATAGCAATATGCCTTAGTTTTGAGTAGGTATTCATTATCCTCCTAAAATCTTCAGTTTCTTGAGCTATCTTAAAATTGTTATTTATAAAAATTTTTCTTTTACTTTATCTGGCACAAAATAATCCAAAAGTTTTCATACTTCTCTTACTTGTAGATATAAGACAGATGGGAAGGAAAAGGAAGCAATCCTTGAAGAAGATGATGACCTCTGGGTCAAAAATTCGACATCGCCATATTGCAGTTGTATTAGAGTATGTGAACCTGTTTTAATTTTTGTACCATATTTAAAAAAACACTAATTACAAAGTACTAATAGTACATTTTTTAACCTTAAGATACTTTTGTGAATTACACTTTAGAAATTTAAAGAATTTTCATATAATTTGACAGGGAAATTCCCGCTTATGAAGGAAATTTCATCAACAAAGAAAGCAACAGAAGGAAAGGTAAGAGTGTTAACATAACTTTCAAGGTTATGAGAAATGTGAATTTTAAAGTTTGTGTAAAATTTTTATCTTTTAACTTTCCATTTGAGAAGTTTCTAACATACACAAAGTAGAGAAAATAAACTTTCTTGTACCCATTACCCAGCCTCAACACTTAGCAATATTTTATCTGTCTTTAAATGTCTCTACATTTAAAGTTTATTTTTAAAAGACCATTTAGCCAATTGCATAAACATATTCATGTTAGGGTTTTAATATTAAGGTATGGTGGCTCAGTGATAAAGAATTGGCCTGCAGTGCAGGAAACTCAGGTTTGATCCCTGGGTCGGGAAGATCCCTGGAGAAGGGAATGTCAACCCACTCCAGTAGTCTTGCCTGGGAAATCCCATGGGGACAGAGAAGCCTGGCAGGCTACAGTCCATGGGGTCGCAGTGTCAGACACAACTGAGGAACTAACACTTTCACTTTTCAGATTCATAATTTACCTAAATAAAATGCACAAATCTTAAGTGTATACTGAATAACTTTTACATACATATATTTATATTCACACACACACACATGTAAACACACACCATGTGGAACTACCACCTAAATCAAGATATGGGACATTTCTGTCATTTCAGAAAGTTCCACAATAATATCTATGAATAAAGAAAATTAATCCTATCCTTTGGAGAAGGCAGTGGCACCCCACTCCAGTACTCTTGCCTGGAAAACCCCATGGATAGAGGAGCCTGGTAGGCTGCAGTCCATGGGGTCGTGAAGAGTTGGACGTGACTGAAGCAACTTAGCAGCAGCAGCAGCCTACCCTTTTGACTCTTTATACATTTTACACTAATTTCTTGGTACCTCCTACTTGGTATTTTCTTGGTAATTTCTTAATACCTCCTAGCAGTAAAATATAGAGTAGAAATGGTGACAGGATATCCTTGTTTCATTCCCAGCCTTGGGGAAAATGTGTTTGATATTTCATCATTGGGTATTATGGTAGTTTTAGGTTATTTTAGATACATCCTTTGTCAGATTAAGAATTTCCCTTCTATTCCATATTTGTCAACAGGTTTTTTTGGTTTTTTAAATCAACAATGAGTGTCAGATTTCATCAAATGCTTTTTCAGCACCTATTAAATTATTTTTTCCTTTTTATTCTGTTAATGTGATGAGTTACATTCATTGTTCTCTAACATTAAACCATCCATGCATTCTTAGAATTAGCTCCACTAAGTTATGATACCTTATCCCTTTCCTATATCACTGGATTCTGCTTGCTAATATTTTGTTTAGAATGTTTACTTCTAGGTTTATGAGCAATAGTATTTCTAGATTTATGAGCAATAATTCTTTTTATTCTTGTGGTGATGTTCTAGGCAGTTTTGGTGGCAAAATTATATTGGTCTAAAATAAATTGTAATGCTTTCCCTGTCACGTTATTCTCTGGAAGTGTTTGTATAACATTGTCGTTATTTTTCCCATCATTGCTTGAAAGACTTCACAACTGAAACAGTCTGGGCATGGAGTTTTCTTTATGGGGAAGTCTTTAATTATAAGGTCTTTAATAGGTATAGAGCTCTTCAGATTTTAATTTTTTCTTATATCACTTTTGGGATATTGCATTTTTAAGGGATTTGTCTATTAAATCTACATTTTCAAATATACTCTTATCTTCTCAGTGTCTATAGAACCTGTACCTATGTTCTATTTAATCCTAATTTTGTTGCTTTGTGTTTCAGCCTCTTTACTATTAACATCCCCTATTTATATATTATTAGTATTTCGAAGAACCAACTTTTGGCTTTGCTGATTTTTCTTCTGTATGTTAGTTTTATTTTGAATTGATTTCAACCTTCTTTGGCTTGTTTTTCTAACTTCTTGAGTCGGATGTTAAGAACATTGATTTTTGGCTTTTTTCTCTCCTATATATATTTAGTTATTTCCTTCTTAACGTTATGTAGCTGCATTCCCCAAGTTTTGGAATAACCTATTTTTACTTCCATTTAGCTCAGAATATTTTCTCTTATTATAATTTCTTCTTTGATTCATGTGTTATATAGGAATTTTTTTTTAATTTCAAAGAGTTTGTGAGTTTTCTACTTATCTTACTGTTACTGAGTTGTAATTTAATTATATAATGGTCAGAGAATGGAGTCTGTATGAGTTTAGTCCTTTGAAATTTGTTTAGGCTTGGCTTGTGACCTATCATATGATCTGTTGTGGTAAATACCCTATGTGTACTTGAAAAGAATACAAATTCTGTGAATGTTAATTAAGCCAAGTTGGTTCATCATGTTATTCAAATATTCTATCTCTTACAAGTTTTTATCTATTTTTTATATCAGTTACCAGGAATGGTATAATGTATGGCTGAATTAGTCTATTTTTTAAAATAATCTTGTCAACTCTTAAAGCTATATCAACTGATGTACCCTTGTTTAATTAGACTATATAAATTTAAGATAGTTTTCTTTCTATTGAATTTATCTTTTGTCAGTATAAAATGTCATTTTAGTTTTCATTTGCAGTATTCCTTGCCTTAAACTCTACTTTGTCTGATTTTACTATAGCCATACCTGCTTTATTTTGACAAGTGCTTTTTAAAACTGAGTTAGGAAGTAAAGTTCCCCTATATGGTATATGATTCTGTGAGTTTTGACAAATGTATACTCTCATATAACCACAACCAAGATATAGGACGGTTCCATCAATATCCCCCATTGCCTTCTGCCACTTTGTAGGCAACCTCTCCGCCTTAGAACCACTATTCTTTTTTTCTGTTATTATAGTTTTGCCTTTTCCAGAATGACAGCTAAGTGTCATTTATGTAATAACATAATAATAACAACAATATGGCTTTTTCCTTTAATCTATTGCACTTGACATTCATCCATGTGACATATAACAGTACTTTCGACATTTTTATTGCTGAGTAGTATTCCACTGTATGGATATATTGTATGGATGTTATCTGTTCACAAATTGCAGAACATTTAGGTTTTTCCCAAGTTGATGGCAATTACAAATAAAGCCACTATGAACATTCAAGTTTTGTGTGAACAGATGTTTTCATTCACTTGTTTAAATAAGAGTGGGATTGCTGGATCATTCATATAGGAAATGTATATTTAATCATGTAGAAAACTTCCAAACTTATTGGTTTGCTGTACCATTTTACAGTCTCACCAATAATGTATGTCATTCATTGTGTTTTCAATTTCAAAGATTGCATTTGGTTCTGGGACATTCATTGAATCTTTTTAATAAAGTCTGATTCCCTACTGATATACTCCATCTTTTCATTCATTTACAGTTTATCTTTTCCCATTTTCTTTAACATAAATATGTTATTTTAAATTCTTTGTCTGCTAACTCCAGCATCTGGATTATTTTGAGTCTGCTTTTATTGACTGTTTTTACCACTTGAGTATCACTTTTTCCTGTTTTACATGTCCAGTTATATATTGTATGTTGGACCTTGTGGATGCTGTGTTGCAGAGGCTGTTGATGATGATCTGTCTACAAAGAGTGCTGAGTTCTTTTCTGGCAGTCGGTTAATTTGCTGGTGAATAACCTAGATTGTGTGGAAATTTCATGTGAGGCTCTTGTTACATTGAGTGTATTTCACTTTTGCATTTATTTCAAAGACATAGTCCTTCCAGGACTGAATGTCTGGGATGTTCACTTGGAGCTCTTTACTTTGTCTGGATCAGAGAATGCCGATACTGACTTAGTGTAAAGACCATGTGAAGTCTCTGCAGTTGTTCTCTGTTAGGCCTCTAAGTCTCATGCCCTGTACTCATGCAGCTTAGTATTTGGCCAGGAACCCTAAGGCATCACCTCTACATGTCTGAGTTATGCTGTGACTGGCTTTTACTCTCTAGTACCCTGGACCGCAAACCCTACCTCAGTAACCCCAAACTCAGATCTCTTTTCCTCTGCTCAGAGAGACTTTTTCTACTTGAATTCTACCTCCTTTTACTGTGTTTGGAAAATGTTCCAGAGACGAGCCAGATGAGTGCAGGGATCACCTCCTGTGCTTCCCTTTGTTCAAGTAACCTTTTAACTGTTTTTAAGACATCCTTTGCTTGAAAGCTGTTGTCTTTTTTTATTTTGTCCAATTTCAGTTTTATTTATGGAGGGAGAATAATTTTTATATCAGCTACTTTTATCATGGCTGCAACTGGAAACCTTTTGAAATTGTTTTTTTTAATTGGCAAATATTTAGTAAATTAATAAAAATTTAAAACTATAGGATTTAAAAGGTATTGTATAAAATAACTGAATCATAAGTTAGTTTTTAAAAATGTTTGATTTTTCCTAGACATCACTTAGTGCTCTTACCCAGCTGATGAAAAAGATGCCCCATTTCCGTAAACAGATTACTAAGGTAAGAGGTATCATATATAAGAAATCATTTTTAATTTATTAGTCCACTCAGTTCTGTAGTCAAGTTTAGCAGTGGGTGTCATGGAATACTTGGTATTAGTTGACCTTTAAACCCTTACTTTAGGTCTGAGAAATACCCCAAATGTCTAAGCTACCCAATAGAGTTCTCTATATTTGTTCAAATCCAGCCAAAACTTTTTATATCTTTGTCTTGAACAGCCAGAGAAACTTTATTTTTTATCAGCTTAATAAGAAAATTCAACATTGCATTGACAAGTCCTTGTTATTATGCTTGCTTCTTTGAATTAATAGTTAACATACTAGTAAATTTTAAAGCAATTAAAGCTGTGTGGGCAGGTAAATTTTTTGTTTTTGTTTTTGCTGTTCCAGTCCTTCTCAGAAGTCATTGCCAGAATAATACTTAAAAATATTTTTTATTGTATTACTCCCTAATCAAAAATCAATAATGTAAATTGAAACTTTTTCTGCTTGACTTTATGGACTTCACTGGTTTTTTCTCACTTTATTTTGCACTACTTGTAAACCCAATACAAGTTCAGCCCTTTTGTTCTGTTTTTTTTTTTGTGGTCTGTTGATTATCCCCTTTAGATCATAATAATTTCCACTTTTTTTCTTTCTTGAGTTGTTTCCCTTGATTTACATGGTACCTCCTTCCCACCTAAGCTCATACTTCCCTTCAGGACCATCTCAAAAGTTTAGTATTATCAGTTACACAGAAAGAAATGAAAATGCTTTAAATAATTGATTTTTTTCTGTTTTTCAGCAAGTTGTTCATCTTAACTTAGCAGAAGATTGCATGTATCAGTTCAAGTCTAATATAGAAAAGCTCTGCAAAGCTGAACAGGTAAGTGCAGAGTCAGAAACACCTATGTTTAAGGTAGATTTCCAGAATTAACTTTGTAAGGTAAAACCTAACTTTTTGCTCAGTATACCCCTAAACCATACAATCTCTTTTAGAAGGAGATACACCCACTTAGTATTTAATACAATATTCCTTACCAATTCCAAGAAATAGCTATACAGTATCATGTTAATAGTAGGCTGTCCCTCCTTATCTGCATGTTTGGGTCAATGGGATGATTTCAATGTTTGGAGCATTAATTATTCAGGGTAACATTGTTGGCTGGCCTTTTTCAGTGGGTGCAGCATTTCAGGTAACACCCTGCAGAGTACTGTATAGATACATTTAATTAAAGGCTCCTCTCCGATGCCAAAACTATTCAAATCAGTACTGTCTAATAGAAATAGAACACAAGTCATATGTAATTTTAAATATTCTAGTCATTACATTAAAAATGTAAAATGAGATGAGTGTGGTTAATTTTAATAATATACTTGATTTAGCTCAGTACATCCAAAATACTGTCATTTCAACATGTAATCAGTATAAAACAATTACTGAAATATTTTTACACATTTTTTCAAATGTAAATCTTCAAACTGCTGTTTTAACTTATAGCATGTCTTGATTCAGACTAGACCCATGTCAAGTGCTCAGTAGCCACATGTAGTTCATGTCTACCATGTTAGCAAAAGTTTAGGTTAATGATTTTCTTCCTTTCTGAATTGTTTTGACTTTTTACATTTTATACAGTAATAGTTTACAAGTGATGCTCACATTTCCTATGAAATATCATCAATGTTCCATTAAAATTTGGCAAATTTTAGTAATATTTTTAACTGAAAAATGAATTTAGATCATAGACCACTGACTATATTTCATTTTCATTAAGGACCTGGCACTTGGAACTGATGCAGAAGGACAGAAAATCAAAGATGCTATGCGAGTACTCCTTCCAGTTCTACTCAGCAAAAATCATGATAATTATGATAAAATAAGAGCAATCCTACTTTATATCTTCAGTATTAATGGTAATATAGATTGTTTATATTTTAATGGATATATTAAGATAAAGATCAATTCAGTCGCTCAGTTGTATCCGACTCTTCGTGACCTCATGAATCGCAGCATGCCAGGCCTCCCTGTCTATCACCAACTCCTGGAGTTTACTCAAATTCATGTCCATCGAGTCGGTGATGCCATCTAGCCATCTCATCCTCTGTCGTCCCCTTCTCTTTCTGCCCCCAATCCCTCCCAGCATCAGGGTCTTTTCCAATGAGTCAACTCTTTGCATGAGGTGGCCAAAGTGTTGGAGTTTCAGCTTTAGCATCAGTCCTTCCAATGAAGACCCAGGGCTGATATCCTTTAGAATGGATTGGTTGGATCTCCTTGCAGTCCAAGGGACTCTCAAGAGTCTCTCCAACACTGCAGTTCAAAAGCCTCAATTCTTAGGCACTCAGCTTTCTTCACAGTCCAACTCTCACATCCATACATGACCACAGGAAAAACCATAGCCTTGACTAGATGGACCTTTGTTGGCAAAGTAATGTCTCTGCTTTTCAATATGCTATCTAGGTTGGTCATAACTTTCCTTCCAAGGAGTACCCAGATCTAAAATCACTTTACAATAAGTGGTTTACTACTGGTCATAAGAGAATCTTAGAAAAATTAAAGTGAAAAGTGAAAGTGAAAGTTGCTCAGTCGTGTCTCATTGCAACCACATGGACTATAAAGTCCATGGAATTCTTCAGGCCAGAGTACTGGAGTAGGTAGCCTTTCCCTTCTCCAGGGGATCTTCCCAACCCAGGGATTGAGCCCAGGTCTCCCACAGGAAAATCAAAAGTAGTGGTTAAAGTTGATTAAGGTAAATAAAAGGAAAAATGTGGAATTGGGAGCAAACTGAAGGTTATATAATTTGAATGTTTGCTTTCTTTTAAAAAAAGCTTTATTCTTGGATCCCTAAACCTAGAAATGATTGTGGTAGCAGTTATTTGACTGTGCGTTCATTTTTATTTATCTAAGGAACTACAGAAGAAAACTTGGACAGGTTGATCCAGAATGTAAAGATAGAAAATGAGAGTGACATGATTCAGTAACTGGAGCTACCTTGGTGTTCCCATTGTCCCTCCAGTAAGAAAAATTACATTCTGTGTATACTTATACATGTGCATGCATGGTTGTTTGCATTAAATATGTTTTCTTATGTGGGAATCCATGTGGACAGTCTTCTTAATTTTCTTTGTAGATTTGGTAAGTAAAATATTAAATTTTTTTATTTTCTTTTCCATGTATGAGTAATTTGGACAAATGCATTTTTCTAGTGAATTTATATCTCTTAGCTTCTGTTGTAATTTGCTATTTATGCTTTTCTTTCTATGATTTATTTATAGCAAAAATTGAAGAAGTCTGTAGAAACTTACTGTTTCCTATCAAGTTTTATATAAGCATTTTGGAGAAAACATTCTTTCTGATTCTATCATAAATTTTATCAGTAATGTACAGAAATACTGTGAAGTTATGTGACTACACCTATTCAGATTTTTTTAGTGGACTTTTCCACTGTTTTAAGTCAAATGCAACATAGTATTTGTTGTAAATTAAACGTCTTGATAGAAAAGATACAGAGAGTATCACTAAATAAAATCACTGATTTTTAGGTTTTTTTCCTCTAATTATATTAGTCTCAACAAGGCAAACCATCGAGAAAGGATCGGTCTGCAGAAGAAACTTTTCAACTGTCTAGATGGACGCCTTTCATCAAAGATATTTTGGAGGTAAAATTCATTAAATTTTATTTATACTCTGCCCTTTGCAGAATATTTTTTACTCTCTGTCCATTTATCTGTCAGTTTGAGCATATCTATGAGTCAGGAATTATCTGCAGTACTGAGAGGGTTCACAGAAGAAGGCTATATCTGATATCTAGGGAGGAGAGGAAGCTCTTGAAAGTTCTACCTTAAAGACTAACAATTCATACCACTAATTGCCTCAAAATAAATTTAAAAGATAAGCACATGCATGCTTTATGAAAAAGACTCTGTTGTTTGAAATTACTATATAGCAGAAACATAAATAATTTAGTTGAATGAAAGTTCAACAAAATAACATTTTTTGTGACCACTATTAGAGTGTTAAATTCCAATATTCTTAGAAATGATTTGTGATTAAAATGTAAACCTCACTATCATTTGCTTTTATAATCGACAGATGGCTGATTCTTTTAGTACTGTTTGCTTTTAGAAAATAATTTTCAATTTTAGGAAGTTAGAAAATGAACTAATAATTGCATTATGAGCTCAATAAAGTCATAATCAGATCTATTTATTCCAGTTTGCCTTTAACTTATTAAACATTAATTTCTATTTTCCTTTGGAAATTCGGTACAGTTTATCCCATGATTTTTCTGTTTTGCTTGAATAATTCTGTGTCATTTACACATGCTTGATATAGATGAAGATTTCAAAGAGTTTAGACTTTTTTTCCCTGCAATGTAAGATTTTTTTTTCCTGATCTGTAACAAGGATGTGGAACTAAGGAGTTTTTCTTTGCTACTGATAGTGTTTTAAAAATAAGAATTGACCTCTCAAACTTTTAACAAGGATTTGCACGTTAAATTCAAAAACTCCACTTTACCTTAGTAGCAACCTAAAGCCTTTAGGGCTCTCCTGAAGCTTTGATTCTTCACATCTTGCAGTCTTATTGAAATACTCTAGGACTACGGAGGACCTTGTGTCCATTCCTACTTATTGTTACTGTTTGTGCGACCATGTTCTAAAGCTGTGGTGTTCTCAATTGGTGGTCTTCAAACTTTTAATTATGTACACTTTCTCATAATAAATGTGATCAGGAGCCTACAGTATGTGGCTGTTTATAAACTATGTAAGTGCTGTACTGATTAAAATACTATACATTTATTTATAAACTATATAAATGCTGTACTGATAAAACACTATGTGTATTATATACATACACATAAATATCATAAGATGTTAACCATAAAAAGAAGGAAACATTTTTAAATGAAAAAGAAAGCTTCTTCCATCTCATCAGATGGCCTTGAATACACCTAGGCCAGGATGCACGTTTTGTTTTAAAGCCATCACTATGAAGGGCAAAGACTTTCCTGGTGGCTGAGACGGTAAGGTGTCTGCCTACAATGCATGAGACCCGGGTTCAATCACTGGGTTGGGAAGATCTCCTGGAGAAGGAAATGGTAACCCACTCCAGTATTCTTGCCTGGAAAATCCCATGGACAAAGGAGCTTGGTAGGCTATTGTCCATGGGGTCACAAAGAGTTGAACACAACTGAATGACTTCAGTTATGAAAGGCAAGGCCTGAACTCTGGTAGCCTAAGAGGTCTGTCAGGATTAAGATGGTATTTAGAAATCCCTAGCATTCTCAAGATAAATACCCTGATAAAGTACCTGGGATTTTCACACCAAAGTGGGAACCCTGTAAATAAGAAATGTAGGCATGCAATAAATATTGGTTTAATAATTGCATTAATTTTGTAGCAAATAAGATTTGTGAGTTTCAAAAAGAGGGCTAACCTTATTTTATTAAATATGTATCCTTATGTTCTTTAATTGTAAATACAAGTTTTGAGTTTTATGTAAAACAAAATATTGGAGTTTATAGTATCTTTTTGATGGATTTAATTCTTATCTCCCCTAGGATGCCATTGATAACAGATTAGATTCAAAAGAGTGGCCATATTGTTCCCAGTGCCCAGCAGTCTGGAATGGCTCAGGAGCTGTAAGGTAAAATCTATAAATGAAAGTCAGTGAAATTTTCACTGTGATATTGCAGACTAATAACTGAAATGGTACACAGATATTCCTATATTGATAACTCTCCTTGAAGCATGTAGTCACTTAAAGGTGAAAGTGAAGTCGCTCAGTCATGTCCGACTCTTTGCGACCCCATGGACTGTAGCCTACCAGGCTTTTCTGTCCATGGGATTCTCTAGGCAAGAATACTGGAGTGGGTTACCATTCCCTTCTCCAGGGGATCTTCCTGACCCAGGGATCGAACCCAGGTCTCCGGCATCAGAGGCAGATGCTTTAACCTCTGAGCCACCAGGGAAGCCCCCAAGAATACTGGAGTGGGTAGCCTATCCTTTCTCCAGGGCATCTTCCCAACCCAGGAATCGAACTGGCATCTCCTGCATCGCAGGCGGATTCTTCACCAGCTGAGCTACCAGGAAGTTTTTCTCTAACTGTAACCTGTCTTAATGAATCCAGATATGCAATAGGGCTTCCCAGGAGGCACAGTGGTAAAGAATCCTCCTGCCAGTGTAAGAGACTTGAGTTTGATCCCTGGTTGGGAAGATCCCTGGAGTAGGAAATGGTAACTCATTCCAATATTCTTGCCAGGAAAATTCCATGGACAGAAAAGTCCATGGGGTCACAAAGAGCCAGACATGACTGACATACAGACACACATGCACACATACACACAGATAAGCAATATGAAAATGAGCTTTATTATAAAAATATTTTCATGAAACTAGAGAAGAGTTTCTCCCCTTTTTTCTTTCTTCACATTAGCAGATGACATAATCCTTTTTGATGACTTTTGGTGAGAACATATTTGAAGCATTCAGAAAGCTGTAGAGTAGTATTATAATGCGTACCCTATACTTGGTGCCCAGCGATTAACAAATGAATCATTTTAAATACAGTTCAAGCTTCCTGTATGTCACTCTCTGATTCTTCACTATCTTGAATTTGCTGTTTATCATTGACCTATATATCTTCATGCATTTTCCACATATTTGTAGTCTAAACAATGTATAGAGTTCTGTTTTGCAGGACTTTTCTACTGGTCTTTGGCTTTCAGCAGTTTAACTGTTATGTGCCTAAGTAGAGTTCTTTCTGTGTTTGTTCTTCCTGGGGTTGGTTGAATTTTCTTGGATTTACAAGTTAATAGTTCTCATCAAAATTTGGGAAGTTTTCAGTTGCTATTTCTTCAAATTTTTTTCTGCGCGCTTCTTTCTCCCTCTTCTGCTTTTGAAACTCCATCACCCAGATGTTGGAAGACTTTGTCTTATGAGTCACTGAGGCTCTGTTTCCCTTTCTTCCACCTTTTTTCTTTCTGGTCTTCAGATATGCTAATATCTATTGATCCATCTTCAGTTCTTTGATTCTTTAGTCTGACATCTCAAATCTGCTATTGAGCCCACCTACTCAATTTTTTATTTCATTATTGTACTAATAACCTTTTTAATTTCCATTTGCTTCTTTTTTACTTTCCATTTCTCTTTTGAAATTCTCCATTGATTAACATACTGTTAGCATAATTTTCTTTAATTATTTGATCATATTTATAATAGTATCTTTGAAGTCTGCTAAATCCAACATCTGGATTCACTTAGGGTCAGTTTCTGTTAATGGTTTTTCCTAGCATGTGGATCACCCTTTATTGTTTTCTTACACATCTACTAATTTTTGGCTGAAAATTAGGCCTTTAAGATTCTGTCTTATGTAACAGCAACTCTAAGTTGTTTTTTGTTTTAGTGACTTGTATAGATTTTAAGCTGTGGGATCAGTGCCCCCTTGCAGGTTAGCCACTGATGTCATTGTAGGGCTTTTTTTTATTTTAAATTTAATTTTTAGCTTGGTTACTAGTAGTTGCCCTATGTCTGAATAGTTTAGAGCTCAGCCAGTTATCTAGGCAGAGTTTGTATTTAGACGCCTCAAGCCTGTAAACCTTCCGTCGATTGCTGATCAATCTGATTGTGGGTTAAGGAGACTGCATTACAAGTCGTAGTCAGTTCTTGAGTCTTCTCCCCACTATCCCCCTTCTTTTTTTTTATTTTTTTCCTTGGGCTTTCTCTGGCTTACCCTGGCACAAGCACAATTTGGCAGTCAGCTAAGGATGTGAGGGACTTTGTCTTCTTTAGCTTTCTTACTCTCAAGTTTCCCCATTAAATTTCTGGCTGCTATGCCGCCTGTCCCATCCTGGGACCAGGGTGTTGTGCTACCAATGCCGCACATCTACTCTAAACCAGGTCTGCCTTTAACTAGCAAAGCTGTAGGATTCTGTACTCACTTTTCTTCCTACTTTGTATCAAGTCTTCCGCCTCAGGCAGTAGAATTGGTGGTTCTCTCAGCCAGCTTCAAGTCAGTAAAGCTACAGTTTTTTGCTGAATTGGAAGAACTGTGCAGGTCGGATGTAACCTCAGGCTAGAAGGTCGCATACAGTTTCATCCAGGTTTATACTTGTTTTCTTGGTGGGCAGTCTTCTGACCATCTTACTCTGTCATGACCCCAAGCTGTCTTTGTGTTTATAATCTTAATATAAATGGTGTCATGTTGTGTCTTCCTGCAACTTTTTTTTTTAATCTATGTATGTATTTTTGGTTGCACTGGGTCTTTGTGGCTGTGTGCAGGCTTTTTCTAGTTTGGTGAGCAGAGGCTGCTCCTTGTGGTACATGGGCTTCTCATCGCAGGGCTTCCCGAGTTGCTACAGCCTCAAGGCTCATGCGCTTCCGGAGTTGCAGCACGCAGGCTCAGTGGTTGCAGCTCAGTAGTAGCTGTGCACATGGGCTTTAGTTGCCCTGCAGCATGTGGGATCTTCCCAAACCAAGGATCACACCCACGTCCCCTGCACTGGCAGGCAGATTCTTAGCCACTGTATCACCAGGAAGTCCTGCAACTTGCTTTTAAGTTTCTCTCAACATTATCCTTGTGATATTTATCCCCAATTGATACATGTATACATTTTTACTGCTGTTTGGTGTATTATATGATTATCACAGTTTATTCATGTATCTTCCTAGAATAGTCTAGGTCAAAACTAGCACCCTTCCTAACAATATGCAGAGAGCATTCTTAAACATTTGCGTGTGTTTGAGTATTTCTTTAGGGTAATTCTCTTGGTCTAAGGACCTTTTATTTAGTTTTGTTTTTCCCTTTTCTCCTATCTTAGAAGTTACATAGCTTATTTGTACTTTCATAGCAGTTATCTTTAGAATTATAGTACACATCTTTGACTCACCAAAGTCTGAGATTAGTACCTTTGCCCTCTTGATGAACAGTACAGAGCCTTAGAAAACTTAATTCAGACTATACACTGGTTAAGTGTTCTCTTAATTCCTTATTGTTTTACCTTATGTCTTTTTATTTCCAGAATTAATGATGAACATTATTGTTTTTAGTTGTATGTGCCTGTTAACCAGTTATGTTGTGTACCACTTCCGCTTGCATCCCCTTTTTGAGCTCAGTTATATTCTTTTCCGATGTGTATTCTTTAGAAATTTCTTCAGTGTGGGTCTCTCGGTGGTAGGGTCTCTATGGTTTTGTCTGTCTGAAAATGTCTGTATTATTGTTCTTACATGATAGCTTTGAATTTCTAGGCTCATGGTAATTTTCATGCAACACTGAGGTGTTATTCTGCTGTTCCTTGGTTTCCATTTTAGCTCTTGGGAAGGTGTGTGTATGGGGGTGGGGTGTTTTCTGTCAGTTTCATCATACATTTATATAGGTAATTTGCCTTTTCTCTCTTTGATATCCTGTACATTCCCTATGCTGTGTTTACCTAGGGTTTGTTTTTATTTCTTTCATTGGGATTCAAATGTATTTCCTAAAATCTGAGGTTTCATATCTTTCATAAATTCTTGTTTTATTCAAATATCTCATATTATTTTCATGCCTTGTAATATCTCTTGCATTTTAATATTTCTTTTACTTTTTGTATTTCATTTTAGAAATTTTTCTTTGGATTTAATTTTCAATTCTTTAGTTCTGTCTTAAATGTGTACCTAAACTGCTGAGTAAGCTATATTTATTTATTTTTTAGTTTCTATGTTCATCGACTTTACTTTTCCTTCTTTCTTTCTTTATTTTTTTTTTAGAAATTGTTCTTGTTTCTTTTTCAGATATGCTTGGATTTCCTTGTCCTTTTTTGTCTGCTTTCTATTCTACTTTATCATTTTCAACATAGTCTATTTTTTACTAAAATAATAAATACTAAAATTTACTGAATTCAACATCTGACGTTCTTTGGGTTCTAATTTCACTGCTTTTCATTTCTGCAAACACGGTTGCTTATTTCCTCATGTGCTTTGTTGTTTTGGATTCTGAGCTTATTTTAGTACGCAGGATCAAGAAGAGTATTACCTTCAGAGGGGTTTTGCATATGCATCTTTCAGCTAGGCTTTTAAAAGATGTTTGCTCTTATTTTAACAGAAGCTTCTAGGTGGTTTCTAGAGTGAGAGTTCTAGGATACGGAGATGTAATCATTTATGTGTCTTTTAGAGTATAAAACTAGCACAGTGTCTTAGACATACATATGAAACACATTAAATGTAATCCTGATGTCCTGAAATTGCTATTCAGGAGCTTAAAAATTGTTAGAATCACATAATCATTTTGAGCAAATATTACTTGTTTTCTTTTGCTTTCTAGCTTTATCTTGCCTTTTTTGGACATTTAAAAATCACAGTTGTACTTATAGTATGTCCTTGATTTATTCTGTACAGAAACCAAGAATGTGTCTTGTTCCTCTTTCACCTTTCAAAACCAGCTACTACATCTCTTTACTTTTTCTGTTGTTTACTACCTTGTCATTCCTTAAATGGCAGATGGAAATTACCATCCAAAAGGCTAGACTGAGAACATTATTTAAAGTTTACCATGATATCCTATATTGTATGTCTTAGAGGTATCTAGAATATGGTTTCCAAAGTGTGTACAAGATAATACATTGGATATTATTCTTACACTAGGAAAAGGAGAAGTTAAGGTTTATTTTACTAGAGCACATATATAATTCAGACATATTTTTAATAGATTACATAAATGTTTATTTTAAAATATTTAGTTTTCAAATAAAAGCTCAGAATTTTTACCAGAAGGTATGGGAACAAATATAGTGATTTTTATGACTTAAAGCAGTGCTCCCCAATAGAACTTTCTCACAATAATGGAATGTCCTTTATCTGCATTGTCCTGTTTATAACCAGTAGCCATATATAACTGTTGAGCACTTGATATGTAGCTAGTGTGACTGAGAAACTGAATTTTTAATTTTAGTTAAGTTTAAATTGCCTCATGTGGCTAGTGACTACTATCTTGATCAGTGCAGATCTAGAGCATTCTAAGGGGGAGGAGGTAGAAATAACAGCTGTGTATTTAGTGGTTTCCCAGTATCAGATTCCATACAATGTATTCTGTATATTATTGCATTTAATCTTGAAAACAACCCTTGAGGTTTAGAGAGAGGTTAAGTAACTTACTAAAAATAATATAGAATTGAAGCAGAATCAGAATTGGAACCCACATCGCTCTTTTTTTTTTTTTTTAAAACCAGCATTATTGAGATAATTGATTTCATAATGTTGCATACGTTTAAGGTATACAGCTTGATGTTTTGATACATATACATTGTAAAATCAGCTAGTTAATATATCCATCACCTCCACATACACATAATTACCATTTTCCTTCTTTCCTTTCTTTTGTGGCAAGAAGATTTAATTAAAATCTGTCCTCTTAGCATATTTCAAATATACAGTATGGTTTTGTTAACTATAGTCTCCACGCTCTATATTAGATCTCTAGAACTTACTCATCTTGCATGGTTGAATTTTGTGCCCTTTGAACCAACATTGTCTCATTCTCTTCCCCTGCCCACCTTCCCTGACCACCAGCATTCTTCTCTCTGCTTCTGTGAGTTTGACTGTTTTAGATTCCACATATAAGTGAGATCATGCAGTCTTTCTGAGTCTGCCTTATTTTACTTAGCATAATTTCCTCCCAGTTTATTCGTGTTGTTGCAGATGGAAGAATTTGCTTCCTTTTAAGGATGAACAATATTGTACAGTATATATACACAATTTTTTTTTTGGTCAGTTTGTTCATTGACAGACATTTAGATTATTTTTATATCTTGACTATTGTGACTAATACTGCATTGAACACAGGTGTGCAGATGTGTTGGATAGCTCCTGTCTGGATATCTGGATATCTCAGCACTTCACCGAGTTCCAGCAAGGGGCATTCCAGGACCATGTTAGCTCCAAATCAGCACCTATGCTTCCCCCCACCTCTACTATGTCTTTTAAACTCTACTACTGTCTCGGTGCAACCCGCCCCTGCTTTTATTTAATTTTAGTAAGTTATAGACTTTCCAGGTATACTATGTGTTCATCTGAAATAAATAATACAGGCCCTTAGCTCTGTTTGGGGCTTCCCAGATGGCTCAGAGGTAAAAATCCATCTGCAGTGCTGGAGACACAGGAGACGCAGCTTTGATCCCTGGGTTGGAAAGTCCCCTGGAGGAGGAAATGGCAACCCACTCCAATATTCTTGCCTGGAAAATCCCATGGATAGAGTAGCCTGGTGGGATGTAGTACATGGGATCGCAAAGAGTTGGACACAACTGAGCACACACACACATACACATAGTTCTTTTTTATAGGTAAACATGCTAAGCTAGATTATGAGTCATTTGTCCAGACTCTCTCAGATCAAAATTGAACTTAAAGTGGGGCTCTCCTGCCTTGCTCTTGGTGCTCCAGTCATACCATAGTTAAGTCATTTTCTTAAAATCAATGCAGTTGGTGCCAAATTTGAGTTTGCCTGAGTTAGGCTCTTTCAAAAGACTATAGCAGTATGGCTTTGGAAATATTTTTAATGTGTCCATGTTTATTTTTTTAGTGCTCGGCAGAAACCCAGAACTAATTATTTAGAGGATCGAAAAAATGGGTCTAAGCTGATTATTTTTGTGATTGGAGGGATTACATACTCTGAAATGCGTTGTGCTTATGAAGTTTCTCAGGCACATAAGTCCTGTGAAGTTATTATTGGTAAGACTTGTGTTTTCCTTTTGTCTGTTTTTTAAAACAAACTCTTAGATGCAAAAATATATATGTAAAACTTTATCTTGTAATTTACATTTAGAACTAAATTGTTGAGTGCAAAAAAATATTTTTGAATCAGTGTGTTTTATCTGATGTACTAGCTTTTTCCTGGTTCACCTTTTGATGATTTTTTAAAATTACAATTCTGATTTTGAGAGAATGAGTTTCAGGAATATTGCATTCTTTAAATATCATTAAATATATCCTTAAAAATATTCCATCCTATCCTTTTCTTGCTTTCATGATTAAATATTTTTGAAACATTTATTTCAACTACAGAAATATTTTGAAATATTGAAATATATTGAAATTTGAAATATATTGAAATATTTTTGTGGCTGTGGACCTGAGGTTGGCCGAGCCTGTGTGGAATTTAGTTTTAAGAATTTCAGTCAACGCCACTGATACCTAGACTCTCCTGACCTGTGGAGATGCAGCATCTGTACATCAAGCTTCAGTCTGTGGTTCCCTGTGACTGAATTCACAGTGACTCTTGCTGTTCTGTCAGGGGGACAGGCTAACCTCCGATTTTGCTCTTCACTATATCAATATATAGTACAAAGTGGTAACTACAGTACAAAATATAGTAGTGGGCATTGTTTGTGAAGGGTTACTGAGTGTGCTTAATGAAGAGGATGGATTAAAATATTGTAGTTTAGGACGGCATCCTACAGAAATTTTGTTAAGCTGCTCCAAGCTACTGTACTTTGTATATTTGAAGGACAAGACAATATAGTTAGCCAGTGAAAACTGATTTGACTGCTGGCCTCTGAAGATTTATCTTTTCCTCTTCCAGGATCCACGCATATTTTAACACCCAGAAAACTGTTGGATGATATCAAGATGCTGAATAAGCCCAAGGATAAAGTCTCCTTTACTAAAGATGAATAACATTTTGGGTGGGGAGCAATTTAGAGATTCTTATTAATTTGTTAAACTAAAATAGATTGAGATATTGTTGCTCTCATGTAATTTAAACAGTGTAAATATTTTAAGGAATAATGACTTTCAGATTTATTTCTTGGATTTGCCATTTTAATTTAAATATGTAAAGTAATTCAATCATTAATGAAATATTTTACAGCATTTACTGTCTTGCTAGGTATTTCTAAAAATCACAATTTTATATAATTTTGAAATGTTTAAACTAACAAATAATCATGAACATTTTAAGAGAAAATAAATACATACTTACAAAAATTATCTTTGTTTTTTGGCCGGGAGGATGGAAACATTGGGAAACTTTAAATTTCTAAGAGAATTACAAAGAAGTAAAAGAATGTATCATAATCTTTCCACCAAGGTAACTCCTTTTGACTTAGATGATAATGATGTAGTCTTTGCATAAGGTTGGATAATGTGAGGATAGGGGTGTACATGTGTTACACAAAGGGAACCCCTCCTCTCCATTCCTGATCTCTCCTTTTACCTGGCCTCGTCGTGTTCTGTCATATAACGGACCCTAATTTTATATATCACTTATCTTCAGAATTTTGCTCTTACAAATAATGCTGCATTGTTTGAGTACATACCTTTGCAGACTTACACAAATACCTCTTTAATGTAAATTTCTAGTGAGGACATAGCTGTCAAAATGTTTGTGCACTTAAAATACTGATACCATTTAAAATTTTTATTTAGATAAATATATCACTTTTCCTTTATGGCCTCCAAATTTGTATTGTACTTAGAGCTATCTTTGCATCCAAGGTTGTAAATTCACCCATTGATCTTCTAGAGCATTTTGATAGGTTCATTTTATTTTTCATAGGTAACTCTCACCATCCCTCTGGAATTGATTTTAGTAAGAGAATGTATGCTAGATATTGTCTCTTAGCATTTGGCATTATGTCTCATGTCTCCCCATTCCATATCACAAGGGATGAAAAGCTAAAAGGAAGTTTTTCAGACTCAAAGGTAAGTGGGGTTCTGAACAGGTTAGATTCTACTTATTTTTATATTTGCATTTGGTCAGGGTTTTGAAGGTAAAAAGGAGGCAGAGGCCATCTGCTGCGGCTGTGCCAGTGGACAAGTAAGTTCCTACGTACAGGAGTTGTTGGTAGCAACCAGACTGCACGCTTCAGTGCCTGTCACCTGCTTCGTGGCTATGAGGCAGTCTGGTGGCAGCTGGTGGCACTACCTTCCTGTTCCCTGGGTCAGACTGTGATATGACGTGAGACTAAAAATAGAGCCCCAAGTTTCTTCCCCTGCAGCTTTCCCATGATTTTTAAGGACTAAATTCTCTATATTAAAACACACTCTACTTAAAATATCTAGAGGAGTTTCTATTCCTTCAGAGAACCCTGATTGATAACAGTATTTTACAGAGATCCGTTTCTTTCTTTCTAAATAGATACCATACCAGATTTTATTGGGCAATCCCTCTTTCCCCAATTACTCTGAAATACCTTGCTGATAAACAAAGTTTGAATTTTGGTCTGTTTCTACATTCTTTTTTATTATAGTTTATTTTCTTCTATTTTACATTTTAAATTTTCTGTTGGAGTATAGTTGATTTACAGTGCTGTGTTAGTTTCAGGTGTGCAGGAAAGTTGGTCAGTTAGACATCTGTCCACTCTTTAGCTTCTTTTCCCATGCAGGTCATAGAGTTCGCTGTGCTATAAGTAGGTCCTTATTAGTTATCCATTTTATATTTAGTAGAATATATATGTCAGTCCCAATCTTCCATTTTATTCCCTGTTTTAGAGGTTTGTTTGTTTTTAATGTGGACCACTTTTTTAAAGTCTTTTTTGAATTTTTGCAACACTGCTTCTGTTCTGTTGTGGCCTTTTGGCTACAAGGCATGTGGGATCCCAGCTCCCCAACCAGGGATCAAATCTGCACCCCCTGCACTGGAGGGTAAAGACACAATCACTGGGCCCCCGGGAAGTCCCTCTGTCTAATTTATTAATGATTATTATTTTATTTGGCTGTGCTGGGTGTTAGTTGCGGCACATAGGATCTTCGATCTTTGTGCTCCATGGGGAGTTTTGGTTGGAGCATACGAATTCTTGGTTGGTGCATGTGGGATATAGTTTCCCGACCAGGGATCAGACCTGAGCTCCCTGCGTTGGGAGCATGGAGTCTTACCAGCAGGCCACCAGGGAAGTCCCTCCCTATTTTAATTCATGGTGTGTTAACAGGTGGACATAATCTCTATTCCACCCATACCAGAATTACCATTATTTTTTCAGAAATTCTCTGGGTTTTTCATTTTTAAAACGTGAACTTTAGCATCATTTTGTTAATACCAAAAGTTATTTTGATATTTTCATTAGGTTCATAGTAAACATATAGGTTAATTTAGGGAAAATAGAACCTTAAGAATCATTATTTTCTTTATACAGGTATTGCATATCACCATAGTATTTTTCATGGTTCCACGTAAGTTGGATCTTCTATCATGTTTTTCAGACAGAATTTTTTTATATATAGGAAAGTTACTGTTCTGACATATTTCAGAACTTGCTATTTTACTAAGTAATGCTAATAAAATAATGTGCAAATGCTTTATATGTGAGGCACTGTTTTAAGGCAACGGCATCCCACTCCAGTACTCTTGCCTGGAAAATACCATGGATGGAGGAGCCTGGTAGGCTGCAGTCCATGGGGTCGCTGAGGGTCGGACACGACTGAGTGACTTCACTTTCCCTTTTCACTTTCATGCATTGGAGAAGGAAATGGCAACCCACTCCAGTGTTCTTGCCTGGAGAATCCCAGGGACAGGGAGCCTGGTGGGCTGCCGTCTATGGGGTTGCACAGAGTCGGACACGACTGAAATGACTTAGCAGATTACATCATTTAATCTTCTCATTTAATCCTTTGAAAACAGGCACTATTATCATCTCCATTTTAAAGCTTAGGAAAGCGAAGGTACAAAAAGTTTATATAATTTAACCTGAATGACATGTATATGTGGAGAGGAAAGGTTGGACATTAATAAACTTTTCTTCATTTGTTTTTAATTGAAGTATAGTTGATTTACAGTGTGTTAACTGCTGTTGTACAGCAAAATGATCCAATTGTACATACATGTACACTTCTTTTGGATAGTGAATATCGTTCTCTGTGCTATACAATAGAACTTTGTTGTTCATCCATGCTTTATATAAAAGCTTATATCTGCCGATCCCAACACTCTGTCCCTCCTCCAACCCCTCTCCCTTGGCAACCAGCAGTCTAATAAACAGCTTTCTTTGAATGTTGAGGATGAGAACAGTACACTGCCAGTGAGAAGGCTAATTTTTTGGTGTCTGCTGAGATCTTCATATGCCTTGCTAGCTATCTGTCCAGGGTTAGTACGTGTATGGAACAGATCCATACTAATCCAATGCCCTGTGACAGATGGAACTAAGAGTGTGATGGCAGCAAATGCTGGTCCATTCAGTCACTTCAGACCTCAGTGGTCACTGTGTCACTTATCAGAGTGGTCACTCTGATAAGAGATCCTTTAGGCCCACATTTCATATATATTTTAGACTTAAGAGTTGGAGAGACCCTTTGTTGCTTGAATTTCTTAACTGAATTTGGAGATGTAAGAGGTCATTACACATAAATTCCTAGTATAAACTGATTCCCCACCCAGATTTGGGGATTTTGTGTGTGTGTGCAGATTCTGGTACAAAGACCCTGAAAAAAACTTTTGTTGTTGCTCCTAACTGAAATGATTGACTCACAATCTATAAAGCACATTTTTGCTTCCTGTTGAGATGTACTTGGTTTGTAAAGTGTAGTGGATTCATATCAGTCATATTCACAAAAATTTAATAAAAATAGCAGTTCACAAAAATTCTTAAATTTGAACTAAATCCAAGCAGGCCAGATCCTAGTGGTGTGTTTGGTAACTTGGGATGCTTCCATAACTCAGTTCTGCTATAGGTATTTGTACCCTTTGTGAGTCCCTTCAGGATGCAAGTGGATTTCTTTTTAAAATCAAAGGAACAAGAAATGTTTTCTTCCCACAGTAAAGTTCTACTACCAAAACAACATTTTGGTTATTATATATATATTCCTATTTAGTTTGAATTTGGTCTATTTTAAATAATTCACTAAGATTAAAGATTAATTTTCATTTGTAAAATCTAATAGTTATCTCAGACAGTAAATACCTTCTACCAAGAGTCCCACTCATGCTGCTGAATCCCTGGACTCAGCATTAGATACACAATTACTTTTTAAAAATTTTTTGGCTGTACCACCCAAAATGCAGGATCTTAGTTCCTTGACCAGGAATTGAACCTGTGCCCCCTGAATTGGAAGAGTCTTAACCACTGGACTGCCAGGGAAGTCCTAGATACAATTACTTTACTTTAGAAGCTTGTTCTTCTGGCTTATTTTGCAGCAGAATTAGAAGAGATCTATCAAAGAAATGTCATGAGGGAGGAGACAGACAAAAACTATTGAGTCAGTAAATATAAAATTATCCTTGTAAATCAGAGTCAAGCTCTCTTCCAGAATTCCTTAAGGACATGGCCCAATTTCTCTTTCTTGGATTAGACGATTCAGTGATTATAATAATGCTCACTCATCAAGGAAATATAAATTACACTTGGAATATGGTTTAATAAGGCAGGGATGGGCCATATTTTTAAATAATTACAATAGTTTCTATAAGGGTTAATTTGTGGGGTAAGGGACATTCATTTATGGCAGTCCCTTCTAACTTGGATGCCATGGATTTGCTTCAGGTCTCCACGAACTTTTAAAAATTGTGTGCAAAATCATGCGTGTTCATACCACTTTAGAGGAGCATGGGGCAGGGAGGCTCCCTAACTTTCATCACATTCTCAAAGAGGGTTGAATCCCCAAAAGTTTAAGTGGTACAGTCCATGGGGTCGCAAAAGTTGGACATGACTGAGTGACTTCACTCACTCACTTACTCAGTCCCAGGAAAGAGGAAAGAGCCAGTAAACTGCTACTCCTCATTAAGGAGGTCAAGCATCAGTCCTTAAAAGCAGCATATCAGGACTTAATCCCTGCATGCAGTTTTGGCCTAGGTAAATTTCATTAATCCATGACTTATTTTTCCATATTTCTGACTTCAGGGGATCTCTAAGTAAATAATATATAAAACAATCATAAGAATTTCATTAAGTACTGAAAGTAAATCTAAAGTAAAGAGCCTGTCTTGAGGCTTCTGGTTGAATTTCATAGAAGCCCACTGAATATTTTTGTGTATCTTTCCAGAAAATGTATATGCCCTTTGAAAAACAAATGAAGTCACACATATTTCTTAGCTTTCTTTTCTTCACTATCTTACAGATTATACACCTCATTCTTTTCAGTGGCTGCAGAGTATTAACTATGATTGTCATTTTTGAAATTAAATTTCAAATTTCAAATAAATAAATTTTATGTATTTATTTGGCTGCTCCAAGTCTTCATCACCGCATGTGGGATCTTTAGTTACAGCATGCAGGAATCTTTCAATTGAGGCATGTGGCATCAAATTCCCTGACCAGGAATCGAACCCAGGTCCCCTCTTTGGGAGCTCAGAATCTTAGCCGCTGGATGACCAGAGAAGTCCTGACTGTCATTGTTTTTGAATCATCATAGAGGGTATTAGATGCATTCCACTTGTGAGCCCTTCCCATCAGTGGCCATCCTCATACACATTATGTGACATTGTTTGAGTGACTTATAAAGCAAAATCCTAGTTGTGGGATTGCTGTTCAGAAGGTAAATACTTCCAGAATTTGTAGAATTTGGTAGCAATTATCGAGTTGCCTTTCAACAGAGTTGCACTAATACTTACTTCTATCAGCAGTATATGAGAGCACTCATTTCCCCCATCTTCCCTGACACAGTCTGGATTTTGCCATACTGACAAGGTAAAAGTATATTTTACTGTTTTCATTTCTTTTATTACGAGTTAGTAACATTTATTTTTAAACAAATATGTGTTGAATTTGATTTTTAAGAATCAGAGGTCCATTTTTTAAAAAATTGTGTCCCCCATTTCTTGCAATTTTGGTGTTTTCTCTAAAAAGTCATCTTCATAAGTTGTTTAATAAGTAAAATACCTTTAGAGGGAAGACCAAGTTTTCTCTGCATTTTTTTTTAATCCTTGGTTGCCTCGAGTCAAACTAGTATTTCAGCTTTTTCCTCCATCTTTGTACTTTGGCAAGATCTTCTGCAATAGTTCTAATCATTTGATCAGTAGTTTGCTTCAGAATGGTTGCTGTCCTTAGGGCATGATCCAAAGACGAGTTTAAAATCTACAGAGGAAAAGTCCACACATTTTGGTTACAAAAATTTACTACTGCTCCTAGTAATTGGGTTATCTCATTATTAAACATTGCAAAGTGGAATTTTGGAGTATTCTGTTTTCCACCCAGTCTATTTCTGTTTTTGAGAGCTGGTTTCCTAGGAAACCAGTGTGAGATGGAATATATTTTGTAGAGAAAGGGACAGAAAAAAAGATAAACATGTGACTGATGAGCATGAATCAGAGGATGAGGTCAGCAACCTGCTGGGCTGTTTCCCTTATGTGGAAAGAGATCTGTGAGAAGGAAGAAAAACATGAGGGACATTGAAGGGGATTTAGGGCCCATAGCCACTGAGGGGCACACAGGGATGCAGCGCATGCTTGTGGCGACATTGAAAGTGACCTGATTGAAAATAGAAAACTGCTGGCAGCTCTAACCCCAGTGTCACTGGAACAAACTTGTGAACGGCACACTGGGAAATCCTGTAGCTGAGGCACCACCCACAAAACACTTTCTCCAGGAAATTTCCCTTGGAACCAGTTTAGGAATAATACAAACCATGCGGCTGCTCAGGCTGTGTGTCTTTATGTTGGTGCTGAGCACAATTTGTTTCAGCAGAATATTTTGGATGCTCTCATACTGTAATAATTTAAAAGCCATCAGTTTTGTGTTTAGGAAGACCAAACTCACAAGCTGCAAGGTCCTCACCTCAGATTCCATTTCTTTGTTACTGCTAAAGTTGCTGGAGGATGTATTTTCAGAAATTCTGCAGGAGTGGGAATGGGGTGAGAACATAGCAAGGTCTGACCTGTAAGAAAGGCAAAAGCACATTAGTACTTGTGTAAAGCACCCTCTTCAACTCTGTGGTTCAGTAATGGCTGTGTGTGGGGGGGCGGTGCGTGGGTATGTGTGTGTGTTGGGGGCGAGGAGTTGGTGCGCCATCTGCCCAAGGACACAGAACCAAGATGCAAACCCAACAACTCCCCGGTGGCTGTATTCATACACACTTAGCAGTGAGTATTAGGGTTCACACTGCACAGCCTGAATTCTCTGCTACACTGTCAAGTCTGCCTCCTAAATAGCTCTTAAATACTCGTCTTCTCTCTTTCCTCTTCTACCACCCTTAGCTAAGCTGCCATCATCCCACCTGGTTTATTGTACTGGTCTCTTACTTGGCTTCTGTGCTCCAGCCCTTGACTCCTCTAATCCATTCCCTCTCCCTTAGTAGTTAGAGTGATCTTTTAAAACACTAGGAAGCTTTAAAAAAAAACACTCTGGTTTAAAAAAAGAAAATCTCATCGGCTACCCATTAAACCTGAGAACCTGAAATCCTTCCCTCAGCCCACAAGCCCCTGCACGGCCTGGCCGTGCCCATCCCACCAGGCTTCCCTCACCAGTCCTATCCTGCCCCACTGCCTCGCCCTCTTTTAGGCTCCTGCCACATTGCTCCTGAACTTGCCAAGGGCTTTTCCACACCAGGAGGCTCTCTCAGACTGGCATTTCTTTGCTCATGCTCTTCCATCCTTGCTGACTCATTCATACTTACTCTTTAGAGCTCAGCTTCTCCAAACCCCTATATTAGGTAATAGTACTCTATGCCCCCCTTTCCTCTACCAAAAGTAAGGGCAGAGAGAGTAGCTGACTTTGTCACTGTGTCCTCAGGACAAGCACAAGGTGCTGCTATTGACACTCAAATATTTGTTGAAAGAATAACTGAATGATTGAAATATTAGCCAGATGTAGGTTTGAATCCTGACTACTACTTAAGATCTAGGTCAGGGGACTCCAACCTCGGGATCTAATGCCTGATGATCTGAGGTGGCACTGATGTAATAATAATAGAAGTAAAGTGCACAATAAATGTAACGTGCTTGAATCATCCCAAAACCCCCATGGAAAAGCTGTCTTGCACAAAACTGGTCCCTGATGTCAAAAAGGTTGGGGACCACTGCTGTAGGTGATCATGGGCAGACAGTAACGCACTAAGCACACTGCATACACCAAATGGGTAGTCATTTTGTTAATCATACTTACTTTCTTGGTAGGGGTTCACATCCATCATTAGAGGATTTTGGATTTGCTCTCTGGAAACAGATCCATTTTGGTTTTGAATGAGCTGAAAAATGTTAGCTGTGGTCAGATTCAGAGCACAAAAATGATCCCAGAATCCAATGGTGGGTATATGGCTATCCTTTCCTGAACTTTTCTGTATAAGTGAAATATTTCATCAAGTTTTAATAAGGAAATAAACCTAGGGAACGTGGAAAGTAGCCATTGAGTATTCTGAATTCAAGAAAAGAAATTCAACCTTTAAAAGGAGTTTTATTAGCAGACAAGAAACCAGGAGTCTAAGTTCCTTTGGTGCTAGCTGTGTGACCTGGGCATGTGTACGGATTCAACATCTTCATCTGGCAAATGGAGGGATAATATTTTCCAAGCACTTGGACCAAATGGATTTCTAAAGTTGTCTCTACTTTAGGAGCAAGGATTCTAGGAGTCAGAAACTAAAAATTATGTTACTAAGATAATCCTAGAAAATAGAGACTAAACAGATAAGATAAATGTAGGAAAGTCACCATGGAAGACACAAAGAGCTCCAGGAAAAGAGAAGAGACGCAAAGTGTGTGTGTGCTCAGTGGCATCCAGCTCTTTGCAACTCCTTGGACTGCAGCCCACCAGGCTACCCTGTCCATGGAGTTTCCAGGCAAGAACACTGGAATGGGTTGCCACTTCTTACTTCAAGAGATTTTCCCGATCCAGAGATCAAGCCCATGCCTCCAGTGTCTCCTGCACTGGCAGGTGGATTCCTTCCCACTAAGAATGCTCAAACTACTGCACAATTGCACTCATCTCACACACTAATAAAGTAATGCTCAAAATTCTCCAAGCCAGGCTTCAGCAATACTTGAACCGTGAACTTCCTGAAGCTGGTTTTAGAAAAGGCAGAGGAACCAGAGATCAAATTGCCAACATCCACTGGATCATTGAAAAAGTAAGAGAGTTCCAGAAAAACATATATTTCTGCTTTATTGACTATGCCAAAGCCTTTGACTGTGTGGATCACAATAAACTGTGGAAAATCCTGAAAGAGATGGGAATACCAGACCACCTAACCTGCCTCTTGAGAAATCTGTATGCAGGTCAGGAAGCAACAGTTAAAACTGGACATGGAACAACAGACTGGTTCCAAATAGGAAAAGGAGTACATCAAGGCTGTGTATTGTCACCCTGCTTATTTAACTTCTATGCAGAATACATCATGAGAAATGCTGGGCTGGAAGAAGCACAAGCTGGAATCAACATTACCGGGAGAAATATCAATAACTTCATATTATATAGCAGATGACACCACCCTTATGGCAGAAAGTGAAGAGGAACTAAAAAGCCTCTTGGTGAAAGTGAAAGAGGAGAGTGAAAAAGTTGGCTTAAAGCTCAACATTCAGAAAACGAAGATCATGGCATCTGGTCCCATCACTCCATGGGAAATAGATGGAGAAACAGTGGAAACACTGTCAGACTTTATTTGTGGGGGCTCCACAATCACTGCAGATGGTGATTGTAGCCATGAAATTAAAAGACGCTTACTCCTTGGAAGAAAAGTTATGACCAACCTAGATAGTATATTCAAAAGCAGAGACATTACTTTGCCGACTAAGGTCCGTCTAGTCAAGGCTATGGTTTTTCCTGTGGTCATGTATGGATGTGAGAGTTGGACTGTGAAGAAGGCTGAGCGCCCAAGAATTGATGCTTTTGAACTGTGGTGTTGGAGAAGACTCTTGAGAGCCTCTTGGACTGCAAGGAGATCCAACCAGTCCATTCTGAAGATCAGCCCTGGGATTTCTTTGGAAGGAATGATGCTGAAGCTGAAACTCCAGTACTTTGGCCACCTCATGTGAAGAGTTGACTCACTGGAAAAGACTCTGATGCTGGGAGGGATTGGGGGCAGGAGGAGAAGAGGACGACCGAGGATGAGATGGCTAGATGGCATCAGTGACTCGATGGACCTGGGTCTGAGTGAACTCCAGGAGTTGGTGATGGACAGGGAGGCCTGGCGTGCTGCGATTCATGGGGTCGCAAAGAGTCGGACACGACTGAGCGACTGAACTGAAGCCACTCGGGAAGCACAGTGGACAACAAATATGTCTTCTCTGTCGCTGAGGCTCCCTTTCCCCCTTTCTCTTGCCTCTCCTCTCTTTTCTATCTTCCCGTCTTTCTCCTTTGGTCTCCTGCCATATCCACCGGTCTCTAGTATCTTGGCTTCACTCCTTCTCAGGAGGGTCCCACTTGACAAGAGGACAGGGAGGGATTGTCCCTCAGACATGGAAGACAAGGAAGGAGCCAGAAAGTCCAAGTTTAGTCACACTGCACCCTGACTTATTTGTCATGACAAACAGTGGTACTGATGATCTCAGTCTTAATTCCGTGGTCATCTCATTCTTTATTTGAAACATAGAAACTAAGAGTTGGAAAGGGTCCCATTCCCATTCAGTCTACAGATTTACAACATCCTGACAAAGTACAGTGTATCTCAATCTGCAGGTGGAACTCACGACCTTTTACCCTCTTGCCCACTGTACATTTACTAATGGCGTTTCAACATCACTTTTCAAACAACTCAATTGCTTTCCTCATTAATATATTAGAATGAGAAGTCTCATGTGCTGTTGACCCCAAAACCAAGGAGATAGTAAAGAAATGTGCCTGTTGCTTCTGTGGAGTCTTAGGGACAGAAGTGTTCCTAAGACACCTCGATAGGACACATCCAGTTGGAGGATTGGGCAGCTGGGGGTGGGTAGGGGAGACACAGCTGAGGTCAGTCTGGTAAACACAATTCTTTAGTCTTGGGCATTGCAACTGTGAAAGGTCAGAAACATTCTCTCTTGTACCCTGTCCTCAGCAATGGAGAGAAAGAGCTTTGAAGGTATGAACTCACCCATGAGGAAAGGATGTCAGAGAACCAGACTCGGTTGTTGTTGAGAAGCAAGATAAGGGTGTGCCCTCCTCACTTTGTGTTCCCTTAGTCCACTCTGTTCTCTTAGCACTTAACCACATCTTGCTGTGAACTAATTAGGGTATGAGTTCCTTTTTTCCAACAGGTTGTAAACTCCTTGAGAGGAGGTTGCCATTGTCTTATTCATCTTTATAAATAAATGTTTGTGGGATTTTAGGTATTTCCAAAGACAGCAAAATTTTGTATTGAAATTAGCAACATGATATTTAAGGAGTGTAAAAATAGTCTATTTCTTTACATACTGACTTTTTTTTTACTGCTGCTGCTGCTGCTAAGTCACTTCAGTTGTGTCTGACTCTGCGACCCCATAGATGGCAGCCCACCAGGCTCCCCTGTCCCTGGGATTCTCCAGGCAAGAACACTGGAGTGGGTTGCCATTTCCTTCTCCAATTACTGGGGATATATTTAAAGCTTTTTCCCCTTCTGAATAATAATAATAATAGTGGTAGTTAGTCATTTGTTCATCAAATATTTATGACTTGTTGCCAGATTACACTGGTATAGCACTTGGTAACTTTCAAAGTCCTTTATTGCTAGGACTGCATATCTACCAGCCCAGCCCCTTGCCATCCAGGTGTCGGGCTGGATGTGGAAGTGTCAGATGAGTGCCGAAGCCCGGCTCTCAGCAGGTGCTCAGCATATGGTAACCGTGGCCAGTGTGGTATGCGTCTCCCACGGAGGGAGTCTAGGTTGTTTACAAAGATGGGATCATGCAGGAGATGTACTTACTAGGTGAAGAATTATTTTCATTTAAATAGCGGAGCCGAGCAAAGGCACTTCTGTCTGTATGATTAAAGAAATTCTGTCCTGGAGTGTTGTATCTATAATGAAATTCTGAAAAGAAAAGATTAAAAATGCAACTCATTGCCTGCAAACAGCCGTTGTGCTCACTTACGGACAGAGAACGAGATACAGCCTGTTTTTTTTTTCCTGAGGTGGCCCAGTTGCTTTCACCTGTAGGTGGCTCTTCACTGCAGACTCTCTGGGAGTTAGGAATCTTAGTGCCGCAGCTCTCACACTTACTACTCTGCAGTCCAATCCGAGATGCAGAACAGCAGCTGTATCCTGTATCAGAACCTGAAAAAGCCCAAGTTATGCAAAGAAAGTGTGAGGTTTTTATTATTATAATCCTAAAATGTGCTTTGGACAGTAGAGCTCTGATCATGCAAAGTATGCATTACCCCCAGAGTGTTCAGTATCACACAGGTTGCCAGCCTAGGGGTGATATTTGGGACACCCCCACCCCCCGCTTATGACAACTGAGAGATGTTTTGATAAGTAACAGTTCTGATAGGAAAGTCTCAAGATTTGCCCAGCACATATGTAGGTGTTTAGTAAAGGTCTTCTGAATGGAAGGATCTGTGAGAATTTGGCCCATTGAATTATCAGACCATCTTGCATTTGTAATTATTTCTCAAGATTTGCCCTGATACATCCACATTTTCTTCTCAGACCCTACAGTGGCCAAGAGCTTATTATCCAGGCAACTGGAAAGATGGTTTTCCTCTACAACACATTCATAAATCCATATGGGAACTTGAATCATAGCTTTGGCCTCATCAGACCCACAGAGAGGCTAGCAGTAGAGAGCATGTGCATCTGCTGCAGGTCTGGGTCTTGTTTGGCAGGCTGTGGGCAGTGGCGCTCTCCAGAAAGGCCAGAGCATGGGAGCCTGGGCCCAGCAGGTGAGTAAGTCACACTTGGGTGTCCAAGCAATTCCAGCAAAGAAGGGCTTGGGGGAAAAAACTGCTGCCAGTGCTATTAATACCTGCGCCTGCTGCACTCGTGGTTCCACTCATTGTAACATTATCTACCAAAGTGTAAATCACAAATGGAGTGAGCTCTAGGAAGGTTTTTTTCCTTCCCCAAGTCTCAGTCGGTAGTCACTGAATGCCTTCTAATTCAGAACTCAAGGAAATTACAAATAGAGGAAGAAAGATGTACACTCTGGGCCGGCTGTGTTGTACAAGGGAAAGAACGTAGGCCTGAGTGTGAAGCCTGATTCCGCTACGTACTGACTGTGATGGTTGGTAATATGTCACAAACTCTAACATGTTCCTCAAAGGATAGAACCTGATTCTTCTCTCGATTGTGGTTGGATTTAGTGACTTGCTTTTAACAAATAGAATAAAGTGGTAATGATGGTGTATAACTTCTAAAACTAGGTTGCAAGAGTCATTGAAACTTCCATCTCAGTCTTTCTCTTGGATCACTTGCCTGGGGGAAGGGAGGCAACCAGATCATAATGACATTCAAACAGCCTACTGGCCGCCTGGCGAGGAACTGAGACCCCTGGCCAATGGCCATGTGTGAGAACAACCTTAGACGCAGATTCTCTAGCCCCAGTAAAGCCTTCAGATGATGGTAGTGTTGGCCAACATCTTGACTGCAGCCTCATGAGAGACCTTGAGCCTGAACCACCCAGCTAAATAGCTCCCAAATTCTTGGCCCACAGAAACAATGAGATAGCAAATGTTTGTTGTTTTTGAGCCATTAAGTTTTGGGATACATCATTACACAGCAGTAGATAATACACCAGGCTCTTTGACCCTGGCAAGTTGCTTAATTCCTACTTATCTATACAATAAAGACAATAATTCCTACCTTTTAGGGTATTATGATAGTTAAGTGATAGATACTATATGTCAACAATTCTCAAATTTTTGATTTCCAAACCCTTTTACACTCTTAAAATTGAGGACCCTAAAGAGCTTTTGTTTATTCTAGTTTTGGTAGCTCAGATGCTACAATGCAGGAGACCCAGGTTCGATTCCTGTGTCAGGAAGATGCCCTGGAGAAGGGAATGGCTACTCCCTCCAGTATTCTTACCTAGAGAAGCCCATGGATAGAGGAGCCTGACATGCTACAGTCAATGGGGTCAGACACACTGAGTGACTAACATTTTCATATGTCATAATAAGTGGTCTTTTTCATACCTGCACTAAAAGTCTATCTTCTTCTTGCCCTGGAGAACTGTCATACATTCAGTTGGTTGAACGTGGATTAGTAGAGAAGTATTTATTTATAAATTTCAAGTCATTTTTACTCTGTAGAATCATTTAGATTTTCCTAAGACTGAATGAGCAGTCCCAAGTGTTGATTTTTAGAATTTTAAATTGAGAAATTTTAAAAATACTTTAAAAATAATAATCATTTCATGTTCACAAAATAACATTTTTTATGAAAAATAGCTATTTTGAAAATTTAAAAAATCAGTGGCCAGTGAGAAGAGCGGCAGTGTTTTGTGTTTCGGCAAATACCTAGACTATCTAGCTTAACCGAAGGCAGCTGGCTTCCACAGGTGTGTCTCCACTCAACCTGTTGCAATATTGTTCTTTCAGGGAAAAGAGAGGACCTCACAGCCCTCCAGGGACCCTCTGACCACACTTTGAAAGTCTCTGCTCAGTGCTGGTGTATAGAGTAAGTGTTCAGTCAGTGAAACCTATTATTATTATTAGAAAATGTGTCTTCTACAGAGAAGAAATAGAGCTACATGTGACAGAGTAGGAATAATACTGAGTTGAAGAAAAGGCTCTTGGCTATCAGATCGTGGGAATGTGAGCAAGCCTGTTGCATTCCCTGGCCCCCCCGTTTCCTCCTGTATAAACTGGGTAGATTAGGCTTCGGTGCTGATTTTCTCCCCCAGAGCTGCCTAAGCTGCTGGTCTCAGCCCCACCTCTTCTTCATCCAGGGCAGTCCTGCCAACGGTTGTTTTTCTGCTTAAACTATCTTTGGAGAAAGGTCCCTGTGACTAAAAATCATTGAATTCCATGCACTGGTGCTCTCTGGGTCTCCTCTCCACTCTTTCTGCTCCTATGAAATGTACTGGACAAGTCCTCAGCAGCTCCCGTGTGAGTGAGCTGCTCCGGTGTAATTTCTGGTTCATGCTGGGAGGCTGCCACAGAACTGAGACCACCTCATGACTGAGTCACGGAGCCCTGCGACTCCAGGCAGAGACAGGTGCGGGCACTTTCACCCTGCTTGACCACATCTCGCCTGAATCAATTCATTACTAATTCTTTACATTTTGCAAAAACAAAAATTAACATGCAACCACCTAGTCTAGGTAAAGCTATTTAGCGTAGCAGGTATTCTGCCCATAGTGAGCAGAACCCAAAGAGGGACCGGAACCATGACGACTGCCCCTAGACCCCTCAACTTACCGAGAACTGAGTCTGGGTACAGCACCTTGTCTTGAATAGCAATAGGAAAGCTTTCACAGTCAATTCCTCTGTGATCTTTCTTCTCCATTTTTTTCTTCCTAAAAAAGATGCATAAGATTCCATAAACGTTTATACACTGCTAATAGCGATAGTGAAGGGATTGGTAAAAGTGAAATGTGAAATTTCTTAGCTCAGAGCCAGTAACGATGGAGGACGTATGTGATTCTCAACCCTCTGCCTGCCTGTTTGAGAGCTTTCCTGATGAGAAAGTGCACCCAGCACAATCTGGCCTGGTGAGAACATGTATGTGTGTGTGTATTAGACGCTCAGTCGTGTCTGGCTCTTTGCAACCCCATGGACTATAGTCTGCCGGGCTCCTCTGTTCATGGAATTCTCCAGGCAAGAATACTGGAATGGGTAGCCATTCCCTTCTCTAGCGGATCTTCCTGACCCAGGTCTCTCGCATTGCAAGTGGATTCTTTACCGTCTGAGCCACCAGGGAAGCCCAAGAACATGTATACCAAACACTAAATCTGTTTCATTTTCCTGAGGATAATATCTAGTCATCATATCCACATACACAATCAGAAATATGAAATACAAAGTTATAAAACTTAGAGTTTTCTTCATATTCATGCTTCAAATTCAGTTCTTATCAGGGGAAGAAGCTATGCTACCTGTTGGTACAAGATCACATGAGTTTATATCCAAAAGTACAAACTGAGCGATCCAAAAGTCCTGGATTTTGTTCTGTGTCTCTGGTGACTCAGTGATAAAGAATCTGCTTGACAATGCAGGAGACTCAGGTTCAATGCCTGGGTCAGGAAGGTCCTGTGGAGAAGGAAATGAGGAAGGTCCTGTGGAGAAGGAAACGGCAACCGATTCCAGTATTCTTGCCTAGGAAATTCTGTGGATAGAGGAGCCTGGTGGGCTACAGTCCATGGGGTCACATAGAGTTGAACATGACTTAGTAACTAAATGACAAATATGGGGCTAAAGGCTATGAGACCATTGTTGTTCAGTCACTTGGTTGTGTCCAACTCTTTGTGACCCCATGGCCTGCAGCATGCCAGCAAGCCAGGTTTCCCAGTCTTTCACCATCTCCTGGAGCTTGCTCAAACTCATGTCCATTGAGTCAGTGATGCCATCCAATCATCTCATCCTCTGTCATCCCCTTCTTCTCCTGCCCTCAATCTTTCCCATCATCAGGGTCTTTTCCAATGAGTTAGCTCTTCCTATCAGGTGGCCAAAATATTGGCGCTTCAGCTTCAGAATCAGTCCTTCCAATGAACATTCAGGATTGATTTCCTTTGGGACTGACTGGTTTGATCTCTTTGCAGTCCAAGAGACTCTCAAGAATCTTCTCCAACACCACAGTTCAAAAGCATTATTTCTTCGGCGCTCAATCTTTACAGTCCAACTCTCATATCCACACATGACTACTGGATAAACCACAGCTTTGACAAGATGGATCTTTGTTGGCAAAGTAATGTCTCTGCTTTTTTAATATGTGGTCTAGGTCGATCATAGCTTTTCTTCCAAGGAGCAAGTGCCTTATAATTTCATGGCTGTGGTCACCATCCGCAGTGATTTTAGAGCCCAAGAAAATAAAGTCTGTCACTGTTTCCATTGTTTCCTCATCTATTTGCCATGAAGTGAAGGGACCGGATGCCCCTAGTTTTCTGAATATTGAGTTTTAAGCCAGCTTTTTCACTCTCCTCTTTGACCTTCATCAAGAGGCTCTTTAATTCCCCTTCACTTTCTGCCATAAGGGTGGTGTCATCTGCATATCTGAGGTTATTGATATTTCTCCTAGCAATCTTGATTCCAGCTTGTGCTTCATCTAGCCTGGCATTTCTCATGATGTACTCTGCATAGAAGTTAAATAAGCAGGGTGACAATATATAGCCTTGACATATTTGTTTCCCAATTTGGAACCAGTCCATTGTTCCAGGTCCAACAGTTCTAACTATTGCTTCTTGACCTGCATACAGATTTCTCAGGAGGCAGGTAAGGCAGGTCTGGTATTTCCATCTCTTTAAGAATTTTCCAGTTTGTTGTGATCCACACAAAGGTTTTAGCGTAGTCAGTGAAGCAGATGTTTTCTTCTGGAATTCTCTTTGCTTTTTCTGTGATCCAGCAAAAGTTGGCAATTTGATCTCTGGTTCCTCTACCTTTTCTATATCTAGCTGTACATCTGGAAGTTCTCAGTTCACATACTGTTGAAACCTAGCTTGAAGGATTTTGAGCATTACCTTGTTAGCATTTGAAATGAGTGCAATAGTGTGGTTTGAGCATTCTTTGGCATTGCCTTTCTTTGGGATTGGAATGAAAACTGGCCTTTCCCGGTCCTGTGGCCACTGCCAAGTTTTCCAAATTTGCTGGCATATTGAATGTAGCACTTTAACAGCATCATATTTTAGGATTTGAAATAGCTCAGCTGGAATTCCATCACCTCCAGTAGCTTTGTTCATAGTGATGCTTTGTCGAGCCCATGTGGTGTTCATTTTAGTGATGCAAGGCCACCAGGGGGCATCAGAAAGATGCCCTATGGTAGTCATACTGGGACACTTCCCCCAGCCATCTGTAGCTTTAGTCTCCCTTCTTCACAGAAACTCTAACTCCTTGAAAGGGATTTTAGTTGATAAAAATTCTTAAGAGAGTTCTAGCTCAGCCCCTAGGATACTGTAATAAGCCCCTAGGGAATGTGCTCATTCTTAGTGTGGAGGGCACTGTGCCCAAGATATCCTGGACATAGCCAGTGAGTCAGGAATGAGACTGATTCCCGGAAATGAGGTTTGAGCCTCATGCCTTGCTTGCAAATATAGGCTCATCCAACTATGCCTGGGCCTGCTGCCCGTGGACTCCAACCCTGCTTGGAGTCTGTGAGGCTAGAGGCTGAAAAGCCAGGCACTTTCCTGCTTCTTGGAAAAACATGCTCTCCTCCTGAGTCACATATTTTCTCACACCTTGTTTTCTTTCTCCACCCTCCTCCTCTGGGGCATATGAACATCTGCTCTCCAAAGTGGAAAACTTGGATTGCACTCAAGTGAGCTCAGTCTAATACATGACTTTCTTTTTCTTCCTCTTTGAAACTTCTTTGTGCACTAAAATCTTCTTGCCAAACAGCTAAGGGAAGCTCTACTTGAGAAGACAGTTTTTCAGCAAGACAAAGTAGCTGACATGTGAATCCAAAATTCTGCATCAGACATAAAGGGATAAACATTTTACATGTATCATAATTATTATTTATCTGCATATATAAAAATATCCTTCAAACAGTATGTGCATCAGTAGGCTAAATAAATAATACATCCCAACTGAGAGAACTCTAATCTAAGAGTAAAGAGTCTATACAGTCTTCTGTTCAATTAATTCCTTAAGGATGATGTAGTTTACCAAGATTTCAAATGATAAATCATGCCTATCGCCAGCAATAGATTTACTGTTAGATCTGACTTTACACTTGGTTGTGTTTTACCTTCTAACTTGCTTGTTATAAAAGAGGAAATATAGTCTGGAACATTGGTCCCTGTATTGGTACTTAAGTGGTTCTGTGAGGTCTAGACTATAAATTTGGTAGAGAAATATCTAGTACCTTGAATGCTTAATCAGAAAAATTTTTTAATGTAAGAGTATTTTTATTATACTTGTTTTTATTACTGTTGTTCAGTTGCTAAGTCATGTCCGACTCTTTGGAGAAGGCAATGGCACCCCCACTCCGGTACTCTTGCCTGGGAAATCCCATGGACGGAGGAGCCTGGTGGGCTGAGGTCCATGGGGTCGCACAGAGTCAGACATGACTGAGCGACTTCACTTTCACTTTTACTTTCATGCATTGGAGAAGGAAATGGCAACTAACTTCAGTGTTCTTGCCTGGAGAATCCCAGGGACGGGGGAGCCTGGTGGGCTGCCATGTATGGGTTCACACAGAGTCGGACACGACTGACGTGATTTAGCACCAGTAGAAACAGTCTGACTCTTTGTGACCCCACAGACTGTAGTCCACTGGCCTCCTCTGTCCATGGGATTTCCCAGGCAATAATACTGGAGCGGGTTGCCACTTCCTCTTCCAGGGGATCTTCCCAACCCAGGGATCAAACCTGCATCTCCTGCATTGGCAGGTGAATTCTTTACCACTGAGCCACCAGGAAACCCCTTTATTATATTTACTAAAACCTAAAAAAAAAAAAAAAACACCCTCAAAACCTAGATTTTAATTCAATAAATAAAAATAGTGAGCCTGGGTTGACTGAGGGAATTGGCATTATGCAAGGCCCTTCTATCCCTGAGAGTCAAAGCTGATGGTTTATTAGAGTGATGGTCCACACCAGATGACACATGGCCATTTTTAAGGGGTGGAAACTCAATAGAACCCTGATGACAAGTACCTATTCCCATGCTGGAATGCTTTCTAACAGGAAACTGCAGTCTTTCAGACCTTGTCATCTGCCTTTATTAGTGTACATTACATACACATAATTGTGGTAGCTAAACTGCCCCTCCCTCCTTGACTTTCAACCTTTCTAAGGTCAATTAGTCAAGCTTTGTCCTCAGTCCACTGTACCTTCCGAGCTTGGGGGAAGCACGTCTGGCTGATTGATAGAAGCTTCAAATAAATGATTCTGAATCCATGTGGACTAACAGTTGACCTAAGAGTGTTTCAAACCCATAAAGGGTTTCTCCTCTCCCCTAGGATTTCACATCTACTCTTTTTTATCCCAGTTTACAGCTTGTCACCTGGATGATTTCTTGCTGAAGGATGGGGGAGAAGTAAACCCTAAGGTGTGAGATTAGGCTTTTTCTGGCGGGACTGGAGGACAGAGGTGAGACGCAATAGGGAAGATTTTTCAGTCATTGGGAGGGGAGAGTAGTGAGGGTGGGACCTAGTATACAGTGGTGTATAATAATCTCCCCAGTGGGCAAGGTTCAAAGGGAGCCTTCAGGCCAAACCACCCTCCATATGCTATAGCTGTGATTCTTAACCAAGGGGCCTATCAGAGTCAGGGGAAATTTAAAAGAAATATTGCCACAAGGGCTCCACATCCGGGGAGGCTAATACAGTAGGCGGGGGCTGAGGCATGTGCATTGTTTTGAAGTCCTTGGTAAGGCTGAGGGCTTCCCCGGTGATCAAGTGGTAAAGAATCCACCTGCCAATGCAAGAGATGGAGGCTCCATCCCTGGATCGGGAAGATTCTCTGGAGAAGGAAATGGCTACCCACTCCAGTATTCTTGCTGGAGAATCCCACGGACAGAGGAGCCTGGCGGGCTACAGTCCATGGGGCCGCAAAGAATCGGCCACCACTGATGCATCCTAGCGTGCACGGTAGGTTGAGGCTCTCCCCAGCTGAGGGCCACTGCTAAAGGGATTTGTCAGTTGAGAGAGATTCTGTACCTCTGTAATTCTGTGATTCTGTAACTTGGCTCGTGGCTGCTGGTCGTTCAGCGAGTTGATGCCCACCCTGGCTGGAGTTGTTATCCCGGGACAGGCTCCCACCCACCCTGGGAATTTAGCAGCCGGGAACCCTCACCACCGAAGTACGTGGAGGCAGAAGGCACAGCTTGCACTGGTCGTCTCTGCACGGTCCTGCCTCCCGAGACGGTGCTGGGCTCCTCCTGCACACAGAACACACACAGATGAGGATGCGACCAAGGATTTGACTCAGCCCTCAGCTGCTTGGGCACAGCCCCGCACGCGTGCGGACCCCGCCAGACTCACCGCCTCAGGACGCCTCCGCGGTGCTTTCTGGCTTGGGCGAGAGTTGGTGGGGGGGTTCTGTGCTGTATTGGCCTAGGGCTTACAGAAAGGAAGATTCCACCCTGCCTTGACTTCCTTCCTTCTCCAGACATTTAAAAGTCTAGTTTACAGATGACAGAACACTACTCCCCCCTCCCCCCGCCACCCCGCCTTTTTCTCTTTCCTTTGGTTTCAAACTACCCCAAAGTCCACTAGAGGATGAACAGACTGACGATGGTTTTTAAATCCTTCACTGATTTAAATCTGATCACTGTTCAGCAGAGTCTAAAAGCCTTTCCAAAGCACTGTATTCAACTGCGAGTTAAAATAACAAGCTTCAGAGACTGTCTAGAGAAGAAAGCTGCGCTCTGAAGAATTGATATTTTTGACCTGTGGTGTTGGAGAAAACTCTTGAGAGTCCCTTGGACTGCAAGGAGATCCAACCAGTCCATTCTGAAGGAGATCAGCCCTGGGATTTCTTTGGAAGGAATGATGCTAAAGCTGAAACTCCAGTACTTTGGCCACCTCATGCGAAGAGTTGACTCATTGGAAAAGACTCTGATGCTGGGAGGGATTGGGGGCTGGAGGAGAAGGGGACGACAGAGGATGAGATGGCTGGATGGCATCACTGACTCGATGAACCGAGTCTGAGTGAACTCCGGGGAGTTGGTGATGGACAGGGAGGCCTGGTGTGCTGCGATTCATGGGGTCGCAAAGAGTCAGACACAACTGAGCGACTGAACTGAACTGAGAGGCCTAAATTATTGTTTATATGTCCCCCGTTTAACACACACCCAAAAATCACACTATGGAACTGAAAGGGCTGACACCACCCTTGCTATGGTTTTACCCTTTATGTAAACAAAACAATAAACACTTTCCTCACCATTACAAACAATGGTGAGGAAGAAGCATCATTGTACAGATAGCTTTTTCCATATTTTGAATTACTTACTTAGGAAGTGTCTGGGTCAAAGGTTGCGAACGTGTTTGTGTGATGATACATGTGGCCTGATTGCTTTCCACCAAAGCTGCACGAACTGCATGCTGCCAACAACATGGGCAGCTTGCTTGGCCGCACCTTCCTCTGCATCAGGAATTCTCTCTTGAAAATGTTCTTGTTTATTTAAAAAGTAGGGGTGGCTCCTTGTGTTATTAACATTTCGTCTGTTGTTAAAGGAGATAAGTGTTTCCCCATATGTTTATTTATTGGTCGTATTCCCTACTGGTGATCTTTAGTTATTTTTTTTATCCATCAATTTTTGGAGGGTTTCAGTGTTTTCTTATTGGCAAAAATGTGTGTTGATCATTCCTTGTGCCAAGTGCCTTTCATATCGTCTCCTTTATCCCTTCCTACCATCCTGGCAGGTTGTCCCCATTTTAGTGATGAATAATCTGAGACTCAGAGAGTTTAAGCTGCTTGTCAGGGTCACACAGAGTGAGTGACCTAGCTGGCATCTGAGCCCTTCCCATATACTTGTGTCATTAACCACACATCTATGGCTCTTTGGTACCTGTGTCATAGCACTTTGTATGATAAAGATCTCAGTAGTGAGCACTGTTTGCTCTTAGTATTTTCTAGGTTGTCCACCTTTCTTAAAAATAATGACTGTGGTTTTGCAAACATTAGTTGAAATGTTGATACTGTCAAAGAGGTGGTAGAAATGGCCAAGAAACATACAAGAATGGGTAAATTTACAGATGAGCACAATATCAATTTTCACTTATCACTTTAGTGAAGGTTGGAAAGAAAAAAACGGGTGACCCTGGTTTGGCTCAGGCTGAAGGCACCTTCATTCCCAGGCACTGCTGTCGCCACCACTTTGCTAAAGGCCAGTTTATCAAATTTTCACTGTGTACCTTTTGAACCATCATCTGCAATCCTAGATTTTTGTCCAAAGGAACTAATCAACTTTGGCCAAATGTTTCCATGTTAAATGATTTTACTGAAGCAGTGTTTATCCTATCAAAGAACCGGAAACAATTGAATGTCCATCAATAAGAGATTGGTTTAATAAGTCAGGGTCTACCCATACAATGAAATACAAAGCAGTGCTTAAAAATGCAGCTGTAGGTTTATTCAAGAACAGTTGAGAGGCCCCCAATATGATGTTAAATGAAAAAAGTATATTCTAAAACAATACATGTATGACTCCACTTTTGCAAAAAGCATGTGTATCAGAGAAAAAGACCAGACAGATATATGCTAAAACATTGGCAATAGTTTTTCTCCCAGAGAAATGTTCCTTTTATACTTTTCTCTGTTTTCTGGTTTTTGTTTTTGTTTGTTTTTTTTTTTGCTATGAACCTGTATAGTTATAATTTAACAAATAATGAGGCTTTTTTTACTTCACTCTCCCTCTGTGTTTCCTTTTATCACTCATAGGCCTACAGGGGGTACCCCTGCACTTCCCATTTCCCTAGTAACTCAGACGGTAAAGAGTCTGCCTGCAGTGCAGGAGACCTGGATTCGATCCTGGGTTGGGAAGATCTCCTGGAGGAGAGCATGGCAACCTACTCCAATATTCTTGCCTGGAGAATTCGTGGACAGAGGAGCCTCGTGGGCTACTGTCCATGGAGTCTCAAAGAGTCGGACACAACTGAGCGACTAACACTTCCACTTTCACTATATTAGAAGAATGTGCCCTCTACCTGAGTTAGGAGACCTGGGATCCAGTGTCTGTCATTTGTGCTGGACGAGTCTCTTCACCTTTGTAAGTTTTCAACCTTTTTCTTCAAGAAGTCTTTGCAAGCAGCAAAGTTCTGAACTAGCAGAATTATTATTGTCTACAGCTTATTATAACTTTGTCATTATTATTTTAGGCCCAGGGGTTTTTAATCCCAATATTTCCAATTCCTCTATAATGGAATTATCTCAAAATGTGGTCCCCAAACCAACAGCACTGGCATCAGCTGGGAACTTGTTAGAAATGCAGAATTGTAGGCTCACCCCAGACCTATTAAATCAAAGCCAGCGTTGCAGTAAGACCCACAGGTGAGTCCTCGACACGCTGCCATTGGAGACAAGCCCTGATCTAGAACAGGTGCCCCAGGAAGGTTTCTCCTGCGTGCTCAGAGAGTGGGGAGGGTTAGCCATGTGGGCAGCTCTCACCAGCACTAACATCCAGAGCACCAGTTAGAACGAGAGCAGAGTGATCTTAATTATGCTGATTTGAGTCAGTTCTTGAGCCCCACTTTGGGGGATTATTCGGCTTTTGTTTAGGTTGGTGAAGTCTTTGAGAATTTAGTTTCAGTACTTCGGGGATGGTGGGAAGGAGTAGCCTGAGGTAGAGTGTGGTGGGGATGTCAAGTGACCACTTGCCTTTTCTCACCCTCCCTGCCCTAGACGCCCTTGTGCAGAGGGTTCCCCCAACCCAGGCAGCCAGGCTCCCGTGGAACCCACGGTCCACTTCTCCCTCTTGAACCCTCGGGAGGAGCCCGTTGATGCACTCTTTGCTGGGGCTGCGGGGCCAGCTCCTCAGAAGAGGCGGCCTCCTGTGGCCATGTGGGGGGGCGTCCTGTCCCCTCTCACGCACACGGGCCTGGGAGCCCTGCAGAACGGCTGGGATGGTCCTTGAGTAACTGGGGAGCCACAAGAGGACTTGCCCTTAGGGATGCAGTCCCATAGGCATGGACTCAAATCAGTTCTGTGTCCTTAGGCATTGTCCTCTGGAGTCCTTTCCCCGGATTCCGCATCTAGCTGCCTCCTTCTCATCCCCCAGTACTCAATTCACATCTCACCTCTGACCCTAACCTCCCCCAGTGAGTTACTTTGGGTCAAATCCCCTCATGACCAAGGTAGCTACCCCCAGGTAATATAGTAACTATGAGCCAGGTCCTGTTTTAAGTATTTATATATTAATTCACTTAAATAGCCTCATTATATCATTAAAATTTCTAAGAAGCTGCCAGGTAAAGCCAGTGTTGCTAGTCTTGGGACCAACTTTGAGATATTTCATTATAAACATTATAAATCCCAGAAATACTGGGATTAAAACCCCCTGGATCTAAAATGATAATGATAAAATTATAGCAAACATAATAGTTCTGCTGGTTCACACCTTTACAGTTTGCAAAGTCTTTTTGCTGAAGAGGAGTTGGAAGCTTAGACAGGTATTATTAGCCTCACTTTACACAGGAAGAAACAGGCTCAGAGAGGTTACATAACTTTCTTAAGGTCACAAAGCTGATCAGTGACAGAGCCTGGATTTGAACCCAGACAGTCTGACTTCAGAGTCATAAGAATGCATTATTACTGGCACCTGCATAACACTTTTAACATTCTGTAGTTCTGCATTAATTTTATCTGTTCATGGTATGTGTCCCTCACAGAAATGTAAGCATCTTGACAGTAGGTGATTTGTCTGTCTTATTTATATTGTATCCCCAATACTTAGAAAAGTGCCTAACATTTAGCAATAAATATTTGCTGAATGAATGGGTAATACTAGCAGTAGACTCTCTTTTCAGGGCTATTTATCACAAAGTTATAGAGTCCTCATCATCTTGCAACAGTTGCTGTAAACTTGGGACCAGTTAAGAGCAAACCCAGACCTCATGGAGTGCTGACCGGCTAGGCTGCCTCACTAGGCTCGTTCATACCAGGCTGAAGCTAACTTTGGCTCAGGACAAGAGAGATAACCAGCTGTGAACCACTGAGATCATTTGTTAAAGCCACCCTGGCTCAGATTTCACCCTGGCTCTATACTGAGTATGCACTCCATATTGGGCATTCAATTAGATGTTTGGGCTGCAAAGATGGATACAAAGGTGCAAGACAAATGAGACACAGCTGTATGGGGACACAGAGGCTGGGGCGAAGATGAGGCTTGAATGAATGGGATTTTGCCAGGTGGGTAAGTGTTCTGAGGAGGCAAACCTAACCTGTTTGGAAGGGCTAACATTTGTACAATCTTCAACATCCTGTCTGGAATGCAAAAGTAGGAAGTCAAGAGATACCTGGAGTAACAGGCAAATTTGGCCTTGGAGTACAAAATGGAATAGGGCAAAGGCTAACAGAGTTTTGCCAAGAGAACACATTGGCCAGAGCAAACACCCTCTTCCAACAAGAGAAGACTCTACACATGGACATCACCAGATGGTCAATACCGAAATCAGATTGATTATATTCTTTACAGCCAAAGATGGAGAAGCTCCATACAGTCAGCAAAAACGAGACCAGGAGCTGACTGTGGCTCAGATCATGAACTCTGTATTGTAAAATTCAGACTTAAATTGAAGAAAGTAGGGAAAACCACTAGACCATTCAGGTATGAACTAAATCAAATCCCTTATGACTATTGTAAGGGATTTGACAAACAGATTCAAGGTGGAAGTGACAAACAGATTTAAGGGATTAGATCTGATAGAGTGCCTGAAGAACTATGGACGGAGGTTTGTGACATTGTACAGGAGGAAGTGATCAAGACCATCCCCAAGAAAAAGAAATGCAAAAAGGCAAAATGATTGTCTGAGAAGGCCTTTCAAATAGCTGTGAAAAGAAGAGAGGCGAAAAGCAAAGGAGAAAAGGAAAGATATAAGCATCTGAATGCAGAGTTCCAAAGAATAGCAAGAAGAGATAAGAAAGCCTTCTTCAGCAATCAATGCAAAGAAATAGAGGAAGACAATAGAATGGGAAAGACTAGAGATCTATTCAAGGAAATTAGAGGTACCAAGGGAACATTTCATGCAAAAATGGGCACAATAAAGGACAGAAATGGTATGGACTTAACAAAAGCAGAAGATATTAAGAGATGGCAAGAATATACAGAAGAACTATACAAAAAGATCTTAATGGCCTGGATAACCACCATGGGGTGATCACTCACCTAGAACCAGTCATCCTGAAGTGTGAAGTCAAGTGGACCTTAGGAAACATCTCTATGAACAAAGCTACTGGAGGTGATGGAATTCCAGATGCTGCTGCTGATGCTGTGAAAGTGTGGCACTCAATATGCCAGTAAATTTGGAAAACTTGGCAGTGGCCACAGGACTGGAAAAGGTCAGTTTTCATCCCAATCCCAAAGAAAGGTAATGCCAAAGAATGCTCAAACTACAGCACAATTGCGCTTATCTCACATGCTAGCAAATTAATGCTCAAAATTCTCCAAGCCAGGCTGCAACAGTATGTGAACCGTGAACTTCCAGATGTTCAAGCTGGATTCAGAAAAGGCAGAGGAATCAGAGATCAAACTGCCAACATCTGTTGACTCATTGAAAAAGCAAGAGAGTTCCAGAAAAAGATCTACTTCTGCTTTATTGACTACACCAAAGCCTTTGACTGTGTGAATCACAACAAACTGTGGCAAATTCTGAAAAAGATGGGAATACCAGACCACCTGACCTCCCTCCTGAGAATTCTCTATGCAGGTCAAGAAACAGCAGTTAGAAATGAACAAACAACAGACTGGTTCCAAATCAGGAAGGAGACTGTAAAGACTATATATTGTCACCCTGCTTATTTAACTTCTGTGCAGAATACATCATGAGAACTGCTGGACTGGATGAAGCACAATCTGGAATCAGGAATTTCCGGGAGAAATATCAATAACCTCAAATATGTAGATGAAATCACCCTATGGCAGAAAGTAAAGAAGAACTAAAGGGCCTCTTGATGAAGGTGAAAGAGGAGAGTGAAAAAGTTGGCTTAAGCTCAACATTTAGAAAACTAACACCATGTCATCTGGTCCCATCACTTCATGGCAAATAGATGGGGAAACATTGTAGGGAGAGACTTTACTTTTTGGGCTCCAAAATGACTGCAGATGGTAACTGCAGCCATGAAATTAAAAGACGCTTGCTCCTTGGAAGAAGGGCCATGGACAACCTAGACAGCATATTAAAAAGCAGAGACATTACTTTGCCAACAAAGGCCCATCTAGTCAAAGCTTTGGTTTTTCCAGTAGTCATGTGGATATTAGAGTTGGACTATAAAGAAAGCTGAGTGTCGAAGAATTGATGCTTTGGGACTGTGGTGTTGGAGAAGACTCTTGAGAGGCCCTGGACTACAAGGAGATCCCAACCAGTCCATCCTAAAGGAAATCAGTCCTGAATATTCATTGGAAGGACTGATGTTGAAGCTGAAACTCCAGTACTTTGGCCACCTGATGTGAAGAACTGACTCATTTGAAAAAACACTGATGCTGTGAAAAATTGAGGACAGGAGGAGAAGGGAATGACAGAGGATGAGACGGTTGGATGGCATCACCAACATGATGGACGTGAGTGTGAGCAAGCTCCAGGGGTTGGTGATGGACTGGGAAGCCTGGTGTGCTACAGTCCATGGGGTCGCAGAGTCAGACACAACTGAGGAACTGAACTGAACTGAACAATATCCTGTCCTTAACTCTGACTAAAATCTATTCAAGTTTGAGTAACATCCACAATCATTCAGATGTTTCCATTTGTTGGAATTTAATTTGATCTGAAATGGTCTGATATTTGAGGTTACAAAAAGAATGAAGAGACCGTGGTGATCGATTTGAATTCATGGTCTTGCATAGACAATCCAAAAGAATTTAACTTGAGAAAAGAAAATGTAGAAGTGGACTCATGGGAAATAGTTCTTTCAGTGAGTGTGCTATTATGTAACAGGGAGAGTACAAAGCTATTAAGAAGAAAAACGATTTCTTCCAGGCACACACAATCTACAAAAATGTTATTATTCATCCAGAAAAAATAGTTCTTCAGCAGTTCATCTGTTTAAGCTGCATTGTTACACCCTAAACCAATAAGAAATTTCAAAAACCAACACTTGAAATAGCTTCTAATTTTAAAAATCTGGTTCTACTTTAAATAATGATTCATAGGCCTTTGGAAAGTTAAATTTTCATGAAATGTTAAGATAGAATTCAGTGATTCCATGAATTAGGATTCTATAAATACATAAAAACCATTTTTTCTGGCATGAAATTAAGCTGTAGGTTACTGTATTACCTTATTTAAGGGTGGAGAGGATGTGAATGACAAGTCATCCAGGTTGACTGGAGAATTCATGGGAAGAGAGATAGCTGAAGTACACTTGCTTTTATTAATTTTCTCTTTAAAATCTTTAAGTAGCATCTCCAACTTGAAGATTTCACTGTCTACTTTTCTAGGTAAATATAAACAAACAGGCATCTTATTGGGTATGCAGTCCATAGTCTTACTAGTAACAACAGTTTTTGAATATAGCATTGATTTACATTTTTAACGTGGTCTGTCTTCAGACAGAAAGGATGATGGCCCTGACAGGCATTCTGTTTATAGTTTTACTTCAAAGGCCTGGACTCTTGTTCTCTTTATTTTCTTTCAGTTTTATTGAGATATAATTGACATACAGGACTGGATTAATTTAAGGTGTACAGCATAAAGATTTGACTTTCATCATGAAATAATTATCACAAGTTTAGTGAACATCTATCTCATACAGACATAATATTAAAGAAATAAGAAAAAATATTTTGTGTGTGTGATGAGAACTCTTAGGACTTACTCTCAATTTTCATATATAACATACAGAAATGTTAATTATATTATGTTGTATATTTCTAATTCTTATTTTGTTATTCATTAGCTGTGTATCCTTGGGCAAATTATTTAATCTTTCTGTGTCTCAACTATGAGATAATACCCTACTTATGTGGATCTGATTATTTTGAGGTCCCTTACAGTTAGTTCTAGGAGCTATAATTCTGAGGGAAAAATGATTTATATCACTTGAAAAAGAATAACATGAGAAATCCGAATAATAAGCTCAATCCATAGGTGTATGTGCATATGGGTATATGTGTGTATATATATATAGCTTAGGGCTTCCCTGATGGCTCAGATGGTAAAGAATCTGCCTCCAAGGCAGGAGACTCCATATATACATACATATATAAGGATATATATTTTGTCCCCAAAGAATTAATTTTTCCAAAATTCATTAAAATTATTAAATTTTATCTATTACCCCCCCAAAAAGTATCAATAAATTCCAAAACTTTAAAAATTACATCACAGCTGTCAAAAAAAAGCAAAGGTGTTCCATCTTACCACTCCTATTCAACACTGTACTGGAAGTCCTACCTAACGCAATAAGACAAGAAAAGGAAACAAAGAATACACACATTGGAAAGGAAGAAATAAAATTGTCCATAGATGACATGATTGGGTAGAAAATTCAAGAGAACCAAAAAACTTTGAAACTAGTAAGCAATTATAGCGAAGTTGCAGGGTGTAAGGTTAATATATGAAAGTCAATCACTTTCCTAAATATCTTTGATGAACAAGTGGAATTTGAAATTAAAAACATAGTATCATTTGCATTAAGATCCAAAAAATTAAATGTGGATTGGCCAGAAAGTTCATTTGGATTTTTCATATTATCTTACAGAAAAACCCGAAGGAATTTTTTTTGTCCAACTCAAAACTTAGGCATAAATCTAACAAAATGTGCACAAGATCATTATGGAGAAAACTACAATACTCTGGGTGAAATCACAAAAGCAAATAAATGGAGAGATGTTACACATTCATGGATTGAAAGACTTGATAGTATCAAGATGTCTGTTCTTCCCAACTTGATCTTAACCAATCCTAGTAAAAAAAATTCTGGCAACTTCTTTTGTGGCTATTGACAAACTTCAGTTCAGTTCAGTTCAGTTCAGTCGCTCAGTCATGTCTGACTCTTTGCAACCCCATGAATCACAGCACGCCAGGCCTCCCTGTTCATCACCATCTCTCGGGTTCACTCAGACTCACGTCCATCGAGTCCATGATGCCATCCAGCCATCTCATCCTCGGTCGTCCCCTTCTCCTCCTGCCCCCAATCCCTCCCAGCATCAGAGTCTTTTCCAATGAGTCAACTATTCGCATGAGGTGGCCAAAGTACTGGAGTTTCAGCTTTAGCATCATTCCTTCCAAAGAAATCCCAGGGCTGATCTCCTTCAGAATGGACTGGTTGGATCGCCTTGCAGTCCAAGGGACTCTCAAGAGTCTTCTCCAACACCACAGTTCAAAAGCATCAATTCTTCGGCACTCAGCCTTCTTCACAGTCCAACTCTCACATCCATACATGACCACAGGAAAAACCATAGCCTTGACTAGATGGACCTTAGTCGGCAAAATGTCTCTGCTTTTGAATATACTATCTAGGTTGGTCATAACTTTTCTTCCAATGAGTAAGCGTCTTTTAATTTCATGGCTGCAGTCACCATCTGCAGTGATTTTGGAGCCCCCAAAAATAAAGTCTGACACTGTTTCCACTGTTTCCCTGTCTATTTCTCATGAAGTGATGGGACCAGATGCCATGATCTTCATTTTCTGAATGTTGAGCTTTAACCCAACTTGTTCACTCTCCTCTTTCACCTTCATCAAGAGGTCCTTTAGCTCCTCTTTACTTTCTGCCATAAGGGTGGTGTCATCTGCATATCTGAGGTTAGTGATATTTCTCCCGGCAATCTTGATTCCAGCTTGTGTTTCTTCCAGTCCAGCATTTCTCATGATGTACTCTGCATATAAGTTAAATAAGCAAGGTGACAATATACAGCCTTGACGTACTCCTTTTCCTGTTTGGAACCAGTCTGTTGTTCCATGTCCAGTTCTAACTGTTGCTTCCTGACCTGCATACAGATTTCTCAAGAGGCAGGTTAGGTGGTCTGGTATTCCCATCTCTTTCAGAATTTTCCACAGTTTATTGTGATCCACACAGTCAAAGGCTTTGGCATAGTCCATAAAGCAGAAATAGATGTTTTTCTGGAACTCTCTTGCTTTTTCCATGATCCAGTGGATGTTGGCAATTTGATCTCTGGTTCCTCTGCCTTTTCTAAAACCAGCTTGAACATCAGGAAGTTCACGGTTCACGTATTGCTGAAGGCCGGCTTGGAGAATTTTGAGCATTCCTTTACTAGCATGTGAGATGAGTGCAATTGTGCGGTAGTTTGAGCATTCTTTGGCATTGCCTTCCTTTGGGATTGGAATGAAAACTGACCTTTTCCAGTCCTGTGGCCATTGCTGAATTTTCCAAATTTGCCGACAAATTGAGTGCAGCACTTTCATAGCATCATCTTTCAGGATTTGAAACAGCTCAACTGGAATTCCATCCCCTCCACTAGCTTTGTTCATAGTGATGCTTTCTAAGGTGCACTTGACTTCACATTCCAAGATGTCTGGCTCTAGATGAGTGATCACATCATCATGATTATCTGGGTTGTGAACATCTTTTTTGTACAGTTCTTCTGTGTATCCTTGCCACCTCTTCTTAATATCTTCTGCTTCTGTTAGGTCCAGACCATTTCTGTCCTTTATTGTGCCCATCTTTGCATGAAATGTTCCCTTGGTATCTCTAACTTTCTTGAAGAGATCTCTAGTCTTTCCCATTCTGTTCTCTTTCTCTATTTCTTTGCATTGATCACTGAAGAAGGCTTTCTTATCTCTTCTTGCTATTCTTTGGAACTCTGCATTCAGATGCTTATATCTTTCCTTTTCTCCTTTGCTTTTCGCCTCTCCTCTTTTCACAGCTATTTGTAAGGCCTCCCCCAGACAGCCATTTTGCTTTTTTGCATTTCTTTTCCATGGGGATGGTCTTGATCCCTGTCTCCTGTACAATGTCACAAACCTCATTCCATAGTTCATCAGGCAGTCTATCAGATCTAGGCCTTTAAATCTATTTCTCACTTCCACTGTATAATCATAAGGGATTTGATTTAGGTCATACCTGAATGGTCTAGCGGTTTCCCTACTTTCTTCAATTTCAGTCTGAATTTGGCAATAAGGAGTTCATGATCTGAGCCACAGTCAGCTCCTGGTCTTGTTTTTATTGATTGTATAGAGCTTCTTCATCTTTGGCTGCATAGAATATAATCAATCTGATTTCGGTGTTGACCATCTAGTGATGTCCATGTGTAGAGTCTTCTCTTGTGTTGTTGGAAGAGGGTGTTTGCTATGACCAGTGCGTTTTCTTGGCAAAACTCTATTAGCCTTTGCCTTGCTTCATTCTGCATTCCAACACCAAATTTGCCTGTTACTCCAGGTGTTTCTTGACTTCCTACTTTAGCATTCCAGTCCCCTATAAGGAAAAGGACATCTTTTTGGGGTGTTAGTTCTAAAAGGTCTTGTAGGTCTTCATAAAACCGTTCAACTTTGGCTTCTTCAGTGTTACTGGTTGGGGCATAGACTTGGATAACTGTGATATTGAATGCCTTGCCTTGAAACGAACAGAGATCATTCTGTCGTTTTTGAGACTGCATCCAAGTACTGCATTTCGGACTCTTTTGTTGACCATGATTGCTACTCCATTTCTTCTGAGGGATTCCTGCCCGCAGTAGTAGATATAATGGTCATCTGAGTTAAATCACCCATTCCAGTCCATTTTAGTTCGCTGATTCCTAGAATGTCGACGTTCACCCTTGCCATCTCTTGTTTGACCACTTCCAATTTGCCTTAATTCATGGACCTGACATTCCAGGTTCCTATGCAATACTGCTCTTTGCAGCACCGGATCTTGCTTCTATCACCAGTCACATGCACAACTGGGTATTGTTTTTGCTTTGGCTCCATCCCTTCATTCTTTCTGGAGTTATTTCTCCACTGATCTCCAGTAGCATATTGGGCACCTACTGACCTGGGGAGTTCCTCTTTCAGTATCCTATCATTTTGCCTTTTCATGCTGTTCATGGGGTTCTCAAGGAAAGAATACTGAAGTGGCTTGCCATTCCCTTCTCCAGTGGACCACGTTCTATCAAACTTACTCTAAAGTTTATATGTAGAGACAAAAGACCTGAAACAGTCAACACAATACTGAAAGATAAGAACAACATTGGAGGACTGACAGGACTCAACCACAAGACTTACTATAAAGCTACAGAAATAAGGCAGTGTAGTATTGATGAAGCACAAGACAAACAGGTGGACAGAACAGAAAGCCCATAAACAGACCCACATATAATTAGTCAATTGATATTTGGCAAAGGAGTAAAGTCGATAGAATTGAGCAAAGATAATCTTTTCAACAAATGGTGCTGGAACAATTGAACATTCATTGCAAAAAATCAGTCTAGAAACAGACCTTATACTCTACTCAAAAATCAACTCAGAATGGATCATAGGCCAGGAATAAAAGGATCATGTTTAGGTATAGAATGAGTTAGGACATTTTTCTTTTCTTTTCTTTTCTTTTCTTTTAATGTTCCAGGAGAGTTACCTAAAGTCTTTGTTGAACTCACCCATAATCCCACTTGGATTAGGTGTCTTTGGGAGATTTTTTGTTTCTAGAAACAAACTAGATCTTTTATAGTTTCTTCTTCTTTTTAGTCTTTTGGGATTTCCTACCTCTTTTTGAGTAGATTTTAATAATTTATATTTTCCTAGAGACTTTTCTGTTTCAACCAGATTTTAAAGTGTGTTGATAGAAGTTGTTCAATCCCAGTCAATCTAAAATTTTTCTTCTGATATTTTTCCTTTCTCATTCTTAATGTTATTTATGCTTTCCACTCAAACTTTCCATTGGCTATTTTATAGATATTTTCAAAGAAACTATTTTATTCTATTGATCAAATTATTGTAAATTGTATTTATTGCTTCTTTTATGAATCTCTTGCTTTTGGAAGTCTATTTTATTGTTCTTTTTCTGCTTTCCTGGTTTGAGTACTTAGTTTTTTGATTTTGAACTTCACCTCCCCCATATTAAATACATTTTAAAACTATATTTTCTTCAAAGTATTGGGTTTTTTAGCTACAATACATTGGTTTTCATATGTGCTTTTCTTATTTATTATTGACTTGTAGATTAGTCCTAATATCGATTTTTATTTAATGCAATAATTATTTAGATGTGTTAATATTTTCCCAGTTAATCCTTTTTTAGAACAGTTTTAGCTTCTCAGCAAAATTGAGAGGAAGATACAGAGATTTCCCAAATATTCTCTGCCTCTGCACATGCATAGCCTTCACCATGATTGACATCCACTCAAGGTGGTACCTGTGCTCTAACTAATGAACCTACTGACACATCATAATCCCCCAAAGTCTGTAGTTTTACACTGAGATTCACTCTTGGTGTTGTATATTCTGTATGTTTGAACAAATGTATATATGTATCCATCTTTATGATATCCTGTAGAATGTTTTCACTGCCCTGAAAATCCTTTGTACTCCATTTATTCAAACTTCCACCTATCCCAACCACCAGCAACCACTGAGATTTTTATTGTTGCCATAGTCTTGCCTCTTCCAGAATTTCACGTAATTGGAATCATGCAATATATAGCCTTTTCAGATCAGCTTTTTTCTCAGTATTTAGCATTTAGGTTTTCTCCATGTCTTTGCTAACCTGATAGCTCATTTCCTTTTAGCACAAATGATGTCCTATTGTCAGAATATATCATAGTTATTAGTATGGTCCATTTATTGAAGGACATCTTGGTTGCTTCCAAGTTTTGACAATTCTGAATACAGCTGCTAGAAACATTTGTGTGCGTGTTTTTGGACATAAGTTTTTATCTCCTTTGTGTAAGTACCAAGGAGTGTGATTGCTAGATCATATGATAAGAGTATGTTTAGTTTTGAAAGAAACCACCAAATTGTCTTCCAAAGTGGCTACAGCATTTTGCATTCCCACCAGCAATAAAGGAGAGTTCCTATTGTACTACATGCTCACCAGCATTTGGTGCTTTTAGCATTCCAGATTCGGGCGCTGGAATAGTGTGTGTAGTTGTATCTCATTGTTTTAATTTGCATTTCCATGATATACAGTATGGCTCATCTTTTCATATGTGTTTTTGCCATCTTTTACATATGCTTATTTCCCTTTTTTGTATTTTCTCCAGTGAGGTGTTAAGATCTTTAGCACTTTTTTATTGGGTTGTTTGTTTTCTTATTGTTGTAAGAGTTCTTTGTGTGTTTTGGATGACTATCCTTTATCAGAAGTGGTTTTTGCCAATATTTTCTCCCAGTCACTGTCTGTCTTCTCATTCCTTTTACATAGTCTTTCACAGAGCACACCTTTTAAATTTTAATGAAGTCTAGCTTATCAATTATTTATTTTATAGGAGATGCCTTTGATGTTGTATCTCAAAAATAATCACCGTAACAAAGATTATCCAGGTATTCTCCTGTGTTATCTTTTAGGGGTTTTACGGTTTTGCCTTCTCAAAGGCCCCAAATCCAAGTGGGATTATATGAGACTTCAACAAAGATGTTAAGTAATGCTTCTGGAATACAAAAAGAAAAGGAAAAATATCCCAACTCACTCTATAGATAAACATTAGGATATTTATTAATATATTTCATTATATTAATAGATTAAAAGAGATTAAATAGATTTCTAAACTCCATGGATTAAACTTTTTCCTAAATTAAAAAAAAATCTCATTTCAGTAATAGAGGAATAGAAGGAAACTTTCTTAATAAAGCTTATCTACTTGAACCTACAGCAATCCTCATACCCACTGACATTTGGAAGAATTCCCAGGACCATTAGGAATATGAGAAGAATGATTGTCTTCACTAGTATTGTGATTATTCAGTACTGTTTTGGAAAAAATAGCAAATGAAGAAATGTGATGTAGAAAAGCTGTAGAGAAGGAAAGATTTACAAATATTTAAGGAGAAAAGGGAAGATGAGGGGACCTATCATTTGCAGATGCTATGATTGTCATACCTAAAACCTAAGACAATCAACTGAAAATCAGTGAAATACTAAGAGCAGAACTGCATCAGGTAGCCCCACATAAGTTAAATTCACAATTGCCTTTATTTCCTGTATGTGAATTACAGAAAACATCTATTAACAACACAGAAAAAAGTCTAAAATAGCTAAGAAAAATTTAACAAAACGTGTATAAAATCTACATGAAAAAAACTTGCTGGAGATGTTTTCATGGGAATAGGTGAGAATACTCATTGCGAAGATTTTAACTTTTCCTGAACTAATCTATAAATTCAGTGAAATCCTAAACAAAATTCAAATGGAATTTTATTAAAGAAAATTGGTTCCTAAAACTATATTTCTCAATAAAAGTGACTATCAATGGAAAAATAAGCTTGAGCTGATTATGAAGTTAATTAGTAAGAAGAATGAATAAGAATAGCTAAAGAAATTTTTAAAAAGGAGAAACATTAAAAATATACTTAACCTATAGTAATTTAGAACTCTGTGGTTAATGCAGAAATAGAAACATAGATCAGTGGGGAGAATAAAACCAGTCCCAAAATTGGGCTTCCCAGGTGGCGCTAGTGGTAAAAAATAGCAAATGAAGTAAAGAGTTCTTTACTCCTGCCAGTGCAGGAGACGGAAGAGACGTGGGATCGATCCCTGGGTTGGGAAGATCCCCTGAAGGAGGGCATGCCAACCCACTCCAGTATTCCTGCCTGGAGAATCCCATAGACAGAGGGGCCTGGCGGGCTATAGTCCATAGAGTCACAAAGAGTCAGACAATACCGAAATGACTGAGCACACTGCATGCGTATGTGTATTAATACACATGGGGGTGTTGTACATGATTAAAGTGGCTTTACACTAGTAAGAAAGGCCATCCTGTTTAGTGAGTATTGGGACAAAGATCTAAGCATGGAAAGCCAGACTGATCAATAAAATATAGGAAAATGTGCTCTAGTCTGGCAGGAAGAAGAAAATTCAGCAGGTGGCAAAGGACGCTAAAGATTTAAAGGAAGTGAAATGATGGAACAAACTCTCAAGGTAGCAGGAAGTGATGGGCTCAAGGATCAAGACTGTAGAGGTTGGAAGGTAAATGAAGAAAGAGGAGGGACAACATGCAGATCCAGAGGTAGAGAAAAGACATTTTTGAAGGAATTTGTGATCTTTTCTGTAAAATAGAAGACAAGAGTATATGCAGATAATATCAAGGAAAAAAATTGATGGAGATAGAACTTCATTTCTTGACTCCTTGGATTCCGGTGCTAGTGTATGAAAGAATCAAATATCTATCAGACTACATTCTGACAAACAAGATGGATGACATCCAAGTATTTTTTAATGTTACATTTCAAAGACAGCAATAAGAAAGTGTTAAGTTGGCTTAAATCTCAACATTCAGAAAACTAAGATCATTGCATCCGCTCCCATCACTTCATGGCAAATAGATGGGGAAATAGTGGAAACAATGGCTGACTTTATTTTGGGGGCTCCAAAATCACTGCAGATGGTGATTGCAGCCATGAAATTAAAAGATGCTTACTCCTTGGAAGGAAAGTTATGCCCAACCTAAATAGCATAATAAAAAGCAGAGACATTACTTTGCCAATAAAGGTCTGTCTAGTCAGTTCAGTTCAGTCGCTCAGTCATGTGCAGCTCTTTGCTACCCCATGAACCGCAGCACACCAGGCCTCTCTGTCCATCACCAGCTCCTGGAGTCCACCCAAACCCATGTCCATTGAGTCGGTGATGTCATCCAACCATCTCATCCTCTGTTGTCCCCTTCTCCCCCTGCCCTCAACCCCTGCCAGCATCAGAGTCTTTTCAAATGGGTCAGCCCTTCACATCAGGTGGCCAAAGTATTGGAGTTTCAGCTTCAACATCAGTCCTTCCAATGAACACCCAGGACTGATCTCCTTTAGGATGGACTGGTTGGATCTCCTTTGCAGTCCAAGGGACTCTCAAGACTCTTCTCCAACACCACAGTTCAAAACCATCAATTCTTTGGCACTCAGCTTTCTTTATAGTCCAACTCTCACATCCATACATGACCACTGGAAAAACCATAGCCTTGACCAGACAGACCTTTTTAGCAAAGTAATGTCTCCACTTTTTAATATGCTATCTAGGTTGGTCATAACTTTCCTTCCAAGGAGTAAGCATCTTTTAATTTCATGGCTGCAATAACCATCTGTAGTGATTTTGGAGCCCCCAAAAAATAAAGTCTGACACTGTTTCCACTGTTTCCCCATCTATTTCCCATGAACTGATGGGGCCAGATGCCATGATCTTTGTTTTCTGAATGTTGAGCTTTAAGCGTAACTTTTTCACTCTCCTCTTTCACTTTCGTCAAGAGGCTTTTTAGTTCCTCTTCACTTTCTGCCATAAGGGTGGTGTCATCTGCACATCTGAGCTGATTGACATTTCCCCTGGCAATCTTGATTCCAGCTTGTGCTTCCTCCATGCCAGCTTTTCTCATGATGTACTCTGCATATAAGTTAAAGAAGTAGGGTGACAATATACAGCCTTGACGTACTCCTTTTCCTGTTTGGAACCAGTCTGTTGTTCCATGTCCAGTTCTAACTGTTGCTGCCTGACCTGCATACAGGTTTCTCAAGAGGCAGGTCAGGTGGTCTGGTATTCCCATCTCTTTCAGAATTTTCCAAAGTTTATTGTGATCCACACAGTCAAAGGCTTTGGCATAGTCCATAAAGCAGAAATAGATGTTTTTCTGGAACTCTCTTGCTTTTTGATGATCCAGTGGATGTTGGCAATTTGATCTCTTGTTCCTCTGCCTTTTCTGAATCTAGCTTGAACATCAGGAAGTTCACGGTTCACGTATTGCTGAAGCCTGGCTTGGAGAATTTTGAGCATTACTTAACTAGCATGTGAGATGAGTGCAATTGTGCGGTAGTTTGAGCATTCTTTGGCATTGCCTTTCTTTGGGATTGGAATGAAAACTGACCTTTTCCAGTCCTGTGGCCACTGCTGAGTTTTCCAAATTTGCTGGCATATTGAGTGCAGCACTTTCACAGTGTCACTTTTCAGGATTTAAAATAGCTCAACTGGCATTCCATCATCTCCACTAGCTTTGTTCGTAGTGATGCTTCCTAAGGCCAGCTTAACTTCACATTCCAAGATGTCTGGCTCTAGGTGAGTGATCACACCATCATAATTATCTAGGTTGTGAAGCTCTTTTTTGTACAGTTCTCCTGTGTATTCTTGCCACCTCTTCTTAATATCTTTTGCTTCTGTTAGGTCCATACCATTTCTGTCCTTTATTGTGCCCATCTTTGCATGAAATGCTCCCTTGGTATCTCTAATTTTCTTGAAGAGATCTCTAGTCTTTCCCATTCTATTGTTTTCCTCTATTTCTTTACATTGATCACTGAGGAAGGCTTTCTTATCTCTCCTTGCTATTCTCTGGAACTCTACATTCAAAGGGTATATCTTTCCTTTTCTCCTTTGCTTCTTGATTCCCTTCTTTTCACAGCTATTTGTAAGGCCTCCCCAGACAGCCATTTTGCTTTTGGCATTTCTTTTCTAGGGGATGGTCTTGATTCCTGTTTCCTACACAATGTCACAAACCTGTCTAGTCAAGGCTGTGGTTTTTCCAGTGGTCATGTATGGATGTGAGTTGGACTATAAAGAAAGCTGAGCACTGAAGAATTGATGCTTTTGAACTGTGGTGTTGGAGAAGACTCTTGAGAGTCCCTTGGACTACAGGGAGATCCAACCAGTCCATTCTGAAGGAGATCAGCCCTGGAATTTCTTTGGAAGGAATGATGCTAAAGCTGAAACTCCAGTACTTTGGCCACCTGATGCAAAGAGCTGACTCACTGGAAAAGACCCTGATGCTGGGAAGGATTGAGGGCAGGAGGAGAAGGGGATGACAGAAGATGATATGGTTGAATGGCATCACCAACTCAATGGACATGGGTTTGGGTAGACTCTGGGAGTAGGTGTTGGATAGGGAGGCCTGGTATGCTGTGGTTCATGGGGTCACAAAGAGTCGGACATGACTGAGTGACTGAATTGAACTGAATAAGCACACAATAGCTGACTTAAGCAGTTTGTTCATTAATTTGCAGAATTCTTTCACTTACAGAAAGCCATTGACAGTGGCCTTTGTAGCCATCATTTAGAAGGTTCTCAACATGGCAAGACCTTGAAGGTTGGACTGGGTTCTGCTTGTTGCCCATTTGAGAATAAGAGAAGCTGACCATGCTTGGCTTGCTCTGAGGGGAGTTTTGGGAGAGGCCAAGTCTTTTTCTTGCCCCAGTGTTGAAAGCTTTTCCTGTATATGGGATATAACTGCAGTTGAAACACTTTTGATTTATACCAGGGCCAGGCACAGTGTGGGTGTAACTAGGATATAAATAAGGCCTTGCATAGTTTTGGTCTTAATGTGCACAGAGGCCTGTCTTTAAAATGACTGCCAAAACAAGTGGGATTTCTTGGAAAATAAATATCCTCACACCATTAGTTTTTAAACAAATAGTGAAAGCATGTGGGATCTTTTTTTCCAAGAGAAAAAAAGCCTTTGGGGGAAAAAAAATCAATATTAAAACCACATCTTTGCTGTCTAATTACTCAGTATTGAAATAACCATAGACAGAGATGTCATTCATTTTGAAGAAGTAAGATTGTACTTTGGGAAAATTACCTCAGGACACTAGTGCCAAAATATAAGCCATTAAAATATTTTGGCATCAAGAATGAATTTGTGTTAAAATACTATGAATAGAAAGAGCTGAATTTACAAATATGACGCCTACTAAATGAGTTCTTTAGATTCATACCAGGAAATTACATGGAACCAACCCTAGCCTTGAGTCCTAGAATATATCTTTTAAAATTATTTGGATTGGAGAGAGCAGAGCATGGGGCCATCAAAATGGCCAGCTGGAATCCTCAGTATGCTTGTGTGCTCAAGTTTCTAATATGAATTCAGGAATCATTTGACTTCAGGTTTTAACATTTTGCCTTTATCAGGATTTGTGGGTCCCTCACCCCAACATTAACCAACCTAACAGTGATTCTTTCCTGCCTACTATCCCTTGGGTATTGTCTGTGGATAGGGGAAAAGAGGGACAGAAAAGAGTTAGGCAGGGGAAATAAAGGCAGGAATGAGATGGGCTTAAAGGAGAGGGCAGGGCGGGGGGGGGACCTGGGGAGGAGAGGGTCCTCTGGGCTTAGCAGATGAGCATTTCTGCTGTTTCATAGCGCTCTTCTGGGTCTCAGGACCAATTCTCATAACATCCAGCAAAATGCAAGGCAGTGGCAATGTCTCCTCCAGGGGACAACTCTTCATTTGGGACACTCCGACTGGGCAGTTTCCCCCACAGGACCGCCACAGAGCAGGAGTTTCATACTGCTTGCTGCACGGGGTGACACCATTTCAATGGTGACACTGTTTTTGCTGACCCTAGACCAGTAGCTCTCCAAGCTCTGGCCAGCAGCCCCAGCAGGATTCCTCCTGTAGGAGCTCACCTCTGACACTTCACCCCACAGAGGTGAAGCCTGCCCTACCTTTCTGGATCAGTGTTCTTGCCGGCTGGGCATTTGTGCTTGGGGACTTGCTCCTTCAACGTCAGGTGCTTCTCCCTGTTGGCCAGAAACTCCTGCTCCAGCAGTTCGAGGCGTCCCTGCAGTTTCTCCAGGACCTGTAGCAGTGACACGCTGGAATCATTCACGTGTAAGCCCATGTGTATAGTAGTAGTTTTTCTCCAAAACACAATGAGAGTGTACCCTACAGGAGTGTTCAAATGAAGCCACCATCCTTCTCCTGGCAATTGTCTTGTTTCAGAGTCTGACATCTAAAACACAGACAACCCAAGAGCCATCTTAACATTTACAACACCCCCACAGCACACAGCTGAGACTTATGGTGACTTCTGATTTTGTTCCTAGCACCCACTCAGAGGCCTTTGAATTTTGTTAATGGGACGTTAATTATCCTACGTATTTGCAGAATAATTTTTAGCTTATAGAGCACTTTTCCACTCATTATCTTATTTAATCCACTATCAGTGTTGTAAATGTCACAAAGCAGGTTTACTATCCCAGTTTTATAGAGGAGGAAATTAAAGCTCTAGAAAGTATGTCAGAAGCCACATAGAACTTAGAAACCATAAATGCTTGAGAAGGGTGGAGAAAAGGAAACCCTCTTGGTGGGAATGCAGACTGACACAGCCACTATGGAGAACAGTATGGCAGTTCATTGAAAAACTAAACCTAGAGCTGCCATGTGACACAGCAACCCCACTGCTGGGCATAAATCCTGAGAAAACCATAATTCAAAAAGACACGTGCACTCCAGTGTTCACTGCAGCACTGTTTATAATAGCCAGGACATGGAAGCAACCTAAATGTCCATCAACCAACGAATAAATAAGATATAATGCATGTTAACAATAGAATATTACTCAACCATAAAAATGAATAACTTGGGTCATTTGCAGAGATGTGGATGGACCTAGAATCTGTCATACAGAATGAAGTAAGTCAGAAAAACAAATACTGATCCATGTATGTGGAATCTAGAAAAATGGTGCAGTTTAACCTACTTGCAGGGCAGGAATAGAGACGCAGAAGCAGAGAATGAAGACGTGGATATGACAGAGGGATGAACTGGGAGATTGGGATTGACATATGAACTGCCATGTGTAAAACAGATCGTTCCTGGGAAACTACTGTATATCACAGGGAGCTCAGCTCAGTGCTTTGTGATGAGCTAGTTGGATGCGATGTGGTGGGAAAGCTGGAGGAAGGTCGAAGAGGGAGGTTCAGTTCATTGAGTTGCTCAGTCGTGTCCGACTCTGCGACCCCATGGACTGCAGCACGCCAGGCCTCCCTGTCCATCACCAACTCCAGGAGTTCACTCAGACTCATGTCCACTGAGTCAGTGATGCCTTCCAGCAATCTCATCCTCTTGTCCTCTTCTTCTCCCACCTTCAGTCTTTCCCAGCATCAGAGTCTTTTCAGTTGAGTCACTTCTTCACATCAGGTGGCCAAAGTATTGGAGTTTCAGCCTCAGCATCAGTCCTTCCAGTGAATATTCAGGACTGATTTCCCTTAGGATGGACTGGTTGGATCTTGCAGTCCAGGGGACTCTCAAGACTCTTCTTCTGCACCACAGTTCAAAAGTATCGGTTCTTCAGTGCTCAGCTTTCTTTATAGTCCAACTCTCACATCCATACATGACTACTGGAAAAACCAAAGCCTTGACTAGACGGACCTTTGTTGGCAAAGTAATGTCTCTGCTTTTTAATATGCTATCTAGGTTGGTCATAACTTTCCTTCCAAGGAGTAAGCATCTTTTTAATTTCATTGCTGCAATCACCATCTGCAATGATTTTGGACCCCAAAAAGATAAATTCTGACACTGTTTCCACTGTTTCCCCATCTATCTGCCATGAAGTGATGGGACCGGATGCCATGATCTTAGTTTTCTGAATGTTGAACTTTAAGCCAACTATTTCACTCTCCTCTTTCACTTTCATCAAGAGGCTCTTTAGTTCCTTGCTTTCTGCCGTAAAGATGGTGTCATCTACCTATCTGAGGTTATTGATATTTCTACTGGCAATCTTGATTCCAGCTTGTGCTTCTTCCAGTCCAGCGTTTCTCATGATGTACTCTGCATATAAGTTACATAAGCAGGGTGACAATATACAGCCTTGACGTACTCTTTTCTTATTTGGAACCAGTCTGTTGTTCCTGTCCAGTTCTAACTGTTCCTTCCTGATCTGCATACAGATTTCTCAAGAGGCAGATCAGGTGGTCTGGTATTCCCATCTCTTTCAGAATTTTCCACAGTTTATTGTGATCCACACAAAGGCTTTGGCATAGTCAATAAAGCAGAAATAGATGTTTTTCTGGAATTCTCTTGCTTTTTCAATGATCTGACAGATGTTGGCAATTTGATTTCTTGTCCCTCTGCCTTTTCTAAAACCAGCCTGAGCATCTGGAAGTTCATGGTTCATGTACTGTTGAAGCCTGGCTTGGAGAATTTTGAGCATTACTTGACTAGCGTGTGAGATGAGTGCAAAAGTGCAGTAGTTTGAGCATTCTTTGGCATTGCCTATTTTGGGGATTGGAATGAAAACTGACCTTTTCCAGTCCTGTGGCCACTGCTGTTTTCCAAATTTGCTGGCATATTGAGTGCAGCACTTTCACAGCATCATTTTTTAGAATTTGAAATAGCTCAACTGGGATTCCATCACCTCCACTAGCTTTGTTTATAATAATGCTTCGTAAGGCCCATTTGACTTCACGTTCCAGGATGTCTGGCTCTAAGTTATGATCATACCACCGTGATTATCTAGGTCATGAAAATCTTTTTGTGTGTACAGTTCTTCTATGTATTCTTGCCACCTCTTAATATCTTCTGCTTTTGTTAGGTCCATACAATTTCTGTCCTTTATTAAGCCCATTTTTGCATGAAATGCTCCCTTGGTATCTCTAATTTTCTTGAAGAGATCTCTAGTCTTTCCCATTCTATTGTTTTCCTCTATTTCTTTGCACTGATCGCTGAGGAAGGCTTTCTTATCTCTCCTTGCTATTCTTTGGAACTCTGCATTCAAATGGGTATCTTTCCCTTTATTCTTTGCTTTTTGCTTCTCTTCTTTTCTCAGCTACATGTAAGGCCTCCTCAGATAGCCATTTTGCTTTTTGCATTTCTTTTTCTTGGGGATGGTCTTGATCCCTGTCTCCTGTACAATGTCACGAACCTCTGTCCATAGTTCATCAGGCACTCTGTCTATCAGATCTAGTCCCTTAGATCTATTTCTCACTCCCACTGTATAATCATAAGGAATTTGATTTAGTTCATACCTGAATGGTCTAGTGATTTTTCCTACTTTCTTCAATTTAAGTCTGAATTTGGCAATAAGGAGTTCATAATCTGAGCCACAGTCAGCTTCTGGTCTTGTTTTTGCTTACTCTGTAGAGCTTTTCCATGTTTGGCTACAAAGAAAATAATCAATCTGATTTTAGTGTTGACCATCTGGTGATGTCCATGTGCAGAGTCTTCTCTTGTGTGTTGTTGAAAGATGGTTTTTGCTATGACCAGTGTGTTCTCTAAAGGCAAAACTCTATTAGTCTTTGCCCTGCTTCATTCTGTACTCCAAGGACAAACTTGTCTGTTACTCCAGGGGTTTCTTGACTTCCTACTTTTGCATTCCAGGCCCCTATAATGAAAAGGACATCTTTTTTGAGTATTAGTTCTAGAAGGTCTTGTAGGTCTTCATAGGACCATTCAACTTCAGCTTCTTCAGCATTACTGATCGGAGCATAGACTTGGATTACTGTGATATTGAATGGTTTGCCTTGGAAGTGAACAGAGATCATTCTGTCATTTTTGAGACTGCATTCAAGTACAGCACTTCGGACTCTTTTGTTGACCATGATGGCTACTCCATTTCTTCTAAGCGATTCCTGCCCACAGTAGTAGATATAATGGTCATCTGAGTTAAATTCACCCATTCCAGTCCATTTTAGTTCACTGATTCCTAGAATGTTGACATTCACTCTTTCCATCTCCTGTTTGACCACTTCAAGAGGGAGGAGATATGTGTATACATATAGCTGATCCACCTCGTTGTACTCCAGAAACTAGCACAACTTTGTGAAGTAATGATAATAAAAAATAAATTAATAATCCAATAAAAAAGTTGAAGTTAAAGGACCTGGGATTGCATGGCTTGGAGGATGTGATGGAGCAGGAATATCAGGAAATTTAGCCAGAAGCTTTGAGTAAGTCCTCCAGATGAGGCTCATGCAGATGAATATTTAAACTGTGCAGGTCAGAGTCTTGATGTATAGAGGCTACAGCTGTGCAGCCCCAGTCGCTAAGCATTCCCTGAGCGCTGCCCATGTTTGGTGCTGTGCCCAGAGTGTGAGAGACACAAAAGTTGTATCAGGCACAGTCTCTTGGCTCAGAGATTTTATTCCAGTTGGGAATAGAGACTGTGGAATAGAATACTTTGCCATGGCTCAATGGAAGAAGTGAGACTTAACTCAGCTTAAAGGATGCTCAAGAGGGCTTGGACCAGGCACTATCAGTGAAAATGGAGAGGAAAGGATGAATTGGAGAGATATTACCAAAGGCAAAAATGCTGCAGCAGAAACACCAGAGTTCAAGTTCAGATTGTTACCTACTAATTTTATTTCAGTCACCTTGAACTCTAAGCTTCAGTTTTTGCATTTGAGAGCATGATAGCCCTCACCTCATATTGTGAAAATTAAATGAGATACTACTTAGCACCAGGAGCATGGTATACACTCAATAGATGGTAACTACCATCTTCATTATTACTGTTACTATTATTAAAATAAATAAACAAGTTTAGAAGCATATTGGCCAAAGGGCAAAAAAATGGCAAGAGTGGTACATGTTTTCCATTTTCCTCCAGATCTATCCTCCATCTTCCTTTGTGCCCCAGCCAGGAGGCTGGCCTTCAATGGAGTGTACCAACAGGCTCCAGCGCCCTTGGCTTTGGTTGGTTTCAGTCAATGGAAGGCAACTGCAGGAGAGAGGAACTGAAGAAGGATGAGGTAGGGTCTTTATTTCCTTGATTTCCTCCTGCCTGTGTTATCACGGATTGGCTGTGTCTCTACCAAAAGCCACGGAGCTTGTCAGCTACTCCTGTGACTACCACTACTCTCCTCATGCACCTCTATCTGTTCTTCCTCCGTCCCTCTGCCCCACTGTTCCTTCCATGAGATCTTTTCTGTCCCTTAATTGATTATAAAATAATACCTTCCTAAACCCTCCTCAGTTCCTCCATTGGAGTAAGTCATCTCTTTCTTGCCAGGACCCTGACTGGCACTATAAATCTCACAGACAGTACGCAGATTCCTAGCTTGGGAGGTGGGAAGAATGTGAACCTCCTGAGAAAAACAAGGAATTTGAAAAGGCTAACAAGTTTGAATGAAGATGTCACTGTTGGACGAGGTACAATGTTCAGTGAGAGCAGGAGATCCAAAGGAAAATCAGGACCAGCATGTGGCCCTATAGATGAGAAGTGAGGACTAGTCTTTTGGGAACTGGCAGCATGGAAATGGTGGTTAAAGCCAGGAGAAGGAATGAGGTGTTCAAAGGAAAGAGAAAAGTGAAGAAAGCCAATTATGAATTATAATCTGGACTCTCAGAATTTTAATTGTGTTCTAACCCTCAGAGGAATTTAGGATATAGTTTTCTTACCATAAATGTACTTCATTTAACTCACTTGACTCTGAGATGGGCAGGTATGTGAAAGGTTTAAGCTTGTACAGTCAACACATAAAACCAGGATGTCTGCTCCAAAATCCAGATGCTTTCTACATATGCTGCTCATGCTGAGAAGGTTAGTTTTAGCCCTGTCTGGCCTTCCTTCACTGAACCAAATGGGCCTGGAAATCTCAGGCCAAGGCTAACACTGTCAGAGATCACTTTTCCTCTTCTCTGGGTCCCAACACGAATCCCCACACTCCCTCTAACATAGGAAGAAACTTCCTGAACCGAGGCCCTCAGAAGGCTAGTGCCTCGAACCACTTTCCTCTGCTTTACTTGGCCCTTTAAAAATTTATGTTCTCCCGGTTTCTGAAAGCCTGGGTTTTAGGAGGGCTTCCCTGATAGCTCAATTGGTCAAGAATCTGCCTGCAATGCAGGAGACCCTGGTTCAATTCCTGGGTCGGGAAGATCCGCTGATGAAGGGATAGTCTACCCACTCCAGTATTCTCGGGGTTCCCTGGTAGCTCAGCTGATAAAGAATCCGCCTGCAATGTGGGAGACCTGGGTTCGATCCCTGGGTTGGGAAGATTCCCTGGAGAAGGGAAAGGCCACCCACTCCAGTATTTGGCCTGGAGAATTCAGGACCACACAGTCCATGGCATTGCAAAGAGTTGGACATGACTGAGTGACTTTTTACTCACTCACTTTCCTCGTCTATCATTCACTCCTTAACTCCTGCAATGTGGCTTTGGTAGATCCACCTCTTCATTGAAATCAGGGCTGCCGAGGACCCTCATGATCTCTCAGTGGCCAAATCCAACGCACATCTTGCTTTCCTTCCTTCTTTGAAGACGATGGTGTGGCCCACTCCCCCTTCTCAGAGCCTCTTTTCTCTTGGGTTTTGTAGCTCTGCCCCTTCCAGGTCTGTCTTGACCATGCCAGTGTCTCCTTATCGATCTCTTGCCTGCCCCTGGTTGCTGTTCCCATGATTCTACCTTGAATTTCTTCACTGCTTACTCCACTTGTTTGCCTGAGCAATCTCTATGCTGCACAGCTTCAACCTACAGCTGTACCCAAATTTACGTGTCTGACCCAAACACACCCTCTGAAGTTCAGATCCGTGGCTCTTATTGCCTACTGGACTCCTTCAATTGGATGTCCTATGGGTGCCTCAAAATGTCCTAGCTGAACTTGACATTTGGCCTCCTGCCTGCCTCCCACACCCATTCTTAACCGGATCCTCCACTTTTATTCCTGACCTTGGTTAGCCAAGCCAGAAATCTGGCATGCATGCATTCAAGCCTCCTCCCTCCCTCTATTTACCTTGTTCAGTCTGCCACCGCTTCCTTGAACTCTTAGATTTGTCCCCCTCTTCATCCTGATTGCCAGCCTTGGTTTAGGACTTCAAAATTTGTTACCTGGATTATAATTTTCTAGCCTATTTCCTACTGTCTTGCCCCTGTGGTGGTAGCTGTTTCTCAGCTTTAAACCCTCCAGTGTTTTCCCATCATGCGGCCTCAAGATGAAGTTAATCTAAGCTCCTTAGCATAGCATAAAGGCTTTTCATGGCGCAGTCCTTATCTAAGGAGCTCTCTCCAGCCTCCTCCCTTCCCTGTGAGCTCCATCTGGTCAGTTACGCTGCCACACGCTTCCTCACACTCTCAGCACTGTCTTGCCCCTGTGGCACTGCACCGGCTGCTTCCTTTTCCTGGAACACCCCTTTGCCCTGCTCCGCCATATTCTTCCTACACTGCCCAGTCCAGAAATCCCTCCCGGGAAGCCTTCCAAGGCACTCTCCCACTGGCCAGGGTGAGCCTCTTCCGCGCTGCCATTAGCATCATATGTAATCATAGGCAACCTTTCCATGCTGCATGTAACTTGTGGATTTACTGGTCTGTTGTTCCCAGGAGTCTATAATTCACTTGAAAAAGGGACTGTTTCTTTGTCTTCAAATTCCTGGTGCCTGTTGCAGAGTCTGAGTCATAGGGAGTACCCCACAAATGTTGTTGAATGAATGTGAGTGATTTAATTCATATGATGAAAGAATAATGAACCCTGTGTCTTAGCATTTGAATCTTCCTAGTTTTTTGTCTGTCTGGCTTCTGAAGCACAGCCTGTCCTGACCTTTGCCCATGTTCTTTGTGTCAGGACATCTGACCACCCATGTCGCTGCTGGCCCAGTGGCCTAAAAACTACAGCTTCAACTTCACACATCCCTGGTTCTAGTGGTCTCAGCTTTTGCCCCATTGCCATGCTTCACTTCTACTTCATACAACCCTGACACTGATGGGTTCCAATGTAAAGTAGTGATTTGATGAAATGTGACAAAAGCAAGGATGTAAAAGCCAAAGATTTTGATCTGAAAAGCATGTATTCAAGATTGACTTTTAGGTTTTTTAAGTTTTATATATTGAGTTTGCAGATACTGGCAATTTTTATAGCCTGTGTCCCCCAGGCCCATCAAATCTGGTTGTGCTTGCCCTTTGCAATAGCTGACATATTGTTTTCTTGAGCCTGCCATGGTTTCCGATTTATTATGGGATGACTGCTGAATGTTGAAATAGAAAGCTCTACTCTCTTTTACTCCTTGTAAGACAAAGATAGCTCAATCTTCAGCAAAATTTTTCTTACCAGAACATTCCTACCCCCACCAGTGTAGAGAAAATATGATGCTATAAAGTAATTTATGTCATATTTTTGCATGTCGAATTCCCCAATAAAGATTTTTGAAATGTGATAAAATTCATTACCAGCCTTCTTTGTTGAAAATGATAGGGAGAATCCTGTGCTATGCATTTGGAAAATTCTTGTACCTGCAGTGAAAAACATGCAATATTTCATTAAGGGCCTGATGTCTTATATTTGAATTTGGTTACTTCCATTTTTCATAATAAGCTTTAAAAGTATTACTTTAGCCTTCAGTTGATCAGTCTGTTCTTTTAACTTCTGACACATCTGCTCCCCTTGGGATATCTTTTGAAATATGTAAGAAGAACTCAGGGAAGGGTCTTCCTGAGAAGTCGATGGCAACTTAGAGAGACTCGGCTCAGATTCTATTCCTATATAAGAAACAATAAATTTTGGCTACCATTCATCTCAACTGCATTGCGGTTTTGTTAAGTACTGAAAACAGAAGTCTATGGCAATCACCACCATTTGCTATTTAAAAAGTCTCTTTTCAAAAGGTATATGTAAGCCAAAGTGGTTTAAAAATGCTAGTACCTGCGAGATGTTCTTGGTGGATATGTACTGTGGGCTCCATCTGCACAATGAAAGGATAAGAAAACATCACTGTTGATATTAACCAATGACACCGTTATGCAGGATGACCCAATGTGTTCTGGTCATCATGGAGGCCACCCAGTGTTATGTCGAGAGCTGAGGCCCTGAAGCCAAGGTTGAATTCCACTCTGACACCTAGCTGCTGGGTGATCCAGAGCAATTATGTCATTGCTATAAACCTCAAATTCCTCAGCAATAAAATGGGGATAGTAACAGAACCTACTCCATAGTGTCATCATGAGAATTAAGTGTTACCATAGTCTGGCACATGGTAAATATTCAATGTGTGTTAGCTGCTACTGTTATCATGTTTGATACTGTTATATGGGAATACTCAAACCCTCCCCCTACAGTTCGACCACAAGCTCCACCAGGGCAGGGACCTCTGTTGGTCTCGTCACTGACTCTGTTGCCAGGGCTCTCACTAACACAGATGCTTGGTGGCTAGTGTCTGGGAGCAAGACAGTGACTTCACACAGGACATTCCCTTTTCTACTCACCAGAGGCTAACTGGATAAGAGTTCAAATTCCAGAGTGATTCACCTTGTCTTCCCATTGTTCCCAACACACACAGCTCACAAACACACTAGAGACAGAGAGCCAATGTTGTGGCCAAACTAGACTGTGGTTATTAGGGATATCTCGGGTATATGAGGGCTATGGAAACTACAGGGTCCAGTTTGCCAACCTGAATGGACAGGACAAGAGAAAAGAAGATGCCCCACTTCAGACCCATTACCAGAGACAGATGAACTTGATATTCGATCTGCCCCTACTACCCATAGGGCACTGAGAACTGTGCCCACCCAAGAGTGTTCTTCTGCCAGCAGAATGAGGAATGTGGAGACTTCCCAGTGTCACAGGGGCACAGATTTCCCTAAGACTGAGAGAAGCATCCCGGCCAAGGCCGAGTGGGCTGCTGACTCGGTGGGGGTGGGGGTGTGGGTGGGTGTGGGTGTGTGCGTGTGCGTGCGGATGCGTGCATGCATGCATGCATGTGTGTGTGTGTGTGTTGCATGGGATAAGGGAGGTTCTATTCAAATTCCCCAGAAGTTTCAGTTAAAAGAAAAGGTGGATGAAGGGATAGACATAGAGACAGGCAGAGAGTGTTCAGCAGTCCTGGCAAAGTGCCGGAGAACTAAAGTGTTTACTTTGATCATTAATATGAACTTATTTAACTACAGAACCTCAAATAGTCAATGAGATTCTCAGCCTCAGCATTTGGGAAGGTGAGTGGAAGGATGGAGAGACGGGGAAAGGGGAAAAAGTATAGATTAAATGTTAACAAACTGTTGAACTAAATAGTTACCAGTATAACAGTCTGGAAATATGTTATCAAAGATCGTAATTTAAGTTAGTGTTCATAACCACGAGCATAATATATGCAAACACCTGGCCAGGGCTCTGGGGGAATTGGGTGATGGAAAGATGAAGAAGAGGCAGCTGCCTCCAGAGCCTTGAAATCTAGTTGAAGGAACAGATGTTTGGAAATCGTAATGATGCAAGCAGGCTGAGATAAGCTCTGACAGAATATTTAAGAAACACTGATGCAAAAGACTGGCTGTGGGATTCTGAAAAGTCCTATGGCCAGTGTGGAGTTGAAGGAGACCATGAAAATGAGCAGGGGGTTGATGAGCAGAGGTGGGATGTTCCTGGTAAGGCAGGAGCTCAGAGAAGGTGGGGCCAGTCCACTAAGTGAGGATGACTCCTGGAGGAGGGGAGCTGAGTTCAGAAGGCTAGCATGACAGGAAAAATGGGGACATGCAAATTCCTGGCTGAAGAATTTGGATTTTATTCTGTGTTATCGTTCAGTTCCAGATTCTTCTCATGAGGACATCCACTGCGCTCCTGAGGTCAGGGTACCGGGCTAGAACTAGAATTGAGAACCTCAGAACCACAGCTTAGTTCTCTGCACCTTCTGAAGACCCACACTCATATGGATAAGCAGCGGTCCTGGGGGTGTTTCCTGAAGACTGCTTTCACTTACCTCTACCAGTTGTGAAGGTTCAGTACTTTCCCACTCTTGCTCTTGTTTTTCAACATACTTTGATCTAGATGTGCTTTCTGAAATGTCTTGCCCAACAGCTGACTTATCTCTCAATTCAGGAGAAAAGCTGGCTTGTGGATCTGTTATAAGTGGCTTGTCAATTATGTAATTTTTAGGAATTTTCACTTTGGGAGCAACCTTAGAGAAACTAGAGAACCAGTAATAAATTTGACTATGGCCATATTTGGACTTGCCAGAGTTTGCTTTTTCAGCCTGTTTATGTGGTGTCTGCCATAGGCAACTTTTTTGTTTATCACATAGACTCTTGATTTTAGATAGAAAATTTGAATTTTCCTCATGGCTGCTTTCTCCAGCAGTCACTAACTCGTCCGAATCAGAAGTGTTTTCTTCTGTCACGGTCAGAGAACAACTGGGCTTACTGCTATTTTCATCATCGCTTTTAGAGTTGAGTTGGTCAGTGAGTTCTGAGGATTGTTCTGTCAGCCAAGAATTCTTAACATGCCACACAATAATATTTTTAATAATAGCTTCATCAAAACTGTCATTGTTAGAGATCTCTGGGAGAGTTTCACAATTAATGCCTTGATCTTTGGAGAATTCGTCTTTGCAAAAATGATGGGGTAAAATATCAGAAATGTTTGACTTTGAAGCATCTTCCTGATTATCTGGAGTAGGAAGATTTATGGTGCATTGATTCTCTTTATCACATGTTTCGCTAACAGCATTTTCAGTCATTTTATCCGAAGTCATGGTCATACCTGCCTCTTGGCAAGTCTCTCTGTGTGTAGCCTTTTCTTGAGACTCATCTTCTGTTAAATTCGTTTGATCTGAGATATCAAGGATGTCATATCTTGAGGTAAGATTATAACCATGGTATATCTTAACTTGGAAGAAGCCCTCATCATAAGGCAAATCCTCCTGTTGCTTAGTTGTGTCTTCCAGGAAATAGGCTTTGTCCATGTATGTGCAGCGGGACCTCCTTTATCAGTTGCTCCCGATCTCGATGTTCTTAATTATAGCAATAGATTGTCTAGTTTTCATTAATTGTCTTCACTGTGTGTCCTCATCTGTGCAAAATGAAAAGAACATCATTGTTAAATATAATTTATGTAATGTATGAAATTATGCTTATCAAACTGGATGTAGATCATTTTTATGCAGATCAAAGTGGGTGTTTTCCATTTAGAGTAATGCAGTTATAAACATGAAGGCAGAAAGCTCTGCCAAGAGGAACTGATCCTAAACATTACATTAACATAATTGATGGTATATAATCAAGGAATTAGAAAGGGGGGCTAAATATTTCATTCATTAAACATTGAGGAAGACAGCAGTTTCCAGTTAATGACCAAATGTTTATCAACTTCTCTTAGGAAGTACTATTTGAAATTTGTGCTCCCAAAACAGCAGCTTGGGATGCAAGTAAGGGATTGATTTTTTTTTTTTTAAGTACCATGGCTGTCCCTTGTTCACATACCACTGATAAGCCTCAGTGTGTGGAACTGAGAGCTGGATCAGCTCAAACAAACCACCGACTTTCTCTATTTTAGTGCTTTTTCATCCGTCTCCCCCTAGGCATTCTGGTTCTGTTCTTCTGGTTTTCCCTTGTATGCTGCTGAAAGGCAGAGAATGACTGACAGAAATATGAACAAGGAACAGAAAGGTCTTTTAAACACCTGGAGGCTAGTCTGCCTCCAAGCATTCCTCTTTTGATTAGAATCCAGACAGAACCCAGTTCAAGAGGCTGCCTTGCTCTGAGAATGAACTTATGGTTGCCAGAGAGGAAGAATGGGGGAAGGGATAGTTAGGGGGTTTAGGATTAACTTGTACACACTGCTACATTTTAAATGGATAACCAACAAGGTCCTACTGTGTAGCACAGGGAACCCTGCTCAGTGTTCCGTGGCAGCCTGGATGGGAGGGGAGTTTGGGGGAGACTAGATACATGTGTGTGGATGGCTGAGTCCCTTTGCTGGCCACCTGAAACTATCAAACATTGTTAATCAGCCATACTTCAATATAAAATAAAAAGGTTTTCTTAAAGTCTGCAAATAGCCAATGTTGACAAGGATGTGGGGAACACTTCACCTTTGTGCCGTTAGTGGGAATGTAAATTGGTGCAGCCACTATGGAAAACAGTATGGAGGTTCCTCAAAAACCTATAGGTATAACTACAGATATAACTATAGATACAGATATAACTATAGATATAGATATAACTATAGATATATAGATATAACTATAGATATAACTACAGATCCAGCACTTCCACTTTGGGGGTATATATCGGAAAATAAAATATCAATTCAAAAAGATAAATGAACCCCAAACTTCACAGCAGCATTATTTACAAGAACCAAGATATGGAAGCAACCCAGGTGTCAACAAATGAATAGATAATGAAGATGCGGTGTATATATATATATATATATGTGTGTGTGTGTATATATATATATGTATCTATAGATCTATAGATACATATATATAAGCTCAGACAGTTAACAAATCTGCCTACAATACAGGAGACCCCAGGTTCAATCCCTGGGTCAGGAAGATCCCCTGGAGAAGGGAATGGTAACCCACTCTAATATTCTTGCCTGAAGAATTCCATGGACAGAGGAGCCTGGTGGGCTGTAGTTCATGGGCTTGCAAAGAGTCGGACATGACCAAGTGACTAACACACACAATACACAGTGGAATATTCAGTTCAGTTCAGTTGCTCAGTCGTGTCCAACTCTTTGTGACCCCATGAATCACAGCACGCCAGGCCTCCCTGTCCATCACCAACTCCCGGAGTTCACTCAGACTCACATCCATTGAGTCAGTGATGCCATCCAGCCATCTCATCCTCTGTTGTCCCCTTCTCCTCCTGCCCCCAATCCCTCCCAGCATCAGAGTCTTTTCCAGTGAGTCCTCTTTGCATGAGGTGGCCAAAGTACTGGAGTTTCAGCTTTAGCATCATTCCTTCCAAAGAACCCCCAGGACTGATCTCCTTCAGAATGGACTGGTTGGATCTCCTTGCAGTCCAAGGGACTCTCAAGAGTCTTCTCCAACACCACAGTTCAAAAGCATCAATTCTTCGGCACTCAGCTTTCTTCACAGCCCAACTCTCACATTCATACATGACCACAGGAAAAACCATAGCCTTGACTAGACGGACCTTAGTCGGCAAAGTAATGTCTCTGCTTTTGAATATGCTATCTAGATTGGTCATAACTTTCCTTCCAAGTGGAATATTAGTCAGCTATAAAAGTTAAATTCTACTTTTTTCAACAACATGGATGGACATAGAGTTTATTGTGTTTAATGAAATAAGTCAAAGGATAACTGTTATCATTTATATGTAGAATCTAAAAACTGAAACAAAACAGAAAGACTTACATATATAGAAAACAATCTAGTGATTATCAGTAAGAACAGAGAAAGGGAAAGGGTCAAATTAGCAGAACTAAGAGACTACTGTGTATAAAATAAATAAGTTACAAGTATCTGTTATACAGCACAGCAAATAGAGCCAATATATTATGATAACTTTAATGGAATATAATATGTAAAAATATTGAATTACTATGTTATATGCCTGAAGCTCAGGGAAGGCAATGGCAACCCACTGCAGTGTTCTTGCCTGAAGAATCCCAGGGTCGGGGGTCCTGGTGGGCTGCCGTCTATGGGGTCTCACAGAGTCGGACACAACTGAAGCAACTTAGCGGCAGCAGCAGCAGCATGCCTGAAGCTAAAATAAATTTCTAAGTCAACAGCAACAAAGAAGAGTCTGAGCAGTCCCGTCAAGCTGCCACAGTCTGGTGGTAGCAGCACATCTTAGGGATACTCCTGAAAATGTTCAGAGCAAAACCAGCTGCCATCTGGTATGAGTCTTTTATTTTGGGAGGAGCTTCCCTAGTGGCTCATATGGTGAAAAATCTGCCTGCAATGCAGGAGACCTGGATTCAATCCCTGGGTCAGGAAGAGCCTCTGGAGAAGGGATTGGCTACCCACTCCAGTATTCTTTTTTTTTTTAATTTATTTATTGGCTGTGGTGGGTCTTCAGTGATACACGGGCTTTCTCTAGCTGCGGTGAGCAAGGCCTTCTCTTCCCTGCAGTGTGTGGGCTCCTCATCGTGGGGGCTGCTCTTGTGGCGGAGCACAGGCTCCAGGCACAGTAGCTTCAGCCAGCAGGCTCAGTAGCTGTGGTGCATGGGCTTAGTTTCTGCCTGGCATGGGGGATCTTCCCAGACCTGGTATCTAACCATGTCCTTTGCATTGCAAGGTGGATTCTTAACCACTGGACCACCAGGGAAGCTCCCACTCCAGTGTTCTTGCCTGGAGAATTCCATGGACAGCGGAGCCTGGTGGGCTACAGTCCATGGGGTCACTTAGAGTCAGACACAACTGAGTGACTAACACTTTCACTGTATTCTTTTAAATAAAATTGAAAGCATCCATTTAAATATCTCTTCCTGATTTTATAAACTTTTGGGACAACTTTATAGAAGTAGTCAAATTGCCTCCAGTTTTAGCTGGAATAACTGAAGCTCTGAGTCAACTAAGAGGCCGCAACCACTGGCCGGCCTCCCTTGCCCATATAATGATGGGGTTGGAGAAGCAGATCTCTGAGGTCGTCTCCCCATCTAAATTTTTATGAGTCTATAACTTGTGCTTTATTTATGTAACCTAAAAAGCTAAAGGAATATGTTTGACCAAAAAAGTGAGCTAAATTTTCTGAGGGGGAAAATAAAAGGACTAAAAATAAAATGTGGTAAAGATATCTATAAAACATTGTACAAAAATTTGAATTTATAGATAGGTGTCAGAGTATTCAAATAAATGTATTTTGTTTAAAGAGAGAAATAGAAAGAAAGAAAAGGAACCATTATCATCACAGCAGAATTACTTTGGCAGTCTAACATTTACTGTAAAGTGAGGTGTGTGAACAGAATTACAGGCTACTGCAACTGAACTTGAAGAACAAGGGAAATGCTTCCCAGGAAGGTCAAAAGCACGGAGGGAAAGTAGGGGTTGGGAGACCAGGATTTGAATTCTGGCTTCTCTACTCATTAGCTCTGTGCCATCAGGCAAATTATATCAGTTTCTGAGTTTTAGTTTCCTCTTCTGAAAAATAATAATAATAGCTAGGTCACAGGATTGCTAGATGAATGTGAGATAAGGTATACAAGGTTCTGACACAGTGTTTGGCACAGAGTGAGCAATCAATAAGGGTAGTTTAAAAATGAAAAACAGGCCCAGTCTCAGTGTTGGAGTGCTGAAGAATGCCCAGTACAAAAAGCTAGGTACTCTTTATCTGCGGCATATTGGCAGGATAAAGGAAGAAATGGCCTATATGAGACATGACCTCTATAGGGGTCTCAAAATCTACCTTTAAGTGAATTTATTGTTTGATGGTGAAAACCAATACAAAATAATTTTAGATAAAGCATTGTCTAAGTTACCGTGGGATTTTCCAGGCAAGAGTACCGGAGTGGGTTGCCATTTTCTTCTCCAGATCTTCCCAACCCAGGGATCAAACCCAGGTCTCCGCGTTGTAGGCAGACGCTTTACCATCTGAGCCAGCTGGGAAGTCCTTACCCTGATAACTCAGTGGTAAAGAATCTGCCTGCCAATGCAGAAGACACAGGTTTGATCCCTGGGTCAGGAAGATCCCCCAGAGAAGGAAATAACAACCCACTCCAGTGTTCTTGCTGGGAAATCCCACGGCCAGAGGAGCCTGGTGGGCTATAGTCCATGGGGGGCACAGAGTCAGACACGACGTAGTGACTGAACACCAGCAACAAAGATTTTGCCTTCTGTGCATACTAGCCTGCATGTGCCAGTCTCAGACTCCTCAGCCTGCCCTTCCCGCCTCCGCTCGGCCACTGCAAGCCCGTCCTCTATGCCGGTGAGTCTGCTTCTGTTTCACAAATAAGCTAATTTGTGTCATAGTTTAGATTCCGCCTGTAAGTGATATCATATACTATTTGCCTTTCTCTTCTGACTTGCTTCACTTCGTGTGATCATCTCTAGGGCCAACCAGGTTGCTGCAAATAGTGTTATTTCATTTACGGCTGAGTAGTGTTCCACTGCACACACACACCATATCTTCTTTATCCATTTATCTGGCAGTGGACATTCGGGCTGTTTCTGTGCCTTGGTTACTGTGAATAGTGCTACTATGAACATAAGGGTTCATGTATGGAAGATGTCATATATACATATATAGGTACACGTATGTATATAGTAAAGAATGACTCCTGCCATATACATATGTATATAATAAGAAAGAATGACATCCTGCCATTTACCGTAACATTAATGGACCTTGAGTACATTATGCTAAGTGAAAGAAGTCAGACAGAAAAAGGCAGGTCCTGTATGATATAACTTATATGTGGAATCTAAAAGGCCAAATTCATACAAATGAAGAGTAGAATGGTGATTACCAGAGAGTGGCGGATGGAGGGGCAAAACATATGTTGTTTAAGGGTACAAGCTTTAACAGGCCATAAATAAGCCCTAGAGATCTAAAGTAAAGTATAAGGAATACAGACAATAATATTGTAATCATCAGACTTTCTAAGAGACTAGAACTTAATTATTCCAACCACTAAATAAATGATAATTATGTAACATGATAGAGGTCTAGTTATTACTACAATGGTGATCTAGTTATCACTACAATATATAAATGTATCAAATTAACATATTATATACCTTAAAATTATACTTTGTTATATGTCAAAATATTTCAATTTTTTAAAGTTGTCTACTTTTTGAGAGGGATAGCATCTTTAAATGCCTACAAAGAAAAGAAAGATGAATTCTAAGATTTGTAGGACTTTTCATGACCCAAACTGTGGCCCCCAAACTCATCCTCATGCCTTCTTTATATATTGAGGTGTTCATTGCTGAGCTCCAAGTCCTTCTTTCTGGAAAAGACCCTTTGTTAGCCAGATCCTAACTTCTAGAATATCATTCTGCTTAAACTGACAAAATTTATTTTTGCTATGACTCTTAAGGAAAAGAAAGAGGAGCAACCACCAAGAGAAGCTAGAGGCCTGAGAAACTCTCCCATTACACACAGGGAAACAGCTTCTGTTATTATTACCATTATTTTTGTGTCTTCTTGCAAAATTTTAAAAGGATGTTTTTCTGTCAAAGGACAAGCTACATCCTTAGAATTGTAAAGGGCCCCTTACAGGCAGCTGGGAGGAAGTGGACCGTCTTCCCATGTCAGTATTCAGCTCTGTCTTGAAATCCAAAGGTGTATTCAAGAGGTTCCGATCAGAACCCAACAGAACATTTCTCTAGAACCCAATTTGATTTACTGAGTTCAGGCAAATCTGTGTGGGGCCATGGCTGCTTTTGCAGCTCTCCTAACCATTATGTGCTCAGCAATAGCTCACAAATCACCTTCCGAGTGAACACTTTGAGCAAACGCAGCCAGCACCTCACAGTGACCTGGCCCTGAGGAGACAGCTCAGTCATCCTCTAAGAGGGATGAGCAGCAAAGTGCTCACCATGCTGACATCTATTCCCTGTGTGGTTTACTTTATCATGAAGTCTGAATTTGGTGCTGAAGTGCTGGCCTGACCTCACTAATATCTCTAGTTTAAGAGAAGAAGACAGCCATGGCTGGGATGACTGTTAATCTGATGAAATCAACTAAGAATGTCTATAGATGGAAAAACCAAGACTCCTTAGTGATGGAGTCCAAAGATGGTCAGGGAATCGTTTCTGGCTGGTAGGTGATGGATGTTCTATTTACCAGGCCCATTTAGTGGTAATACAGATGTTACACACGATGTTATATATCAGAGGACTGTTTTCATCTTTGAAGAAAAACTGTGGGCCCAGGTGGCTGTGTCAATCTCTTAACCTCGTCCCCATTACCCTCTGTGTTTAGATCTCTGCTAGCCTCTATCAGGGTGTATCTGGCCCAGAGGCAGAGGAAAAACAGGCATTCTTGCCACCAACACTTCCCTGCCTCCTTCCACTAAGGAGGACCTTACCACTCAAATCCTGAACCTCACTCTTCCAAGATCCACCTGACTGGAATGAAAATAGAGGCTGAGTGTTGGAGGCAATGATGCGATAATCCAAAATCTTCTTACTTCTCTATATGTGTGTTGTTAAGAATGTGCCTAGATTACAGTTAGGAGCTTTAAGTACAAGATCCAATGATACTTTTATACATAAATCAATACTCTCAACACGAAGCGACAAGATGACAGCAGTAGCAAAAAATCTCACCTCCATCCTGGGATCTCTAGACATCAAGTAGTGAGCTGCTTGAAGGATCTTGCAATACAGATGAGCAATCCTGTTATTCTAAATCATCTTTCTTCTTTCCTCAATAGTTGAAAGTTGGCTGCAATTGAATAATAGAACAAAAAGTCTGAGCTTCAAAATCACGCCGTGTCTGCTGCTTCTGGGTCCCTATGACTGTAAGAAATCAGCTTTGAAGACTACATGAGGAGCCTCTGATGTGATCTAAGCTTGTCATTTTTTGTTGTCTTTTAAAAGCATTCAAAAATACTTAGACTCTGTTTTAATTTTCTAATTTTCTCTGTTTCTAGCTCCAGATTTCTATTTACCCAAAGCAAATAGGAAATATCTTGGACTAGTATATCCCAGGCCATGCCTGGGATAGGTCAGGTAGTCATGGATTTTGTATCCAATGTATGGTGTTTCTAGATTAAAATATTTTCAAAGGTAATGTGATACAAAGGCTCCCACTGCTCTGACTGCATTTGATTACGCTCTGGTAGTCCTTATCCGCTAACGCTATTTCAGAAATGTGGAGCACTCACGAATGCAGTGTCTCTGGCTGTAACCACACACCATCCCTCATGGCCGTCCGGCTTCATCTTGCTATTGTCGAATGGCAGGAGAACACTGCGACCAGCCCAGTTGTCCCTCGAGAGCCAATGAATTATTCAGTCAGTCTTAGTGGTGTGGGCCTTCCATGAGTGTATGTGAATCTGATGACCAGCTGCTACACGTTATTTATCCTGAAACTATTTTAAAAGAACAAAAAAAAATCCTTTGAAACTGAGCAAACCAGTATCTGCAGAAGCTTCCTGTTGGTGTTTACCAGTAGCCTTTGCTTGCTTTTTTTTTTCCGCCCGTTATGGGTGAGCACGGTTTTTATCTAATTTTCCCATTGACATAGCCATGTAATCATCATAGACTGTTGTTGATTTGTAAACAGTGGACCTTTGCTGTGCTTTCAGAATATTTAGAAAACTCTTGCCAGTTTATTTTCTAAAGATAATTCTCATGACAAATTTTAAAGCATACTTGATTTAAAGAAGTATAATATTTTTAAAAATATCTCATGCTTTCCCTAGACTTTCTAGCTATAGTTTGGCAACCTCTACCTAGAGATAAAGAAGGGCCAGAGTATTTTAAGAAAATTCTTTATCATTTGTTTAAAGACATAGCCTTCTTTTCCCCACCTTCCACCTACTTTCTAAAGGAAGAAAATTCACTTGAAATTATAAATGCGATTCATGAGGTTGCAAAGAGTCGGACACGACTGAGCGACTGAACTGAACTGAACTGATAACTGTTTTAAAGAATAAAATGTCAAATACCTTATGTACTAATGCTTGACCTATGCTCCTCAAAATAATTTCTGAAAGTTATGATTTTGATGAAAAGTATAACCTTACATTTAAATAAATCTAAAGTATGAATACCAAAATCTCTATGTGGTAGGATTACAGGTAAATTTTATTTTCTTAATAGAGCAGTCCCTTCATTCCTTCTCTAGGGGATCTTTCCGACCAAACCCAGGGCTTCCCTGGTGGCTCAGACGGTAAAGCGTCTGCCTGCAGTGTGGGAGACCTGGGTTCAATTCCTGAGTCAGGAAGATCCCCTGGAGAAGGAAATGGCAACCCAGAAGAGCCTGACAGGCTACAGTCCATGGGGTTGCAAAGAGTCAGCCCATGACTTTGCAACTTCACTTTCTTTCACCGAACCCGGGTCTCCCGCATTGCAGACAGATTCTTTAGCTTCTGAGCCACCAGGAAAGCCCTTCACTTATTAAACAGATATTTATTAAAAGTACCTGGTATGTGCAATGAACTATGCTAGGTCCTAGACTGAAAAGGAAATGTAGAAAATGGTTGGATATGTAGATTCTGGCCCCTGACTGAGCTTGTAGCTAGACTCTGTTACTTATTAGCTGTGCAGCTCTGGACAAGTTGCTTAACTTCTCTGTTCCTCAGTTTGTCCTCTGTAAAAAGGTGACATTAATAGCTCAAGTAGGGTTGTGAGGACTGTGGGAGTTTCTTTTTTAAATCAACACTTACATAGTACTTATGTGCCTTATACTGCTCTAAGCACTTAACAAATACTAATTCATTAATTGCATGCAAAAGATTTAGAATATTTTGTGTTATAATGGTGAGAAGTACTATGAAAGATAGGAAAAGAATGTAAGAAAGGACAACTTTCCTGAGATAAGATAGGCAGGGAAGAACTCTCTGAGAACAAACTTTTCAAACTGGAGCCTGAAGGATGCAAAAGCAGCCATGCAGAGAGCTGGGACAGTGTTCTGGGCACAGGGGAAATGTGCGCAGAGACTAGAAGATGGAAAAACTCTGTGTGTTGGGAAAGCTGAAAGGACCTAGCTTAGGTGATGAAAGTGAAGATGAAAGAAATGGATGTTTTCAAGACATAAGACATATTTGGGAGGAAAAATCAACAGAACCCAGCACTGTGCTTGTGAAGGTACTTGAAGGTGAGATAAGAATTTGAAATTTAAATCTATTAAACACTAAACCGTTGTAGAAAAATAATAGCACTATTTCCCTTACCCTTTTCTTATACTGATTAAAAGCACAAAGCTTTTATTTTTAAAAAGATTTATTTTCGGCTGTGCTGCATGAGGGCTTTTTCTGCTTGCCGGGAGCGGGGTACTCTGGGTGGAGCGCATGGCTTCTCATTACCGTGCCTTCTCTTGTTGTGGAGCACAGGCTTTAGAGCATGGGTGCGGTAGTTGTGGCTCATGGGCTTAGTTTTACCAAGGCCTCTGGGATCTTCCTGGACCAGGAATAGAACCCTTGTCCCATGCATTGGCAGGCAGATTCTTAACCACAGGAAGCTCACAGAGCTCTTAAAATAGTTCTCAGACTTCACCCAAGTAAAGTAAATATTGCCTAATCCAATGTTAAAATGCCAGCTTGTATTGGGCAGTTTTAGTTGCTATATTAAAATACTGGAAGTGACACCATATACAAAGTAAATAATACTCAACATTTAGCTTTTTATGATAGGCTTGTGTAGGCTTGGAAAGTGAAAAATGTTAATTAATTAAGACTCACAGCACTCAGGTGACGTAACTTGTCACCCTCTCAAGTAACATCATTATCTCAGAAATGGAACTTTGGTATAGCGCTGAACAATTTAGGACAGGAAATAATTACCTACTCAAAAGATAACAGAACTTTGCATCTAAATAATACTTTTTAATCGAGAGTATCTAGCCACATTACAAACTCTAAGAGACTTCATAAACACTTGGAGATTTAACAGGTATCTTCCTTTAACCTCATGGAATAGGTTGAAGGAGAAGAAGCAGATTAGCCAAAAATCACAGCATGTCATTAGCAAGGGAATTTAGTTTCTTCAATTAAGTTAGGTGGGAAGTAAAGAAAATGATTATTTATTAAGAGTATACTGTGTGCTGGGCCTTTTGTGTATGTTGTTGTTGTTCGGTTGTTAAGTCATGTCTTTTGAGACCCAATGGATGCAGCACACCAGCCTCCCCTGTCATTCATTCACTGTCTTCTGGGGTTTTCTCAAATTCATGTCCATTGAGTTGGTGATGCTACTTAGCCATATCCTCTGCAGCTCCCTTATTTTGCCTTCAATCTTTTCCAGCTTCAGGGTCTTTTATAATGAGTCAGCTCTTCACATCAGGTGGCTGAAGTACTGGAACTTCAGCTTTAGCATCAGTCCCTCCAATGAATATTCAGGGTTGATTGCCTTCAGGACTGACTGTTTTGATCTCCTTGCAGTCCAAGGGACTCTCAAGAGTCTTCTCCAGCACCATAACTTGAAAGTATCAATTCTTCAGTGCTTAGCCTTCTTTATGGTACAACTCTCACATCCATACATGACTGCTGGAAAAACCATAGCTTTGACTAGACAGATCTTTGTTGGCAAAGTGATGTCTCTGCTTTTTAATATGCTATCTAGTTTGGTCATAGCTTTCCTTCCAAGAAGCAAGCGTCTTTTAATTTCATGGCTGCAGTCACCGTCCGCAGTGATTTTGGACCCCTCAAAATAAAATCTCTCACAGCTTCTACTTTTTCCCCTCTATTTTCCATGAAGTAATGGGACTAGATGCCATGATCTTAGTTTTTGAATGTTGAGTTTTAAGCCAGCTTTATCACTCTCCTCTTTCACCTTCATCAAGAGGCTCTTTATTTCCTCTTCACTTGTATTCGAGGTTATTGATATATCTCCTGGAAATCTTGATTCTAGCTTGTGATTCATCCAGCCAAGAATTTCCCATGGTATATTCTGCATGTAAGTTAAATAAGCAGGGTGACAATAAACAGCCTTGTCATACTTCTTTCCCAATTTTGAACTAGTTAGTGGTTCTATGTCCGGTTCTAAATGCTGCTTCTTGACCCACATACAAGTTTCTCACAAGACAGGTAAGGTGGGCTGGTATTCCCATTTCTTGAAGAATTTCTGCGCAATTTGTTGTGATCCACACAAAGGCTTTAGTTTAGTCAATGAAGCAGAAGTAGATATTTTTCTGGAATACTCTTGCTTTTTTCTATGATCCAATGGATGTTGGCAGTTTGATCTCTGGTTCCTCTGACTGTTCAAAACTCAGCTTAAACATCTGGAAGTTCTCAGTTCATGTGCTGTTGAAGCCTAGCTTGAAGGATTTTGAACATAACATTACTAGCACGTGAAATATCATTTGTGTATATCATCTCATCAATTCTTTCTATGCCCCCAAAGATAAATACTGCATCTCCCTCCTTTAGGATGAGGAAATGAGCTCAGAGGAGCAGCTGTGATACGTCAGTCTGATTCCAAATCCAACCTGCTTCCGCTCCTATTAGACTACGTGTCACAAAATGGAAGAGAAAAGAGAAGTGGTCAGATTCAGCATTAAAAAGAAATTTTTTAACATGAATTAGCCATAGGTGTACATAGTCCCCTCCCTCTTGAACCTCCTTCCTACCTCCCACCCTTTCCCACCCCCTCTAGGTTGTTACAGAGAGACTTGGCGTTTTTAAAAACAGGATTGGTATTTTTATCAGTTTCCTATTGCTGCTATAACAAAATTTCATAAATATAGTGGCTTAAAGCAACAAAAATTCTTATCTTTTGATTCTAGAGGACAGAAGTCCAAGAATAGGTTTCTCTGGGCTAAAATCAAGGTCAGCAGGCTGTATTCCTTCTACAGGCTCTAGGGGGGAATCCATTCCGTTGCCTTTCCCAGCTTCTTAAGGCTGTCTAAATTCCTTGGCCTGTGACCCCTTCCTCCGTCTTCAAAGCCAACATCAAAGCACCTTCAGTCTCTTCTTGACTCTGTTCCTCCTGCCTCCCTCTTCCCTTACAAGAACCCCCACGATTACGAAAGGACCCCACTCAGATAACCCAAGATAGTCTTCTCACCTCAAAAGCCCTATGTTAATCACATTTATAAGATCCCTTTTGAGATGTAAAGTAGTATTTTCAAGGTTCTAGGGACAAGGATGGGAACCTATTTTGGTTCTATTATTTTGTTTATTACAGTACTCTTCTATTTGGGAGAATTCTTAGAAAACTAGGATCTATGCCTCATCATTTCTTCCTCAGCAGTATCTCATAGTTTCGGGGGGTATCATCCCCAAAGCATCTCCTAATGTGAAGCAAATTTGTTATCCCATGGAGCAAATTTGTGGAGATACAGTCAATACTGTAGGAGGACATAGCTCAAAGTGGAAAGGTTTTAAAAAATAAAAAATGATAACTATTGGTACATGAAATCACGTGGATGAATCTCAAAATAATTATGCTATTTGAAAGAAGCAAGTGGCATTAGTAGTAAAGAATCCCTCTGCCAATGCAGGAGATGTAAAAGACTCGGGTTCAATCCCTGGGTTGGGAAGATCCCCTAGAGGAGGGCGTGGCCCCCCATTCCAGTACTCTTGCCTGGAGAATCCCTGTGGACAGAGGAGCCTGGCAGGCTACAGTCCATGGGGTTGCAAAGAGTCTGACATGACTGAGCATCTGAGCACCAGCACCAGACCAAAATTAAAAAAAAAAAAAAAAGTTCATATTGATATAAAATTCTACAGAAAGCTAACTAATCTCTGGTGACAGGAAGCATATCAGTGGTTGCCTGGGTTTGAGATGGAGGTTGGGGGAGAGATTTCCAAGGCTGAGGAAATTTTTCTGGATGAATATGATGGCTGTATTGATAGTTTCATAAATGATATATATGTCATATAAACATCAGACTTAACAAACTGTGCACTCAAGGTGTGTGCTGTTTATTATTTGTCAGCTATACCTCAATAAAGCTGTTTAAAAATTCATGAAAAGAAACTTTAAAATCTCCCAAGGCACACAGGAACTTCGTAAGTGAGGTTACGGAGTCAGAGAGAAACTGTGTCACACTGCCATGACCTTATCTATACAGCTCTTTAGAAAATTATTTTTAAAGTTTGGTGAGCGAATGAATAATTGAACAGATTTTCCGGAAGCTGTATTTTATTTTTTTATTATTTTTTGGTCATGATGTATGGCATATGGAATCTTATTTCCCTGACTGGGGATTGAACCTGTATTCCCCGCATCAGAAGTGTAGAGTCTTAAGTACTGGACTGGCAGGGAAATCCCTAGAAAATGTAAACATCACATTCATATGTTGTCATTTCAGGATGATTGAAATTTTGCAAATATACCACATTTAGGAGTTTCTTTTGCATGTTCTCTCAGCTCCTAATCATGGCATGTGAGGCCCTTGGTGAACTGTGGCTGCCCCTCTCTCCAACCGGTCTTCCTGCCACACCTTGACTTGAAATTCATGCTTCAACGATGCCAAGCTCTTTACAGCTGCCAAGCTCACTGGGTGTATTATGTCTCCATAAAATGTGCTGCCGCCTCCTCAACCTGTAAAATGTCCTTCCTCCCTGGCCTCGTGGGCCAGGAGAGGTCATCACTTCCTCCTCTGGCTCCTCTGTTCCTTGTGTAAGCTTTCTTAGTTGTGCTTTCCCACTGTACAGTCAGGTATTGTTTCATATCTGTCTCTGTCACTAGCCTATCTGGACTCCCAACCTTGATAATATAGCAGACTCCACAGTTACTGCATGGAATTAAAATGCCCCCCGGCGACTTCCCTTGTGATTCAGTGGCTAAGATTCCATACTTGCGATGCAGGGGGCCTGGATTCCATCCTTGGTCAGGGAACTGAGAGTTCTGCATGCCACAACTAAAGATCCCACATGCTGCAGCTAAGACCTGGCAGAGCCAAATAAATAAATAACTTAAAAAAAAAAAAAAAACCACTCCCAATATGTCATAGAGACAAACATCAGCGCCATTAGAATGTCTGTAGGAAGGACATCTCGCAGAAGAGGAGTTTGGATGTTGAGAGAGGAAAGGATAGAGAAGTCATGTAGTTGGTGGCAATGATTCTTGCAGCCCAAACTAGAGAAGAATTTTCTCAGTGGGAGGCAGAACCACTCAGGAAGTTTCAGAAATGTGTGGGGTATTTTGTGTCATCATAGTGCCTGGACTAGGGGCAAAGAAGTTGCTGCTGGCATTTATTATCTGGAAAAGTGAAAGTGAAGTCACTCAGTCATGTCTGACTCTTTGTGACCCCATGGACTGTAGCCTACCAGGCTCCTCCGTCCATGGAATTTTCCAGGCAAGAGTACTGGAGCGGGTTGCCATTTCTTCTCCAGGGGATCTTCCCAACCCAGGGATTGAACCCGGGTCTCCCGAAGTACAGGCAGCCACCAGGGAAGCCCTTATTACCTGGAGACCAGTCCAAAAGAAAGGGACAGAGCGGTCTCATACATAGATCAGTCGCATCCAGTGCCGATAGGGCCTTCGTTAAGAAACACTACTCCAAAGGTCAAAGTGTTTTCTTGGTGAAGACTGAAAATACTCCTCTTCCTTAGTGCTTCGGGTCAGAGTGAAATGATTCAGTGAAGGACAGGATCCTCGCCCCCAGCTACAAGCACTCACTTTCCTTGGCCCCGGTATGCCTCGCGGACTGCTGAGCTCCACTCTGCCCATACCCCCTGCACTTCATTTCTTCTGCTCCTCCAACAGCCCCCCTCCTTTCCACCTTGGGGACTTCCCTTCATGCTGTTCACTCCACTTAAAAAGTATCTGTTCCACCTTCCTTCTTTCCACCCCTTCTTTCTTTTTAAAAGAATGTTTATTCTGTACTGGAGCATGGTTGATTAACAATTTGTATTTCAGGTGTACAGCAAAGAGATTCAGTTATACATATACACTCAAATTCTTTCCTCATTTAGATTATTACAGAATATTATTCTGTAATATTCCGTTCCTGTGCTATACAGTAGATTTTTCTACCTGCATATTTCTTACTGGTCTCTTAGCATTCTTCTTACTCCAGAAATAAAGAAAGAAAAGAAAGAAAGTGAAGTCGCTTAGTCGTGTCCGGGACTCTTTGCGACCCTGTGAACTGTAGCCCACTAGGCTCCTTTGCCCATGGGATCCTCCAGGCAAGAATACTGGAGTGGGTTGCTATTTCCTTCTCCAGGGGATCTTCCTGACCCAGGGATGGAACCCAGGTCTCCCGAGTGGCAGGCAAACACTTTAGCCTCTGAGCCACCAGGGAAGCTTCCTCCAGAACCTTCCCTCATGTGATACGAGCCTTCAGAGCACTCTGTGTGAAACCATTTGGGTGGTGTTTCAGTGGCTCCCAAGAGCTCTGGTACCGTAATCCTTTATGTCTCAGTGTGGATAAAATTCAGCGAGAGGTAAAGTGATCAATAAGAAGGTATCTATTAGAACTGGATGCTTGTGAAACTTAAAAGCACTCTTTTTCACAATCAAAGGAAAAGTAGGGAGGGGGAGAAAAATTCTTTCTTGAGTAGACATCATGCTTCCATTATCAGCTCCCCTCCAGGCTGAGCAGGACAGTTTTCTTGTCTCTTCATGGTCAAGCTAGGTCCACAAATTGTTTTTTATGTGTTCAGAGGGCATGTCCTAGGGATCATTAACTTGGCTCACTGGGCAGGATGTGCTCTCATGCCATCATCGTTTCATTGTTTAGGGGCATGCCTTGTGCCTCTGTTGCCTCGTTTTGTTGCTTAGCAAGCCTGCTTGGTTGTGTGTGCCTCTCTTGAGTAATCATTAACTTACAGGGTCTCCCATAATTTTTCTACTTACAGTCCCCTAGTGGGATTAACTATGTAATCACCTACTTTCGAGAAGGCAATGGCACCCCACTCTAGTACTCTTGCCTGGAAAATCCCATGGACTGAGGAGCCTGGTGGGCTGCAGTCCAGGGGGTTCCTAAGAGTCGGACACGACTGAGCGACTTCACTTTGACTTTTCACTTTCATGCACTGGAGAAGGAAATGGCAACCCACTCCAGTGTTCTTGCCTGGAGAATCCCAGGGACAGGGAGCCTGGTGGGCTGTCGTCTATGGGTCACACAGAGTCGGACACGACTGAAGTGACTTAGCAGCAGCAGCACCTACTTTATCCCTTTACTCTGTCCCTCTCGTATCTCTTTAATAACATTTATCACAATTATGAAATATTGGTGGAAGAAAGGAGGGGGAGTGAGGAAGAGGAGGGGAAGGAAGGAAGGAGAAAGACCCATTTGGCTGTTTGCTAAGAGGGGAAAGAGCACACATATTAAGAAAAAAACCAGACTCTTAGCTCACTCCTTGTTAATTGAGGACCTTCACTAACTTTTCTAAATGATCGGAACCTTGGTTTTCTCATTCACAATATGAGGATAAAGGGTATTTGTGGGGATTAAATGCGGTAAATATAGAGAATGGTTTGTTCAGTGTCCGACACATGGGGAGGTGCTCAATGATTGTCCAGTCTTCTTTCCCCTTCTTCCTCTTCTCTAGTGGAAGGACATATACATATCGAAATTTAATTGGGAAAGTTGGACTTAAAAGTTAGCCTTTATACCTTGCATGACAGCGTGGAGATATCTCTAAGCCACCTAAACAGGTTCGAGGGACTCTGAGAACTCATGAATGTCTTAAAGGTTGATGGTCAGTGTTACAGCTTAACAGTAGACCTGGAGGCTGCCAGTTGGCAAAGCAATCAGTCAAGGGCTCTTACTTCACATGGTGCCATGTGTGAAAGAAGCCGCAGCGGGTGGGCAGTGGTAATCGGCTGTGAATAGAAGCAAGAAGGGAATGTACAGACACTAATGTGGAGTTGTTGCTCAGTCTTCTTAAATTCAATATTCTTAAAAGACGTGCTCTTTTCTGCACAACCCCCCAGCAAGCGAGCTGGCAAGTATCTGTAGGATGATTACACTCAACTTCTTGGGAGGAATTTGAGCTAACTGGGAAGTAGGGCATCTCTAAAAGTTAACTGAGTCCTTTGTGACTCTGATTTCCAGGTCCTACTGAGGTCCTACTCAACAAAATGGAATGACGGTTTGGAAAGTGTCAGTGACACCTGTCTGAGGTGGAGAATAGTTATTATTAAAGGTAGAAGGAATTCTAAGTAAACACAATTTAGATTTGCATGATTCCCTTCTCAAAGGGAATCTCTGGGCACATTTGCAATCCCATAATTAAAACTGATAATAGCATTATAAAACATGGGTATTATCTTCAGAGGAGAACTTCTGAGTACTCATACTATCCCGGAGACAAATAAACTCTTAGAAGTCAGACAGTAGGGGAGTCATAAGAGTCTTGCTTCCTTTCTACGCAACCCACCCTCCGAAGTGACCTTCAGGAATAATAGGGTAGTAAGTTTGTTTCATTGTGCAACTTCTTTCACACATGATGCCATGTGAAGTAAGAGCACATGACTGTTTTGCTAATAGGGAGACTCCAGAACTGCTATTATGCTACGATACTAACCATCTAGCTCAACTTTAGCGAACCCCAGGAATTAACTCTGAAAAAGACCACAGTTGTTTCCTGATTAAAGCCCTGAACCACTTCTCTTTCTCAGACAGGCTTCTTACATTTACCGTCTTTCTTCCACAAGCCCTAAAGGTTGCCAAACTCACCTGTCTTTACCATTCCTGTCCTGATTAGAGAGAAAAAGTTTGGCATCCTGCGGCTCCCTCAGTCCAGAAATAGTTGGTCATCCAGCTTAGGATGCATTCCCTCACCCCTGCCAGACTCCGAAAATCTGTGATCCCCTCACTTCTAAGCTATTAATCCCATTTCATATCTAAGTAATTTTTATACAAAGCCACCAGAAGGAAATGACAGAGATGTGCCCTTATGGAGGGGATATACAAATCCATAGTAATTTTTCTTCATTTTTAAACTTAAAAATATTCCTGTTTTTCTTTAACAGAAAGTGTGAAAGTAGCAAAAACTGTAGAGTCAGAATGCTTCAAATCCTTTCTTCAAGTGTTAGTAGCTCAGTTGTGTCAGACTCTTTGCAACTCCATGGACTGCAGTCCTCCAAGCACCTCTATCCATGGGATTTCCCAGGCGAGAATACTGGAGTGGGTTGCCATTTCATTCTCTAAGGAATCTTCCTGACCCAGGAATCAAATCCAGGTCTCCTGCATTGCAGGCAGATTCTTTACTGTCTGAGCCACATGTTTTATATAGTTAGGGTCATAATATACAAACAGTTTTGCAACATGCTTTTCTTCACTTAACACCAAGGATATTTCCCTGTGTTACTAAAAACTTTGAAATAAATACCTTTTAAAAATAGTTATATCCACTCTATAGCTATACTGTAATTAATCATTTCCCTAATGACAGACATTTATGTTGTATCCAGTTTTTCAATGTTTTAAAATAACCTAACAGTAAATATTCTTGCTCATATTTTAAATTATTTCCTCTTGAAATAATTCTTAGGTGAGAAAGTATTAGGACAGAGTATAAATATGTTAATGCTCTTAATATATGTACTAAATTAGTTTCAAAAGGCATATATTCCATCAACAACCTGGAAGTGATATGTCGATATATCTATGGGGTCGCACAGAGTCGGACACGACTGAAGCAACTTAGCAGCAGCAGCAACACTAAATAGTAACAATTTAAAAATCTTTGTCAAAAAAGTAGTTTCAGTGTTGTTTTAATTTGAAGTACTTTGATAACTGGTGTGTTTGTACATTTTTCATATGCTTATTGGCCATTTTTATTTCTTTATTTGTGCATTATTTCAATAGTTTGCTCATTTATCTATTATCCACAATATGACCAGTTATTTTATTACAAGTAACTAAAAAGTGATGAACCTATTATAAAATGTTAGAACATTAATATTTATGGTTTTATTACATGCTCTTTTTAAAATTTTTATTTATTTACTTATTTTTGTCTGCACCAGATCTTTGCTTTGCAGAGGCGTAGAGTTTCACTGGCTTTTTTTGTTACAGAGCACAGGCTGTAGGCGCGTAGGATTCAGTAGTTGCAATGGGCTCAGGAGTTGTGACTTGCAGACCTTGGAGCTCTCAGGCTCCAGTAGTTGTGATTGTGGCCTTAGTTGCACCATGGCATGTGGAATCTTCCAGGACCGGGAATGGAACCTGTGTCCCCTACATGGGCGGGGGGACTCTACCACTACACCACCGGAGAAGTCCATAACATGCTCTTTAAAGAACTCAATCCAATACATTGAGAATATCTTTCTATGCCAACCAGCCATAATTTTTAATGGCTACATGATATTCCATTATATGGATTAATAAGAACTATTTTCACCAATCCTCTGGACATGTAACTTGTGTCTAATGTTTCCATATTAAAAATGATTGTGTGGTGAATGTAATGAACATCCGGTTCATTTATTTTGGGCACTTGTCAAATCATTTATGTAAAATCCTAAAAATGGAATTATTTGGTCCAGATGTACAGAGGGGTTTTATTACAGAATCTCCCTCCACAATGGTAATACCAGTTTCCAGCCCCAACAGCAGCACATGAAAGGAGTAATTTCAGTACTCTCACCAACAGTATTATCATCCTTTAAAATCTGCAATATAATAGGCAAAAAAGATGTCCCATTGTTTTAATTTACATTTATTGAAATACTAGCGAAGCTGAAGTTCCTTTGTGGGCTCATTGTGGTTTTTTGAATTTCCATTGTAAAGTGTTGGTCCCTGTCCTTTGCCTTTTATCAGGTTGTTGCCTTTCGTTTTCCTGTTGGGTTGTTTCATTCATTGTAAGAGCTCTTTAAATACTAAGTATTTAGTACTAACCCTTTGTCAGTCACATATGTCTCCATTTACCATTTTCCTTTTGACTTCACAAGAGGCAGTATAGGGAGAGACTATACTGGCTCTGCTATTTACCAGCTGTGGTGGGTGCTACATAGAGGCCCTATTCAGAGGCCCTTTACTAAATAAACATCTCCCAGCTGCTGTGAGACTGGCTCCTAAGGATTACAGCTGCCCTCTTCTCTGTGGAGTTTGTACTAGAGGGAGCTGCCATACCTGGGGAAGGTATATTTTGGCCCATCCGATGGAGGGAACAAAAGTCAGCACACTTCTCTAAAGTGAGGTTTATGCTCTAGACTCTAGAGCCCTCAGTCTATGAATTGGACCAAGGCTAAGATTTCCTTGGAGTTATTCTTGCTCAGCTCTTTTCTGTTCCCTATCCCTTTCACTGCTGTTTATAGGTTCCTCCTGTAGAGGTCTCAATAAATCCTGTGGCTCTAAATCGCTGTCTCAGGATCTGCTTCTAGGGAAGTCAACCTTATAGTCTGAAAAATGGGGTTAATATTAGTACCTACTTCATAGGGTTGCTGTGAAGATTAAATAATAATTAAAATAATAGTAACAGCAAAAAGTATATAGTATTTATATGCACTAGGTATTGTCCTAAGCAATTTACATGTATTAATTCATTTAGTCCTTATATCAGTCAAGGTACAGGTATAATCCTTAAGCATGTAAAGTGCTTAGAACTGTGCCTGGTGCATATTTAGCATCAATTAATCTTAGCTATTATTATTAACTCTCCATTTCAGATCAAAGGTTAAGCCTGTTAATAGGCTGTTTCCTCCTGCATTTTGAGGTCTCCTTCCCATGCCCCTTTTCTTAGGTGTTTCTTTAGGAAGCTCCTTCCCCTTAATTTTTTCTGCTTTATTCCAAAAGGTAGAGCTGCCATGCTTACATTCTTGCTGAGGAACCTCCACACCCATCATTCTTTCTTTCTTTCAGTAAAGGGAGCACAGTTATTATTCTCTGATAGATTTGTTGGAAATGGAAGCAATAGGTGTTATCTATCTGGTTATTCAAATTTGTATTGATTCAATGGTGTCATTTATAACTCAGAGAAAAGTCCAGCTATCCAACTTCAGCTTTTAAAAAAAAAAAGCTAAGCTTGATCTATCCTGAAAACCCAGCACGTTTAAGGTTATACACACTCATTGCCCTCTTCCTTCTGCAAAGCGCTGGAAAAGGTCAAGGAAGCCTGTGTTTCAGGGGGTCATCTAGAAATGTGCAGTGAGAACACCACTGCTGTTTTCCTAGGATCCAGCATAGTGTCTGCCACACAATAGGCACTTCAACCTATATGTTATTGAATAGATGATTGAGTTTACAAGGTGAGAAAGAAAAATGACATCAATTAATAGTTGTTTATATGTATTTATTAATAATTACCATTAATATAGCCATCATTTCCTTCCTGCATCCTTCACTATCCATCTAAGATCATTTTCCTTCTTGACGGAGAACCCATACAGCTTCAGTCAGTGAGGCTCTGTAATGGCAAAGTCAGTTTTTGTTTACCTGAAAATGCCTTTATTTAATCCTCATTTTTGAAAGATATTTCCACTGGTTAAATAATTTGAAACTGACAGTCATTTTCTCTGACCATGATATCAAAGCTATTCTTCTTCTGGTTTACTTTTTTTGCAGTTGCAAAGTCACATGTCTGCCTCATTTTTATTCCATTGGAGGTAATTGGTTATTTCTCTCTTGATGGTTTTAAGGTTACTTCTTTGTTTTCAATGCTCTGCATTTTCGCTATATCATGTCTAGGTGTAAATATTTTTTTTAATCTGGCTGAAAGTATTATCTGGTTTTCTCATCTTAGAATTTTAATCAGACACATATTAGATCTTCTTACTCTATCCTCTGTGATTCTTTTATATGAAAAAACTAGTTCAGTTCTATCTTCCAATTTGACGATTCCCTTCAGCATGTCTAATCTGCTGTTAAACCTGTCAGTGAATCCTAAATTCTAATTATTATGGATTAAAAAAATTTTTTTAAGTCTAGATTTTTAAACCTACCATTCTTTTGTGCAGAACTTTGTTATTTATATTTTCTTTTATCATATTAAACATGCTTATTTATAATCCATGGCTATAATCCATTCCACTTTTAAAGTCTTTATGTATTTGATTCTGTTATCTGAGATTTTTAAAATTCATTTTTGGGGTTTTTTTTCTGTTAATTCTTGTACAAAATATCTTGTCTCTTTGTATGATTTGTGATTTGACTTAGAGTTCACTTTTCTTGTAAGTTTTTCTGTAGAAATGTTTGGGATATGGATTAAGTTGGTGTTATAGTCAAGTTGGGTTGACAAAATACCATAAAGTAAGATGCCATAACACCTATTCCTCCTAGTTCTGAAGCCTGGTGACACAAAATCAAGGCGCTGGCAGACTCAGTGTCTGGTGAGAGCCCATTTTCTGATTCATGGAAGGCCATCATCTCACTTTGTTTTACATGGTAGAGGGGTGAGGTTGTTCTCTGAGGTCTTCTTTATGAAGGCTCTATGCTCATTCACAAGGGCCCCACTCTTAGGACCTAATTACCACCCAGAGGCCTTATCACCAGATACCATCACACTGAGGATTAGGCTTAAACATGAATTTTGCAGAGACACAGACATTCAGCCTATAGCATTTAGATTTCTCTAAATGTGACCTGGTTTACCTTTGCCAGCTATGTGAGAGTACCACCTCCATCCTATTTTTAGGCTGCTTACAGGTAACTTTCTCTTGTAGTCTTCTGGAAAGAGGCTGAAGAGGCCTTTTGGGGGATCCTGACTTTATGTGTGGAGTCTCTTATGAAATTTCTCATCTTGGCAGGAACCTGGCCTTTGTTTCTTCTTTCTATGCCTCATGAGACCATGACAACTAAAACTCTAATTCATCTGGTTTAGCCAAGACAAAGCTTGGATTCAGCATTCTACTTATCTCTTACTAGTTTTTGGCTTCTGAGTAATCAGTCCTTAGTTTCATGCTAGCTTATTAACAAATTTTCTATTTTTTAAAAAAATATTTAAAATCATTTTAAGTTGCTTTCAGTCTGAGAGTGGGACTGTTTCATTACTGTCAGAAATGGAAGTCTACAAAGTGATTTTCTTCCAATATTTTATTCTGAAAAATTCCAAATTTCCAGAAAAGGTAAAATAATAATATATGAATAGTATAGTACAAGAATAGTGTGTATATACTATAGTTTAGTATATATACTATATATATATATACACATATAGTATAGTTATAGTACTATTCTTGTACTATAGTACAATAGTGCAAAAATAGTATCTATCTATCTATATATATAGTTGTTTAGTTGCTAAGTTGTGTCCAAATTTTTGCTACTCCTATGGACTGTAGCCCACCAGGTTTCTCTTTCCATGGGATTTCCCAGGCAAGAATACTGAAGTGGGTTGCCCCTTTCTTCTCCAGGGGATCTTCCTGATGATCCAGGGATTGACCCTGCATCTCCTGCACTGGTAGACAGATTCTTTACCACTCAGCCACTAGAGAAGCCCTACACACACACACACACACACACACACACACCCCTCCATATATCTTTATCTAGACACACACACAGCTCCCCATATATCTTTATCTAGACCCATTTGTTAATACTTGGTTTGTGTTTCTCTCTCTTTTGCTGAGCCATTTGAATATAAGTTGCAAAAGTCATGGTCTTTACCCTTAATATTTCAGCTTGCATCTTCTAAAAATAAAAAATTCTTCTATATAGCCATAATTCCATGTCATAAGTAAGAAAATGAATGGTAATTCCATAATATTGTCTAATATACAGTCTATATTCAAAATTTCCCAGTTGCTTTTCAACTGTCTTTTATAGTTACTTTTCTTCAACTATCTTTTTCTCTCTCTATCCCCTACCTGCCTCTGATTTAGAACCCCATCAAGATTCTTGAACTTTTCCTGGTCTGTTTTTGTAAACAATAATGCTTACCAAGAGTCTGAGCTAGTTGTCTTATAGAATGTCTCAAATTCTAGATTTATTCCATAGTACTTTTTAAAAAAATATATAAACAGATGAAGTTATTCCCATGTTTAAAATCTCTTACTGGCTTCTATGACATTTAAACAATAAAGCCCAAACACATTTCCCTGGTTTACAAAGGCCTACTGGAGTTGTGGACTTCCCTGGTTGCTCAGACGGTAAAGCGTCTGCCTACAATGCAGGAGACCCAGGTTTGATCCCTGGGTCAGGAAGATCCCCTGGAGAAGGAAATGGCAACCCATTCTAGTTCTCTTGCCTGGAAAATCCCATGGATGGAGGAGCCTGGTAGGCTATAGTCCATGGGGTCATGAAGAGTCGGACACGACTGAGCGACTTCACTTCACTTCACTTCACTGGAGCTATAAGCTCTCCTCAGCCTCCTTCCAGCTTCTCAAACACACAAAGCTACTCCTCACATTAAAATTTAGTCCTTGCATTGGAGGTTCCCTTCTGCCTAATGTGCTATTCCCTGAGTTGTGCTGGAAACTTCTCTCTTTAGATTATTAAAATCTCAGTTTGAATACTGTCTTCTCAGAGTGGCCTCTCTTACCTTGACACTCAATGTAGAGCTGTCATTCAGTCACTCGTATATTCCCTTGCTTTGAATTCTCCTCATTGATATCATTCTTATTTATTTTAATTGAATTCCAGGAGGGCAGGGCTGTGTTCTGTCCTGCTCATTACTATATTCCCAGCACCTAGGGCTTCCCAGGTGGCACCAGTGGTAAAGAACCCTCCTGCCAATGCAGGAGACACAAGAGACAACAGACGCGAGTTCAATTCCTGGGTTAGGAAGATCCCCTGAGAAGGAAATGACACTCCACACCAGTATTCTTGCCTGGAGAATTCCATGGACAGAGGAACCTGGTGGGCTACAGTCCATGAGGATGCAAAGAGTCCGACACAATTGAGGTGCACACACAGAGAGAACAGTTCCTAATACATAGCAAAAACTCAGTAAATATTTGCTGAATACTGTGATGAATAAGCTGAAGGCTGAGGGGTGAAAAGAAGCCAAGAATTTAAAGAGCCCAGAGGAAAAAAACTCGCAGAGGGAACTGACAGGGAACACCCTGAGAGAACCCTGAGGCATACTCTATCCTAGGGTCTGAGGAATGACCTGTGTCCATGGAGGGAAGTGAACCCTCTGGAGGGAGAAATTCAGGGAGTGAAGAGGTGGGCAGGGGAAGATGGAGGAGGGTTTTGTGGGTCATAGTAAGAATTTAGATTTTACTTTAAATCAAATGAAAAGTCACTAAAGGTTTTCAAGGAAAGGAGAGACATAATCTGATTTACACCTTTTAAAAGATGTTCAACTTGAGTAAGATGGAGGTAACTAATATGAGTGACAGAAAGTCATATGTGTAAGAGAGGACTTGAAAGGGGAAAACGAGGAAATGATGATTCATTTTGGACATGCTGAATTTGCTGTACTTCCTTTGTGGCTTTCGAATCAATACACCAAAAAGATGAATAAGAAGGGATTATAATACTTGAAATAGTTCAGTTCAGTCGCTCAGTCATGACCGACTATTTGCAACCCCATGAGTTGCAGCACGCCAGGCCTCCCTGTCCATCACCAACTCCCAGCTGCTGCTCCCGGAGTTCACCCAAACTCATGTCCATTGAGTCGGTGATGCCCTCCAGCCATCTCATCCTCTGTCGTCCCCTTCTCCTCCTGCCCCCAATCCCTCCCAGCATCAGAGTCTTTGCCAATGAGTCAACTCTTCGTATGACGTGTCCAAAGTATTGGAGTTTCAGCTTTAGCATCAGTCCTCCCAATGAACACCCAGGACTGATCTCCTTTAGGATGGACTGGTTGGATCTCCTTGCAGTCCAAGGGACTCTCAAGAGTCTTATCCAATACCACAGTTCAAAAGCATCAATTCTTCAGTGCTTAGCTTTCTTCACAGTTCAACTTTCATGTCCATACATGACCACTGGAAAAATCATAGCCTTGACTAGACAGACCTTTGTTGGCAAGGTAATGTCTCTGCTTTTGAATATACTATCTAGGTTGGTCATAACTTTTCTTCCAAGGAGTAAGCATCTAATTTCATGGCTGCAGTCACCATCTACAGTGATTTTGGAGCCCAGAAAAATAAAGTCTGACAGTGTTTCCACTGTTTCCCCATCTATTTCCCATGAAGTCATGGGACCGGATGCCATGATTTTAGTTTCCTGAATGTTGAGCTTTAAGCCAACTTTTTCACTCTCCTCTTTCACTTTCATCAAGAGGATTTTTAGTTCCTCTTCACTTTCTTCCATAAGGGTGGTGCCAACTGCATATCTGAGGTTATTGATATTTCTCCCAGCAAACTTGATTCCAGCTTGTGCTTCTTCCAGCCCAGCATTTCTCATGATGTACTTTGTATATAAGTTAAATAAGCAGGGTGACAATATACAGCCTTGACGTACTCCTTTTCCTATTGTTCCATGTCCAGTTCTAACTGTTGCTTCCTGACCTGCATACAGATTTCTCAAGAGGCAGGTCAGGTGGTCTGGTATTCCCATCTTTCAGAATTTTCCACAGTTTATTGTGATCCACACAGTCAAAGGCTTTGGCATAGTCAATAAAGCAGAAATAGATGTTTTTCTGGAACTCTCTTGCTTTTTCCATGATCCAGTGGATGTTGGCAATGTGATCTCTGGTTCCTCTGCCTTTTCTAAAACCAGCTTGAACATCAGGGAGTTCACGGTTCACGTATTGCTGAAGCCTGCTTGGAGAATTTTGAGCATTACTTTACTAGCGTGTGAGATGAGTGCCACTGTGCGATAGTTTGAGCATTCTTTGGCATTGCCTTTCTTTGGAATTGGAATGAAAACTGACCTTTTCCAGTCCTGTGGCCACTGCTGAGTTTTCCAAATTTGGTAGCATATTGAGTGCAGCACTTTCACAGCATCATCTTTCAGGATTTGAAATAGCTCAACTGGTATTCCATCACCTCCACTAGCTTTGTTCCTTTGTTCGTAGTGATGCTTTCTAAGGCGCACTTGACTTTACATTCCAGGATGTCTGGCTCCAGGTGAGTGATGACACCATCATGATTATCTTGGTCATGAAGATATTTGTACAGTTCTTCTGTGTATTCTTGCCACCTCTTAATATCTTCTGCTTCTGTTAGGTCCAGACCATTTCTGTCATTTATCGAGCCCATCTTTGCATGAAATGTTCCCTTGATACCTCTAATTTTCTCGAAGAGATCTCTAGTCTTTCCCATTCTGTTGTCTTTGCATTGATCGCTGAGGAAGGCTTTCTTATTTCTTTTTTGGAACTCTGCATTCAGATGCTTATATCTTTCCTTTTTTCCTTTGCTTTTCACTTCTCTTCTTTTCACAGCTATTTGTAAGGCCTCCCCAGACCAGCCAGTTAATTCAAGTGTTTATAAGCTCCTGATATTTAGGGTAGTGGTTGACAATAATAGGTACCATTTATTGAGCATTCAGGTTGACCACTTAAAACTTACCTCACTTAAGCATCACAACTACCCTTTTTCAAAGAGGATTTACTATCTGTGTTTTACATTTGAGGAAACTAAGGCTAAAAAGGATAAAGCTAACCCATTCAAGAAGAAGGAAATGGCAATCCACTCCAGTATTCTTACCTTGAGAATCCCATGGACAGAGGAGCCTGGCGTGGGATCGTGAGTCGGACACAACTTAGCCACTAACCCACCAACCTGTTCAAGGTCAATCAACCAGTAAGTGGCAGAGACAAAACTCAAATCTAGGTCTAGTTTGATGCCAAAGCTGTTATTTTAGCCACTTTTCCGTAACGCGTTTCTAATAAGAGGAATGTTGCTTGAATCACTGGTTACGGCCATCTTCCAGAGAGATACTGAAACTGGAGTTTTCTTAACATATTCTTAAGCCTGTAAAAACATTTAAACTTCATTTCGGTGGAGAAATATCTATTTGAGAAATAATCTGATTAAATTCATCAGAGAATTAAACCAAGAGAGACTATAATCTTAATATTTTTGTAAAGAAGAAACCCATTTTTCAGTTAACTTGATATGAAGAGGAAATGAGCGGAAATAAAGGGTATTTGGAATGGAGCTGCTTAAAACGCAGCATAGTTGCCTTCCAATTTTTCTGGGAACCAGCGATTCTGCAGTCAACACAAGTTTGCTTTTTTAACAGCTGGGAACACCAGGAATTGTCACACAGCCTCAAGAACTGAGGCTGCCTTGTTCAAACTTTCACACGGGGCCCTCTGTTCCTTTCACAGAGCCCTCTTTTTCTAAACATCCCACAAATGCCGCTGGGAGACAGCCTCTGGGCCGGCACCAAGCCTTCAGGGAAGGAGGCACTTGTTTGGGATTCCCGTCTTTCAGTGGTCTTCTGGTCTCGGCCAGACCCGTCTGAAGGACGCTCTGTGGACGATATTTTTCGCCCACTCGCCAGTGCCTGAAGAAACGGGAGGGCAGGAAAGTATTAATAACTTCGGTTTGGTGGTTGAGGACAGACCCTTGAGCAACGGAGAGACTAAGAGCCCACAGGCCCTCCCTCAACCTGACACGCGGAGCCCAGCCCAGCCCGGGGGCGGAGGCAGCGCGCCGATCGCCCCGCCTCCCGCCGGCCATTGGCGGGTCCGAAAGACGCGGGGCGTTGTCGGTTTGAATGGGAGCGCCTGGAGCTGGGCGCAGGCGCAGACGGGGGGCGCGGTAGGGGCGGGCGGCGCTGCGGGACCCTTGCGTGGCGGCCGACGCTGGGGGGCGGTGGGGAGGGAGCGGGACCTCTGGCCCACGTGACCTGGGGGCGGGGGGCGCGCGCCGGCCTCCCGCGGTGCCTCTGCTTGGGGACCTGCCGCGGGAGCGGCCGCGGCCAGCCGCCTGTTGCGCAGGTGGCCCCTGCTGCTGCAGCTTCGCCGTCTCCGCCGCGCTGCCTCCACTCGCCGGCCCCCGGGAGGTGAGTTCGGAGGGGCGTTTGTGGACGCCAGACGGAGGGAGTTGACAGGGAGGGGGCGTGTGAGTGAGTTGGGGGCGGGCTCTGCGTCCGAGGTCTGGGGGCGATCTCCTTTGTTCGCGTCAGGAGGGGGCCGGCGTGGTCGCGGGGACGCTAGCCGAGAAATCAGAAATTCGGGGTGAGGAGTAGCCCGCTCCGGGTCGAGCACTCAGTTTCTTTCAGGTTGGACATTTAAAAATTAGAGTACATCCTAAGGGCTTTCTTCCCTAGTTTGTTCGTTTACTAAAAAGGACAGTACGATACGAGAACAACTTACGTATTCTGAGTGTAACAAAAACGCGAAACCCCGTGGAATTAAATCCGAGAAGGATGGCGTTTCTTGTAGTGGTGAGTTTGCTGTCTAGAGCAGGCAGCCTTTGTCAGACACCTGCGTTTACCATATTGAAGTTAATGGACTCTGGGGAAATCAACCTGTCGCTTTACCATAGAAACTGATAGTTGCTGCAAAAAGTTTTAGTAAGCATTGAATGTCAAGAAAGCCCTTTCCTGAGAATCTATAGAGTGTCTTGGAATAATAAGAAACCTATAGTTTCCTTGTTTAATGGTAACCAGTTAGCTCGTTTTTAAACTGGTATCATTTGAACTCTTAAAGAAAACGACTAAGGGCGGAAATTTTATTTGCTTTAATATATAATATAACCCTCCCGTGGAATTAAACGAAGTAGATTCTTGGTTTTCCTTTCACTCGGCTTGTATTGGAGTCTCTGGTGGCCTGTGTGGGAAGCTGAATTTTGAAGCTG
>CAKJTW010000117.1:3000000-3157222 GCA_917880005.1 Nanger dama | reverse complement strand
CTCCTGAGATGGCAGAGGAATAGGATGGGGAAACCAGCCTCTCCCCACAAATTCAACAGAAGATCATTTGAGTGTTGAGCAACTCCCACAAAACAATTTCTGAACATTGGTGGAGGACACAAGGCACCCAGAAAGGCAGCCCAAACTCTTCAAGAGGAGGTAGGACAACGTACAAAAGATGAAAACAGAGACAAAGTTTTAGGGACAGAGACCTGTCCCTGGGGAGGGAGTTGTGAAGAAGAAGAATTTTCCACACAATAGGAAACCCTCTCACAGGCATGTCTATGGGGAGTTTTGGAATCTCAGAGGGCAACATTCAGTTCAGGTCAGTCACTCAGTCATGTCCGACTCTTTGCGACCCCATGAATCTCAGCATGCCAGGCCTCCCTGTCCATCACCAACTCCTGGAGTCCACCCAAATCCATGTCCATTCAGTCAGTGATGCCATCCAACCATCTCATCCTCTGTCATCCCCTCACCTTCTTCTGCCCTCAATCTTTCCCAGCATCAGGTTCTTTTCAAATGAGTTAGCTCTTCGCATCAGGTGGCCAAAGTATTGGAGTTTCAGCTTCAACATCAGTCGTTCCAATGAACACCCAGGACTGATCTCCTTTAGGATGGACTGGTTGGATCTCCTCGCAGCCCAAGGGACTCTCAAGAGTCTTCTCCGACACCACAGTTCAAAAGCATCAATTCTTCAGCACTTAGCTTTCTTTATAGTCCAACTCTCACATCCATACATGATCATGGGAAAAACCATAGCCTTGACTAGATGGACCTTTGTTGACAAAGTAATGTCTCTGCTTTTCAATATGCTGTCTAGGTTGGCCATAACTTTCCTTCCAAGGAGTAAGCGTCTTTTAATTTCATGGCTGCAATCACCATCTGCAGTGATTTTGGAGCCCCCAAACTTAAAGTTTGACACTGTTTCCACTGTTTCCCCATCTATTTCCCATGAAGTGATGGGACAAGATGCCATGATCTTCGTTTTCTGAATGTTGAGCTTTAAGCCAACTTTTTCCCTCTCCTCTTTCACTTTCATCAAGAGTCTTTTCAGTTCCTCTTCACTTTCTGCCATAAGGGTGGTGTCATCTGCATATCTGAGGTTATTGCTATTTGTCCCGGCAATCTTGATTCCAGCTTGTGCTTCTTCCAGTCCAGCATTTCTCATGATGTACTCTGCATATAAGTTAACAAGCAGGGTGACAATATACAGCCTTGACATACTCCTTTTCCTATTTGGAACCAGTCTGTTGTTCCATGTCCAGTTCTATCTAACTGTTGCTTCCTGACTTGCATACAGGTTTCTCAAGAGGCAGGTCAGGTGGTCTGGTATTCCCATCTCTTTCAGAATTTTCCACAGTTTATTGTGATCCACACAGTCAAAGGCTTTGGCATAGTCAATAAAGCAGAAATAGATGTTTTTCTGGAACCCTCTTGATTTTTCAATGATCTGACAGAATGTGGTCCACTGGAGAAGGGAATGGCAAACCACTTCAGTATTCTTGCCTTGAGAACCCAATGAACAGTATGAAAAGGCAAAAAGATAGGACACTGAAAGATGAACTCCCCAGGTCAGTAGGTGCCCAATATGCTACTGGAGATCAGTGGAGAAATAACTCCAGAAAGAATGAAGGGATGGAGCCAAAGCAAAAACAACACCGAGCTGTGGATGGGACTGGTGATAGAAGCAAGGTTTAATGCTGCAAAGAGCAATATTGCATAGGAACCTGGAATGTTAGGTCCATGAATCAAGGCAAATTGGAATTGGAAGTGGTCAAACAGGAGATGACAAGAGTGAACATCGACATTCTAGGAATCAGCAAACTAAGATGGACTGGAATGGGTGAATTTAACTCAGATGACCATTATATCTACTACTGTGGGCAGGAATCCCTTAGAAGAAATGGAGTAGCCATCATAGTCAACAAAAGAGGGCAACAGATCCAGGAGGAAAAAGCAACAACAACAACAACAACAGAATACCCACCTAACTGCAACTACAAGTGGAGATGGAGAAGTGGCACAGACACTGGCATCCACCACCAGCAATGTGGGGCTGGGCAGGGAGGCACGGGCTGCATCATTGGTCCTTAGGGGAAGGACTGGGCCTGAATTCCCTGAGGACAATCTGAAGGACTTAATGTGAGATAGCAGCCCAAACCATGGGATTGCCAGAGAGACCAAAAAAAAAAAAAAAATAACTTTCCTATGAGACCAATGCCGCACGGTGACCCCTGGCACACTCACAGAACAAGTGATTGCACGGATACTAAAGGAAAGCAAGCCAGCTGCCATGGAGGGCCCTCCATCCCCAGAGGCAGAGAGGTAGGCGTGTGACAGCCAGAGCCAGAAGGCAAGGAGCTGCTGCAGTCTCGGCCCCAGAGACCACATCTTCCCCCAAAGAGTGAGCAGGCTCCCAGGAGCTAACCATGCATTCCTGGGACCCTGGACGGTTCACATCTGCCAGGAGTGTCACAGCCTGAGGTCAGCTCCTGAGAGGAGACACCTGGCGCACCTGGGGCTGTGCTCTTGCAGCACGCCTGGGAAATCAAGCGGCTGGAACCAGGGAGGCGCATGAGATGCAGGGCCCACCTGGGACAGTGCACTAGCCAAGCACCTGGTCACCTGAGCTGCGTGGACCTGGGAAGGGCACAAAACGCACAGCCCATCTGGGTCTGTGCCCCTGTGCAGCACCCAAGAACCTGAGCGGCTCAGACCTGGGAAGTGCATGAAATGCAGGGCCCACTTGGGACAGCGCCCTTGCAGAGCACTCTGGAGCCTGAGCAGCGTGGACCCAGAAAGTACACACCACCTTGGGCTGTGGCCAAACTGGTGTGGTCCATCCACTGCGATCACTCCCCACACAGGCCAGTGGTATCTGTTTGTACTGTCCCTCTCTCCCCACAGCACAACTGAACAAGTGAGCCTAAATCAGTGGCCACATTCACCCCCTCTAGTCAGGGCAGAAAGTAGACACTGGAGAGATCTGCAAACAGAGGAAGCCAAAATAAATAAAGAAGGGGGAACTGCTCTGGAAGTGACAGGGGCAACAGATTAAAACCCTGCAGTTAATGCTCAGACTGTGAATTTGAGGGGCACCTATAGTTCTTGAGAACAAGTACAAGCTGAAACAAGGGGTCATCTGACACTGAAGTGACCCCACACTGCCCATAATATCTCCAGAGAAATTCCTAGATATAATTTCAGTATTATAACTTTTAACTTTAAAAAGTTTCAAGTCCTTTTTATTCTTTTAACTTTCATTTTTATAGCCTACAATTACCTTAAAAAAACCTTTTTAAAACAAATTGCATGTATATATTTTTTTATTTTTGTGATTGACTTTGCATTTATTTATTTGTTTTTATTGTAGTTTTGAAAGTCTAACTTCTATTCTAGTTTTGTAAAATTTGATATCTGATACTTATTATCAATTTTGTACCTTTAAGAATCTAATCTTTAGTATCCATTTTCACTTACTGATTTGATTACTGGCTTAATTGCTCTGCCCCCTTTTCACTCTCCCTTTTCTCCTCCAGGCTACCTCTATCTCCTTCTTCCCTCTTCTCTTCTCTACATAACTCTGTGAATCTCTCTGGGTGTTTTTCTGCTGTGGAGAATTGTTTCACCATTAACCTAGGGTTTTTTTTTTTTAATTTTAATTTTTAATTTATTTTGCTTTAAAATACTGTATTGGTTTTGCCATACATTGACATGAATCAGCCACAGGTGTACATGAGTTCCCAATCCTGAACCCCCATCCCACCTCCCATCCCATATGATCTCTCTGGATCATCCCCGTGCACCAGCCCCAAGCATCCTGTATCCTGTATTGAACATAGACTGGCAATTCGTTTCTTACATGATAGTATACAGGTTTCAATGCCATTCTCCCAAATCATCCCACCTCTCCCTCTCCCACAGAGTCCAAAAGTCCATTCTAAACATCTGTGTCTCTTTTGCTTGCTCGCATACAGGGTTATCATTACCATCTTTCTAAATTCCATATATATGTGTTAGTATACTGTATTGGTGTTTTTCTTTCTGGCTTACTTCACTCTGTATAATAGGCTCCAGTTTCATCCACCTCATTAGAACTGATTCAAATGTATGCTTTTTAATGGCTGAGTAATACTCCATTTTGTATATGTACCACAGCTTTCTTATCCATTCATCTGCTGATGGACATCGAGGTTGCTTCCATGTCCTGGCTATTATAAACAGTGCTGTGATGAACATTGGGGTACACGTGTCTCTTTCAATTCTGGTTTCCTCGGTGTGTATGCCCAGCAGTGGGATTGCTAGGTCATAAGGCAGTTCTATACTACAAAGCTACTGTCATCAAGACAGTATGGCACTGGCACAAAGACAGAAATATAGATCGATGGAACAAAGTATAAAGCCCAGAGATAAATCCACACGCCCATGGACACCTTATCTTTGACAAAGGAGTCAAAAATATACAATGGAGAAAAGACAATCTCTTTAACAAGTGGTGCTGGGAAAAATGGTCAACCACCTGTAAAAGAATGAAACTAGAACACTTTCTAACACCATACACAAAAATAAACTCAAAATGGATTAAAGATCTAAATGGTAAGATAGTGAAAGAAAGAAAGAAAGTGAAGTCCCTGAGTCGTATCCTACTCTTTGCAACCCCATGGACTGTAGCCTACCAGGCTCCTCCGTCCATGGGATTCTCCAGGCAAGAATACTGGAGTTGGATGCCATTTCCTTCTCCAGGGGAGCTTCCCGACCCAGGGATAGAACCCAGGTCTCCCACATTGGAGGCAGATGCATCAACCTCTGAGCCACCAGGGAAGCTTAAATGTAAGATAAGAAACTATAAAACTCTTAGAGGAAAACATAGGCAGAACACGCTCTGATGTAAATCATAGCAAGATCCTCTATGACCCACCTCCCAGAGTAATGGAAGTAACCAAAAGTGAACAAAAGAGGCCTCATGAAACTTAAAAACTTCTGCACAAGAAAGAAACTAAAGCAAGATGAAAAGGCAGCCTTCAGAATGGGGAAAAGTAATAGGAAATGAAGCAACTGACAAAGAATTAATCTTCAAAATACACAAGCAGCTCATGCAGCTCAATACCAGAAATATAAACGACCCAATCAAAAAGTGGGCCAAAGAGCTAAATAGACATTTCTCCAAGGAAGGCATACAGATAGCTAGCAAACACATGAAAAGATGCTCAACATCATTCATCAGAGAAATGCAAAGCCAAACAATGAGGTACCATCTTACGCTGGTCAGAATGGCTACCATCAAAAAGGCTACAAACAATAAATGCTGTAGAGGGTGTGCAGAAAAGGGAACCCTCTTACACTGTTGGCGGGAATGCAAACTAGCACAGCCACTATGGAGAACAGTGTGGAGATTCCTTAAAAAACTGGAAATAGAACTGCCATATGACCGAGCACTCCCACCGCTGGGCATACAGACCAAGGAAAACAGAATTGAAAGAGACACATGTACATGTACCTAGTGTTCATTGCAGCAGTGTTTACAACAGCTAGGACACAGAAACAACCTAGATGTCCATTGGCAGATGAATGGATAAGGAAGTTGTGGTACATATACACAATGGACAATTACTCAGCTGTAAACAAGAACACATTTGAGTCAGTTCCAATGAGATGGATGAAACTGGAGCCTATGACACAGAGTGAAGTAAGTCAGACAGAGAAACACCAATACAGTATACAGACGCATGTATATGGAATTCAGAAAGATGGTAATGACAGCCCTATATGCAAGACAGCAAAAGAGAGACTGATGTAAAGAACAGACTTTTTGCACTGTGTGGAAGAAGGCGAGGGTGGGATGATTTGAGAGAATAGCATTGAACCATGCATATTACCATATGTAAAACAGATGACCAGTGCAAGTTTGATGCATGAAGCAGGGCACTCAAAGCCAGTGCTCTGGGACCACCTAGAGGGATGGGGTAGGATGGGAACTGGGAGGGGGTTCAGGACTGGGGGACTGTGTACAGCCATGGCTGATTCCTGTTGATGTATGGCAATAGCCACCACAATATTGTAAACTAATTAGCCTCCAATAAAATAAATAAATTAACAACAACAAAAAAGTGACTAGAGAATGTACACTTGTCAGTGATGGATCATAATTATCTCACAGAGATGATATCATTAATTTCTATAAAGTAGAAATATAACAATCTTTTCTAATCCCAATGCAACAAAAGTTCTTAACAAAAGTTGAAACAGAAAGGCTTTTCCACCTGAAAATTTTTTTTAACTTTTCTTTAAAAATGTTGAGTTAAAAAAAAAAAAAAAAAAAAAAAAAAAAAAAAAAAAAAAAAAAAAAAAAAAAAAAAAAAAACAACTCAAGTTATAAAGAATGACTATGAAATACTACATATCAGAATATATGTGAGACATTTATAGCAGTGATCTGAGGCAAGTTCAAAGCCACAAACACATTTATGTGTAAAAATAAACGAATGAAGATAAATGAATTAAAGTATGGCCTCAGAAAATTGAAAAGAAAACCTAGGGAAAAAGAACAACTAAAAAAAAAAAAAAAAAAGATAAAAGCTGAAATGAATGAGACACAAAATAGAATAACTAATTGAAACCCCATTTTTCAAAGCAGACAAGCCATAAGCTGGCCTGATGAAGGAAGGAAGATCACAGAGACAGGCTAAATAATAAATGAAAAAGGAGAAATAATCATTGAAAGCTTAAAAACTGAGGGATTACTTTGTCAACCTATATTCATATAAACTTGAAAATCCACATGAAATAGCTAACTTCCTAGATAAATACACACTACCAAAATTCTGACTCTAGTGTTAGAAAGTTTAAATCAGCCAATTTTCACATGGATAAAGTTATTACAAGAATTACACCCAAGAAGCACCTTTCTCAGATGTATTTATTGGTGAATTCTAGTAAACCATCAAAGATCAAATAGTACCAAAGCTTTATGACTTGTTTCAGAACATTTGAAAGGAAGGAAATGTCCCTTATTTCTTTTAGGAAGCAAGTAGGATACTAACACATAAACATAGACACCAAAACTCTAAATAGAATATTAGCAAACATCCAACAATACATTTAGAAAGTAGTATACTGTGATAAAGTGGAACTTATTCCATTAATACAAGGCTGGCTCTATATTAGGAATTTCATTGATATCATTCACCACGGTAACATATTTAAAGACAAAGACCCTGAGGTTGGGAAAGATTGAAGTCTAAAGGAGTAGGGAACAGCAGAGAATTGAGCATCACTGACTCAATTCACTTGAATCTGAGCAAACTCTGGGAGATAGGGGAGGACAGAGGAGCCTGGGTTGCAAAGAGTCAGACGTGACATAGCAACTGAACAATAATCATATGACTATCATCATAGATGCCAAAACCAATCTTTGGGAAACTTCAATAGGCATTCATGTTAAAAAGAGAAAACTCAAGAAATAGGAATCAGGGATGCATTATTAACATGATAAAAGCTATATAAGCAGTTCCTCATGCAAATCCTTTATTTAGTGGGGGAGTACCAGAGGTTTTCCAATAAGGTCAGGAATAACGAAATGATGCCCACTATATCACTCCTGTTCAGTCTTCAACAGCAAGCACTGGGCAGTTGACTAGAGAAACCAATAAGATTTTTAAGAATGGATAAGAAGATGTAAAGCCACCTCTATGTCCAGGTGATATCATAGCACACCTGAAGAGTCTTATCGAAACCATGACAAATTAACTAAAACAAAGAGAATTCAGCAAGGTAGTAGGATATAAGGTTACACACAAATATTATTAGTCTTTGTGTTTACATACACACACACAGAGCTGGAGGACACATTAGGAGAGAAAATCCCATATACAATGGCAATAACAAAGATGAAATGTATAGAAATAAACTTAATAAGGGCATCTATACAAGGATAATTTCTAAACATTCTTGAACAACATAGAAGGAAACTTGAATAAGTAGGAAGATTTTCAATGACCTTAGATGAATAACTCAGCTTTAAAAAGATATTGATTCCCTCTAAAGTTATGTATACATTGAATATAATCTCAAAAATATCAGCGAACATTTTTATGGAGTTAGACCAATGGATAATTAGTTCATATTTTTTTAAAAATCATGCAAGAATATCCAGGATACAAGTAAAAAGGAAAATCTATGAGTGAATAGTAATCATATCAGACATAAAAGCACACTATAAAGCTCTAAATCTATACCACTGGGGTACCAGTACAGGATAGACTAATAGGCCAGTGGCATAGAATAAAAACTCAGAATAACACCAATTATAGTTGGGGATTTTAGTATATGATCCAAAGACATGTAAAATCACTGAGGCAAGGATGAACATTCAATAAATGATGCTGGAACAACTGAGACATTAAAAAAATAGTGTAGATCCATGACATACCATCCACAAAACTAAACTGTAAGTGGGTTTAGGAATCTAAACAGAAAAATGAAACCGTAACAAAATCTTGAAGAAAATATGGCAGAATTCTTCTTCAATATCAGCATTGGGAAAGGCTTTCTAATTGTGACTGACATTTCCAGAGGTGATTAAAGAAAAGAACATTCTATGTGACTAAAAAGATTTTTTTAATGTATGGCAAGTGAAAGTGAAAGTGGCTCAGCCATAATGCAACATGACTACAGATGCATTTAACATTTGGCCCAACAATCCTATTGCTGGGAATGAAACTTGAAGAGACATTTCCACCACCACAAAAATGCATGTACCCAGGGTTATTCACTGCAGCACTGTTTGTATTAATCATTTCAAAATGTTGAAAACAACTGAAATGCCCCTATGCTGCTGCTGCTGCTGCTGCTGCTGCTGCTAAGTTGCTTCGGTCGTGTCCGACTCTGTGCGACCCCAGAGAAGGCAGCCCACAGGCTCCCCGATCCCTGGGATTCTCCAGGCAAGAACACTGGAGTGGCTTTCCATTTCCTTCTACAAGGCATGAAAGTGAAAAGTGAAAGTGAAGTCACTCAGTCGTGTCCGACTCCTACCGACCCCATACACCACAACCTACCAGGCTCCTCCGCCCATGGGATTTGCCAGGCAAGAGTACTGGAGTGGGTTGCCATTGCCTTCTCCGGAAATGCCCCTCTAGAAGCCAGTGTAATCTAATGTAGCTGTAAAAAGAATGAAGGAGTACAGAATAAGGAGCTTTTTTAATGGAATGCTGTTTATGGAAAAAGGAAAAGTGCAAAGAAGCTTTAGAAAATGCTATCTTTCATTTCATAAACAATGGAACATAAGAAAACCCATATGTATCTATTCATTTGTGTTGAGTAAATACAGGAAAGATTCCACCAGATAACCAGATTGGTTATCTACAGGGAGACTGTGGAAAAGAAATGGGGAATGGGAAGGGGGTGGAAGACATGGGGGAAAAATCACACTCCTACAGTATGTGTTTTTGTGTAGCCCTGAGTCTGAATCACAGTAGTGTTTCACATACCCCAAGTTTAAGTGAAAAATTAAAATGAACTAGGATATGGGGGAGAGGGCAAACTCAAATCAGAAACACCAACACATTAACCTAAATATATTACAAATGAATGTCTTAACCACAAGAGAAGGGGTGAGGAAGAAAATAGCTAAGCTAAGCAACTTGGGGAAACAGTACTTTGATTGCATCCTCTGAGGCTTAAGATATAAAGAAGGGTACACAAACACAAGTCATCAGATCTGCTTCTAACAGGTGCCCGTTTCATGTTTAGTGGTTAAGTTGTATCTGACTTTTTGTGATCCCTGTCTCTGTAGCACACCAGGTCTCCCCATCCTTCACTATCTCCTAGAGTTTGCTCAAATTCATGTCCATTAGGTGCGTCATACTATCTAACCATTTGGTAGCATTTCTGCAACTACATCATGGAAAATCAGGTGTGAACAAATAAGCAAATACTGAAGATAAGGAGAGCCAGGTGAGACAAAGAAGTTACAAATAAGGCTAGAGTGGATTGTTGATATATCACATAAACCATCACAATATTGTAAACTCATTATCCTCCAATTAATTAAAATTAATTAATTAAAAAGAAGTATCAGTGTGAGCTCCTGGCTTTCACTATCTACAGAAATATCTAGAGAAATTCCAATGTATCTGGAAGCATAAGTATATACAGACAATATATTTCCTTCATTTAGGCATGGAAAAGGAAGACCCAGCTGCAAGGAAACCCCAGTAGCAATGAACATGCAGGGAGATATCAGTTACTAAATGTCATTTTCCAGGGAAAGAAAACATGGGTTTTGGCAGAAATTTTCTGATTTCAGGGTCATGGTGGGGAAAGAAAAACACAAGATGAACAGGAATACCTTATAATGCCAGCAAGGAAGTACACAGAAAAGAACCAGGTCGTGCTCAAAGAACACAAACTCCACAAGAAGGAGTTCCTGATCACCAAAGCTGGAAAAATGCAAGAAACTCAATAATGATATAATTTGATTATAAGTCACAATATAACAAAGTTATTCAATATTGACACAAAGAATTTGATTACTTATTTGATTTAATCATTAGAAATGCATTATATATATAAAATATAAAATTTTATAATTTGAAAATTTATAAAAAATATGAGGGAGAAAAGACAGCTCTACAGAATTCCAATGAACAAATATGGTAGGAATAAGGAAATAGAAAGTCACCTTTTAGTCACATTTGTTGTAGGCCAAATCAACCAGTCTAGGTTTGATGCAGGATACAGGATGCTTGGGGCTGGTGCACTGGGATGACCCAGAGGGATGGTATGGGGAGAGAGGTGGGAGGGGGGTTCAGGATTGGGAACACATGTACACCTGTGGCAGATTAATGTTGATGTATGGCAAAACCAATACAATACTGTAAAGTAAAAATTATAACAATAATAAAAGCAGTGAAGAAAAGTCTGAGAAGACTCCTATCCCTCTTTGTGGCTCCCAGCAAGAATTCCCCTAGCCCCAAAGCAGCCTTATCATAGGAACTAGCCACAGTGTCTGCTTGCCCCTGCCTACCAGGTTTCAGTTCCCCACCAGCCCACAGAAGTATTCATACAAGCTAATCACATCCTTCATTGGGAACCAAGGGTCACCTCCTCCTCTTGTTACTACAGATTGCCTCCCACAGCCCTGCTTGTTCACTCCCTTCCAGAGCATGACTCCCTGAGGCTCGACCTAGCCAGCAGTGTCCTCTGCCCTCAGGCAGTGAGTGAACAGGACTGAGAAGCTGCTGTGGGTAGCACCTGTCCAGTGTCCCGGTGTGTATGTTCAGCAGCCACCCCCAGATCCCTAGGGTAGAAATCACTCCATCACCATTAGAGTGAAGGGGAGGAAATAAAACAGGTATTATCCCCAAAAATGTGTAACTCTCATCTAATCCTAAGAAAACACCAGACAAACCCAAACTGACAGACATTCTATGAAATACCTGACCAGTATCTCCAAAACTGTCACCGTTGGGAAAGACCCAGAAAGCTTGAGGAATTCTCAGCCTGGAGGAGACTAAAGAGAAATGATGGCCAAATGTGGTATCCGGAATGGGATGCTGGGACAGAAAAAGGAGATTACCGGGATAAATGGTAGAATTCAGATAAAGTAGGTAAATTAGTTAATAGTACTGCATCAATACTAATTTTCAATTTTCATAATTGAAACAATTTTTCTATGCCTATGTAAGATGTTAACATTAGGGAAATCTGGATGGTTTTCTATACTGCTTTTTGCAAACATTTTTCGGGTCTAAAGTTACTTCAAAAAACTTTTTAAAAGATTCACTCACTGCTCAAAGGAACCATAATGATATCTGTGTGATAAATTGCTTCAGTCTTGTCCGACTCTTTGCCACCCTATGGACTGTAAGCTACCAGGTTCTTCTGTCCATTGGATTATCCAGGCAAAAATACTGGAGTGGGTTGCCATGTCCTCCTCCAGGGGATCTTCCCGATCCAGGGATCAAACCCAAATCTCTTAGGGTTCCTGCATTGGCAGGTGGGGTCTTTACCAGCTGAGCCACAGGGGAAGCCCCACGGTTATACTATAAATCTTACCTTTTAGTAACAGTTTAACCAATTGAAATACCGTTAGGATGATGGGTATAAAGATGGATAAATGTTCGTGCCTCGTGATCCATTAAAAAACTAGTTCAAAGTGGCTTGAAAGTGAGAGTGTTAGTTTCTCAGTCATGTCTGACTCTTTGTGCTTCCATGGACTGTAGCCTGCCAGGCTCCTCTGTCCATGGGATTCTCCAGGCAAGAATACTGGAGTGGACTGTCATTTCCCGTTTAGAGGGCCCGTTAATATAAATGAAAGTGCAACCATTTTTCCTAAAGTGTAGATGAATATTTATCTGCTCCTCGTGGTTCAGACAGTAAAGAAGCCGCCTACAATGAAGGAGACCTGGGTTCGATTTCTGGGCATATCAATAAGAACCACAAAAATTATTAGATGCAAAGAAATACGATTTTTTAAAGGAGCACAACACGATCGATGGATTTTATTTTATTTTATTGGATCGAGGGATTTTAAAGAGAGCAAGAAATGATTAACCACAAAATTGAAGCTAATCACAGGTAAGGAAAGAGGGTTGAACAGAGGGTGGACAGGAGAGTTGGCCGGCGAGCAATTCAATCGATCACCTTTCTTATTAATCCCCAAACTTTGGTGCTAGGTAATTTCATTTATATCAGTAGAGACATAGTTTATAGACAGAATACTGTGGAGATGTACCTGACTGGAAGAAGAGTCAGAAAAGAGTTGAGACGTCCAAGACCCCAGCAGTGGCAGCGCGTTCCTCCCTCTCCACAGGTCGCTGCCAACAAGCCGCAGGGCTGGAGGCTTCTGGCGTCTTAACGGTTCCTCGCCAGAAGAGCGCTTGGATTGGTGCAGTTCAGGTCAGAGCCCACCCACTCACGTCCTCAGCTACGTACCGGGAGGCGGGGCCAAATTCTAGACCCGCCCACAGGGACTGAGGGCAGAGAGGCTTATGAGTGAGAGGGTTCCTCTCAGGCGCCAGCTCCTCGCCTCTAGAACCCCTTGGGTGGAAAGCTGGGCACAATGTCTCTCTGTGTGGCCTAGATACCGCCTGGCCAGGGTTTCTGCCAGGCCAGGACTCAGAGAACTGATGTCCACATCGATGGGCTTTGCAACAGAGACTGAACTTGTAAACAATAGGCCCCTTGTTGAAAAAAAGGCTTCTCAGGTGGCGCTAGTGGTAAAGAACCCGCCTGCCACTGCAGGAGATGCCAGAGTCCAGGTTCGATCCCTGGGTCAGGACGATCCCCTGGAGGAGGTCACGGCAACCCACTCCAGTATTCTTTTAATTTTTCACTCCAGTATTCTTGCCTGGAGAATCCCATGGACGAGGGGCTTGGTGGGCGACTTAGCACTTGATGAAAAAGCCATCAGACTTGAGTGTCCACAGGGCTCTCCTATGGTAAATAAGGCGTTGAGTCCACACCAGATAGGGAAAAATGTATTCTGGCCTCTGTGCAGTAAAGCCAGCAGAGCAATGACATTGACATTTAACAAAAGCAGCATAAAGGAGAAAACTGCATGCATGCTAAGTTGCTTCAGTCTTGTCCGACTCTTTGTGACCCCATGAACTGTAGCCCGTCAGGTCCCTCTCTCCAGGGGATTCTCCAGGCAAGAACACTGGAGTGAGAGGCCATGCCCTTCTCCGGGGAAGGAGAAATCTGCGACCCCTTTCATAGCAAGGGGCGTTCAGGGTATTTGTGTCCAACCTTCTCAGCCTGCAATGTGGGAGACTTCGGTTCGATTCCTGGGTTGGGAAGATCCACTGGAGAAGGGATAGGCTACCCACTCCAGTATTCTTGGGCTTCCCTTGTGGCTCAGCTGGTAAAGAATCTGCTCAACAATGTGGGAGACCTGGGTTTGATCCCTGGGTTAAGAAGATCCCCTGGAGAAGGGAAAGGCTACCCACTCCAGCATTCTGACCTGGAGAATTCCCCATGGACTATATAGTCCATGGAGTTACAAAGAGTCGCAGGCACCTGAGGAACTTTCACTTTCACTTTCTCCCTGAAATCCTGATTCCACTGTTGGTTTCTTATTCTCTTCCCAATTGTTTACCACTTTTCAGAATACAATACATTTTATTTATATGCTATTTTTCTAAATTGGCCATGTCCTTCTGGTGGAAAAATATGAATTCCTGGAGGGCAGGAATCTTTCTTTGTTCATTAACATATCCTTCTAGTAATGCTTGGTATAAAGTATATTTCAACATTTGTTCAATGAATTGTTCTCCAGCCACACTAGCCTCTTTTTGTGCCTCTGACCCTAGCTCTAACTCACCAAGCATGTTTTCACACCATTATGTATTTTCCTGTAACAACTTGCCCACAGATGTTCCTATAACCACCATCCTTACTAAGTTCACTTCTCTGCTCACCTCATTAGCCAAGGCTTACTTTTCTTCATGACACTTAGCATTTGATCATAGCTTTTCTGAGTATGTTTGGTTTCTCTGATTTGTTGTTGTTGTTTTTACTTTGCTTTAGTTTAGTTTTGCTTTTTTCTGTTTTCTTTTTTCAACATTTCTTTCTTATACTCTTTTAATTGCTGCTAAAGAAGCAAACCATCCAATGACTGTTTTAATTTTTGCCATATAATGTCATCTCTCAGTAGATGGGGGTAATGGCATTAAATATCTTAAGACTGGATCCCTGGTTTCATGACTTTACCCCTTAGTGGTACCATAAGCTCCATGACCTTGGCCTGGCACATTAACACTTCCAAAATTTCATTGTTCATCTTCAAAAGGAGAATGGCAATTGATGTCACTTCTTGACTGTTGATAGGCTTCCATTTAGATAATGCATATATAGGGCTCAGCAGAACACTTGACAGTGATGATAAATGGATGATTATTTATCATGATCATTGACTGTATGCTATCAGAGTTGAGCGTCAAGAGATCTAGGCTTCTTCGCCTGTTGCTAGCCCCCCTTAGCCACTGTGCTGATCTGCCCCGAATAATGTTTCTCATAAGTAGTTTAAGCAAAGTCTAACTATTTAACTCATCTCAAACCCAGTATCACTTTTTTAATGGATAATGGTTGGTTGAAGTGCTTCCAGTGTCCAGACAAATTTCTAAAGAACCCTAGGCAAGGATAATGAAAAATCCTGTTCTCTGTGGCTCAGAGGAACAGACATTAGCCCAGCCTAATGTCAGGTTCTGCCCAAAGAATCGTGAGCAGAAAACAACTGAGAGGTCCAATTTAGGTGCCACTTGTACAGACAGTAACTGGGCAGATTGCAATGAAAATGCACTTAATGTCTTCCACTAGATGGACCACTCCTGGGTGAAGATAAGAACAACAGAAACTTTTGAAAAGGAGAATTTTAAGGTAACTATTTTCCTCTCATATCCATATAAGAATTTTGAAACCTAGCTGCTCATATTTTTAATTTGCAAAGGATGTAATTTCAATAATATGGTAGATATACCAGATAAATATGTTTAGATATCCTTTTTCTAAATCTTTGTACTACAAGTGTAGTTCACTCAGTTTATGAAAACTGTTCAGCATATGACTGAACAATTGGAAATCTAGTTCTCCCTGAAAATTTTCAATTATTAATAGCATTATAGTTTATAAGTAAAAGTCTGACTTCATCTTTCAATTTCAGTAAATGTGTGAATGACACTCGATAGTATCTTCCTTCTGAATTCCAAATCTAATATTGCTCAGTGGATAATAAGATAGAAAGCAAGGTAGAAGAAGCCCACTTTTAAGTCTAAAATCTATCTCCCAGGTTTCAGTAAGAAATGCACTATTGTTGTGTTCTATAATTTCCACTTGTTTCTTTCTCTTCCACTTCTTTGCTGAGATTTTCAATATTTTCATTTGTTTAAAGAGAATTTGTAACTACATGATGATTACTTTTATGATGGTCACTTCAAACTTCTTGTCATTATTTCAACATTATTCACATCAGTGTTGGCATCTGTAGAATGTCTTTTATTATTCAAGCTATGATTTTCTTAATTCTGGGTACTGTGATCTCTATCATATCCTGGGCATTTTGGATACCACATTCTAAGACTCTGGACCCTATTCATCTGTATTTTTGTATGATTCTTGGGTGCAACACACAGTGATGTGGGCTGTGCCTTCAGATTCCTGCTCTGATTCCACCCAAAAACTGGATTGCTGACTTACGCTGCCTCAGTGGTAGCAACCAGCCACCTCAGTCCTGGATATCGTCCCAGTCAGTGACAGGCACCAATTCACAATCCTTCTGTAGCCTCAGAAAGGGAGTATAAGCTCAGTTCCCCTCTAGGCAAGGCTGACCCCAGGGAAGGGGGAAGGGAATGGCAGATGGAATAATTTGTGAAGAAAATAATCAGGATTACATTAATGGAGGCAGAAGTAGTATTTGACAAAATCCAACAGTCATTTATAATACATTCTCTCTCAACACACTGGGAATAGGGGATAATTACCCCCAACTTAACAGACTCAAGGGTAGGTGCAGAGATCAGCAATGTTTGTAAGAGTCAATGATGAATGTAGGCACTCACCAGAGGTAACAACTTGGAGAAACAATCCCAGATGGCACAGTCCAAAACCAAAAATAGAAAGAAGTGATTGACAGCTCAGGGTTGTGAAGCCTCTCGCCCTCAGTCTCTCCCATCTTCCCTCTCCTTTCTGCCCTGGGTAGCTCCCTCCCAGACTGTCCAAACTCCCTTCTCCCATGCCCCAAGGACCAGCACTTCAAATCCAACCTGCAGGCCTTCCTCCCCTCCCTGCCTTCGTTCCTCCAGGACCCAGTGAAGACTGTGGAGAGAAGAGGGAGTCGGGGGATGGGAGGGCAGGGGCTTTGCTGCCTCACTGGGGGTCCAGCACTCTGTCAGGTCAAGACAGACCTCAGGGATGGCCCAGGAGGCTGTGAGAGGGAGGTGAGTTGTGGTGGGGCTCAGGAAGGAGGGAGGAAGATGAAGACAGGAAGAGAGTGGAGGGAGGAGAGGAGAGATGAGACACAGGGGTGAGGAGACAAGGGAGAGAGAGAAAGGGAAGGGAAGGGAAGGGAAGGGAAGGGAAGGGAAGGGAACGGAAGGAAGCTGTACCACAGCAGGGGTCAGAAGAGAAGGGAGAAGAAAGGGGCAGTGGTGCCCCGGCTGCAGCCCTTTCCTTCCCCTGCCCCAGAACTGAACTTCCCCCGCCCAGGCACTGTTCCTCCAACTACGCACATGTTGGACTAGGGGTCACTGGATGCTGGTTGAAGCTTTGTCACCTGTGTGAGCTCAGTCAGACTTGGCCATGGGGAACAGAGCAGCCATGGGGTTAGATCGTCCCCAGAAGGAGTAAAGGGACCGGTCCTGGCTCGGTGTGGGACTGAGGGTCCTTGGCCTGCCCTTATGATCACCACTTTCTCTCCTGATGGGCCCTGTGCCTGTCTGAGTTGGATCTTTCTCTGAGGAATCACACCTGTCTCAGGCTGCCTGGGGTTCCTCTTGAGGACAGGCAGGAGGATGTGATGAGTGCAGGGGAGGGATGGGCAGTGTCCCTGAGAGGCCTGTCCTGCAATCTCCTCTAACACCTCTGCCAAGTTGGAGAAAGGAAAAGAATGAAAGTGTTAAATGTCTGGCCATCTATTCTGCTTGCTGACATGTTGCAGTCATACTGAGGGGGCCCATGTGGACATCACTCATTGCTGTGTGTCCATCTTGCTCCTTGTGGGATGAAAGATGTATATCAAAACTGTTCCAAACAAGTCCCATGCTTCTCTGAGTAAACATGCTGGGGTCTGCTCTTCTTGGAAGCGAAATACCTTGATCATTGTAATCTGATTTGGGAACAATACATAAATGCTCCAAGGCCAGACAAAGTCCTAGAAAAATATCATACCTAATGAAGCAGAATCAGACTTTTATTTTTTTTCTTTTTATTTATTTTAATTGGAGACTAATTACTTTACAATATTGTGGTGATTTTTTCCATACATTTACATGAATCAGCCATGGGTGTTCATGTGTTCCCCATCCTGACCCCCCCTCCCACCTCCCTCCCCATCCCATCCCTCAGGGTCATCCCAGTACACCAGCCCTGAGAACTCTGTCTCATGCATCGAACCTGGACTGGCGATCTATTTCACATGTGAAAATATACATGTTTCAATGCTATTCTCTCAAATCATCCCATCCTCGCCTTCTCCCACAGAGTCCAAAAGTCTATTCTTTACATCTGTGTCTCTTTTCTGACTTTTACAAGCTAAAATGAAGTATTGCACAGTTCTAAAAATGTTGGAAGACCTCACTACAGTTTATTTTCTAGGATATGAGAGATTGGGAGGATCCATAGCCCAGGAGAAAGCAAGTACAGTGGGAGGACTTGGGCTGAGGGTCTGATCTATGTCAGTTTGAGCTCTGCCTTTGTCATGCTGGGTCACCTAAGAACATTACTTAACATCTCTAACCCTTCAGTTCAGTCTCTCTGTTGTGTCCCACTCTTTGCGACCCCATGAATCGCAGCACACCAGGCCTCCCTGTCCATCACCAACTCCCAGAGTTCACTCAAACTCATGTCCGAATTTCCACTGGTGCATAGGACCCACCAAGCCTACTAATTTTGCCTGGGCTTCTAAGATCGGACCAGGGGGCCTCAGTGCCTCCTCTCCTTCGGGAGAACGGGAAGACACCTGCGGCCTACGTAGGTGGTGATTGGTACCCTGTGTTAACCAAGTTATTTGGCCTCTTTTCTCTGCTAAATTCCTAGTCTCTCTCTATCTGTAATTAAATAAGTCTTTTCTAGGATGCCTACTCCGCCTCCACCTTCGAATTACCCTGGATCCACCGGGGCTGGACCCCGGCAACACTATTTATTTTTCTTCAATTCTTCATATTTGCATATGTCTCCTCTTTCCAAAAGTTTCCTCTGGTACCATACGTTTACTCTCCCCCCTTGTTTTGACCTCTGATCAATAACTGATGTCCACTGTCTTATAGTAGTCACACTATAAAAACCCCTATAACAACAACAACAAACAAACAAAAAAACAAACAACAAAAAACCAAGGAAGCAAAAGTTCAAAAGTTTAAAAATCCAATTAGGCTTGATAAAGAATATGTGTCATTTAAAGTCTTTAAAAATGCTCATGAGTCCTATTCTGAGATTTACAGTTTTGATTTACTTCATTGTCTTATAATTAGACCTGTTTTTCCTCAAGTACCACTATTTCAGCTAAAAATATAAAATTTTCTTATTCAGTGGTGGTGCTTTTTTTTAGACTATATCACAAAATGTTTGCTACTGCTCACTGAAAATGTATAGGATTTTGTTGATATTATTGGTATCCTGGGTGTGTGTGTGTGGGGGGGGAACCACCATTTATAATATCACTTCTGTGGGAAAATGCTTTCTGGATTCCAAACAACTGACATCCAAGCAAAGTTTTCCCTCTTGAGTAATCAGGATTCAAACAATTATATACCCTACATCTGTCTGCAAGCCATTTGTAAGAAGGGAACTGCCTTTATTTGTAAAACACATGTTGGTATGTTGTTCTTAATCAGGGAAAAATAAATATGATGATGAGGTCTCATGCCTGAATGTTTCTTTCCAGTTTCAATTACATTCCTCCCTTTTATGAGATTAGATGCATGTAAATCCTAAAGAAAATTCTGTCAGGACAACAGATGCTCTCTTTTTAATCTTTTGAGAATAATTTTCAACACACAAAACACCAGTTAAGCATTTAGGTTACAGAAGCCTCTAAAGAATCATAGAAATCAGTTTTTCAGAACCAAGGAGATATATTGGACAGATGTTTTGTTTTCAAATTTTTATCTAGTGAATTGAAAATTTTCTTTCAGTAGCAATGGACCCAGTCAACATACTAGTGTGGAATGGCATTGCCTACCAGCACGAATTAGCCTGGAAGCAATAGAGGAGGGAATGGTCAATAGCTATTTCCAGTGTTAAGAGCTGTAAAGCCAGGAGCAACTGAATAATTCTGTGATGAGTGAATTAGGAGTACTCTCGGAGAAGGCAATGGCGACCCACTCCAGTACTCTTGCCTGGAAAATCCCATGGGTGGAGGAGCCTGACAGGCTGCAGTCCATGGGGTCACTAAGAGTTAGACACGACTGAGTGACTTCACTTTCACGCATTGGAGAAGGACATGACAACCCAATCCAGTGTTCTTGCCTGGAGAATCCCAAGGATGGAGGAGCCTAGTGGGCTGCCATCTGTGGGGTCACACAGAGTCGGACACGACTGAAGCGACTTAGCAGCAGCAGCAGCAGCAGAGCAGAGTACTCTTGAGTAAAGTACTAAAATGGCTGTTGGATCATGGTTCTTGGCTTTTTGTTAACAAGTGACATATAGGATAGCAACAGTTTTTGCTTTGCATTCCTTCTTCTCAAGTGGTCTGATAAAAAAACTTTCCATTCCCATGGATTCAATAAGAGGAGAGATTCTACATTAGGACCTCACGAGCAGTGGCATTTTACCCTTCTGTTTGATGGGTCACTTTAGGACAGCCACTCAAATCCCTCATGTTTAGTGTCACAATCATCAGGATAAAGCAACCTCTGCATGACTGCTTCAAAGAAATTTGTGGAGGCTATGATCTGCTCAGGGGAAGAAAAGCTTTCTCAGAGAAAACTACACTCTCCTGCTTGAGGTCATTTAAACAGGGCTGACAATGCTCCACTGATACTAACTCAACCTGCCATGCCAGGGTACAGTTATCTAAAGATGATGAAGAATTTCTCTGGACAGGCAAAACTGTGAAGTGACTGCCAGAGGCCTGGTTTGCTGACATTGATCAAGGTCAGTTTTATGTATCTGAAGTAGGAACAAAGAAACATTCTTCATTTATAGCAGTCATGCAAATTAGGTCTATGGTCAAGGGGCTTACATGGAAAAAAAGCCATGGGCAAAATAGTTTCTGTCAAACATTCCAAAGCTCTAGCAGTTTATGGAAAGCCAGACACTTTCTGTAACATCAGTGTCAAAAAGGCCAAGTTGGATGAAAGGGCAGTGGAACATAAGACTGCACGTGGGCTGGTAGATTACATCCCTCTTATGTTTTTATATTTCCTTTTCTTTTTCCTTTTTTAAATTGAAGTACAGGTGACTTACAATGCTGTGTTAGTTTCAGGTATACATCAAAGTGATTCAGTTATACATATACATATACAACTATTCTTTATCAGAGTCTTTTCCCTATCAGTTCAGTTCAGTTCAGTTCAGTCGCTCAGTCGTGTCTGACTCTTTGCGACCCCATGAATCGCAACACGCCAGGCCTCCCTGTTCATCACCATATTATTGAGTATAGTTCCCTGTACCAAAGGGGACTTCCCTGGTGGCTCTTGAAGAGATCCCTAGTCTTTCCCATTCAATTGTTTTCCTTTATTTCTTTGCATTGATCACTGAGGAAGGCTTTCTTATCTCTCCTTGCTATTCTTTGGAACTACGCATTCAGTGGGCATATCTTTCCTTTCCTCCTGTGCCTTTTGTCTTCCTTTCTCCCCTTTTTTTTTTTCCCCCCCCCTTCCCCCTTTTTCTTTGCATTTCTTTTTTTTCTTATTCCTTCTTTTTGTTGCCATCTTGTGAATCAGCCAGGGCTCCCGATCCCCAAGGCCAAAGCCCCCCCCCCCCCCCCACCCCACATTCTGTCCTTCATCCCGTGCCGCCCCATGCGTTCTGCCCTTTTAACTGATGGGCTTCTTCTTCGATAGTACATGTTCATTCGTTCTCCCAAATCCCTCCCTCCCCTCTCTCTCAGAGTGACACAAACCTCCCCCCCCCCCCCTCTCTCTTTTTCCCCCCCACAAAGGGGGTCCATACTATCGTTCTGTGTCAGGCACTCTAGTCTTTTTCAGATCTAGTTACTCCCTCTGCATATCAGCTCAATTTCATCCACTCATCCGAACTGGCGAATATAATCATTTTAAGGGGAGGCTTGATTTAGGGTCATATCTCTGCCCCTGTACAATGGCACAAACCTCCACATAGTTTCGGTCTCTTTCTCCTAACCCTTGTTGGGTTTGTTTGGCTGGGCTGGGTCCCTCTTTCTTCTATTTAAGTCTGATTTTGGCAATAAGGAGTTCATGATCGCTGAGCCACAGTCAGCTCCCAGTCTTGTTTTTGCTGACTGTATAGAGCTTCTCCATCTTTGGCTGCAAAGAATATAATCAGTCTGATTTCTGTACTGACCATCTGGTGATGTCCATGTGTAGAGTTTCCTCTTGTGTTATTGGAAGAGGGTGTTTGCTATGACCAATGCATTCCCATGGTAAAACTCTGTTAGCCTTTGACTTGCTTTGTTTTGTATTCCAAGGCCAAATTTGCCTGTTACTTCAGGTACCTCTTGACTTCCTACTTTTACATTCCAGGCCCCTATAATGAAAAGGACATCTTTTTTGGATGTAGCTCTAGAAGGTCCTGTAGGTCTTCATAGAACCATTCAACTTCAGCTTCTTCAGCATTCCTGGTTGGGGCATAGACTAGGATTACTGTGAAATTGAATGGTTTGCCTTGGAAATGAACAGAGATCATTCAAGATCATTCTGTCATTTTTGAGATTGCATCCAAGTACTGCATTTAGGACAATTTGTTGATTATGTTAGCTATTACATTTCTTCTAAGAGATTCTTGCCTACAGTAGTAGATATAATGGTCATCTGAGTTAAATTCGTCCATTCCAGTCCATTTTAGCTCACTGATTCCTAAAGTTTCGATGTTCACACTTGCCTTCTCCTGTTTGAACACTTACAATTTGCCTTGATTCATGGACCTAACCTTTCAGGTTCCAGGTTCCTTCAAGAAAATTACAGATACCAAGGGAACATTTCATGCAAAGATGGGCTCAATAAAGGACAGAAATGGTACAGACCTAACAGAAGTAGAAGACATTAAGAAGAGGTGGCAAGAATACACAGAACTATACAAAAAGATCTTCTTGACCCAGATAATCACGATGGTGTGATCACTCACCTAGAGCCACACATTCTGGAATGCAAAGTTAAGTGGGCCTTAGGAAGCATCACTATGAACAAAGCTATTGGAGATGATGGAATTCCAGCTGAGCTATTTCAAACCCTAAAAATGATGCTGTGAAAGTGCTGCACTCAATATGTCAGCAAATTTGAAAAACTCAGCAGTGGCCACAGGATTGGAAAAGGTCAGTTTTCATTCCAATCCCAAAGACAGGCAATGCCAAAGAATGCTTAAACTACTGCTTAATTGCACTCATCTCACATGCCAGCAAAGTAATGCTAAAAATTCTCCAAGCCAGGCTTCTACAGTACGTAAACTGTGAACTCCAGGTGTTCAAGCTGGATTTAGAAAAGGCAGAGGAACCCGGGACCAAATTGCCAACATCTTTTGGATCATCAAAAAAGCAAAAGGGTTCCAGAAAAAAACATCTACTTCTGCTTTATTGGCTTCCCTCATAGCTCAATTGGTAAAGAATCCACCTGCAATGCAGGAGGCCCCAGTTCAATTCCTGGGTCAGGAAGATTCAGTGGAGAAAGGATAGGCTACCCATGCCAGTATACTTTGGCTTCCCTTGTGGCTCAGCTGGTAAACAATCTGCCTACAATGTGGAAGATCTGTGTTCAATCCCTGGTGTTGGGATGATGCCCTGGAGAAGGGACAGGCTGCCCACTCCAGTATTCTGGCCTGGAGAATTCCATGGACTGTATAGTCCATGGGGTCTCAAAGAGTCGGACACAACTAAGCGACTTTCACTTCCACTTTCTGCTTTATTGACTATGCCAAAGGCTTTGACTGTGTGGATCACCACAAACTGTAGAAGATTCTTAAAGAGATGGGAATACCAGACCACCTGATGTGCCTCTTGAGAAATCTGTATGCAGGTCAGGAAGCAACAATTAGAACTGGACATCGAACAACAGACCGGTTCCAAATCAGGAAAGGAGTATGCCAAGGAGGCATATTGTCACCCTGCTTACTTAATTTATACTGCTTATTTAACTTATACTTAACTTATACTCTGCAGAGTACATCATGCGAAATGCTGGGCTGAATGAAGCACAAGCTGGAATCAAGATTGTTGGGAGAATTATCAATCTCAGATATGCAGATGACATCACCCTTATGGCAGAAAGCAAAGAGGAACTAAAGAGCCTCTTGATGAAAGTGAAAGAAAAAAGTGAAAAATTTGGCTTAAAACTAAAGATTCAGAAAACTAAGATCATGGCATCCGACCCATCACTTTATGGCAAATACATGGGGAAACAATGGAAACAGTGGCAGACTTTATTTTTTTGGAATCCAAAATCACTGCAGATAGTGACTGCAGCCGTGAAATTAAAAGACACTTGCTCCTTGGAAGAAAAGTTATGACCAACCTAGATAGCATATTAAAAAGCAGAGACATTACTTTGCCAACAGAGGTCCATCTAGTCAAAGCTATGGTTTTTCCAGTAGTCATGTATGGATGTGAGATTTGGACTGTAAAGAAAGCTGAGCACCAAAGAATTGATGCTTTTCAACTGTGGTGTTGGAGAAGAATCTTTAGAGTTCCTTGGACAGCAAGGAGATCCAACCTGTTGATCCTAAAGGAGATAAGTCCTGAATATTCATTGTAAGGACTGATACTGAAGCTGAAACTCCAATACTTTGGCCACCTAACATGAGGAACTGACTCATTTGAAAAGACCCTGATGTTGGGAAAGATTAAAAGCAGGAGGAAAAGGGGACAATAGAGAGTGAGATGGTTGGATGGTATCACCGACTTGATGGACATGAGTTTGAGCAAGCTCCAAGAGTTGGTGATGGACAGGGAAACCTGGCATGGTGCAGTCCCTGGGGTGGCAAAGAATCGAGACACAACTGAGCAAATGAACTGAATTGAATTTGTGGGTCAGACAGTAAACAGTCTGCCCTCAATTTGGGAGACCTGGATTTGATCTCTGAGTCAGGAAGATCTGCTATAGACGGAAATGAAAACCCAATCCAGTATTCTTGCCTGGAAAATCCCATGGATGGAGAAGCCTGGAGGGCTATATTCCACGGGGTCGCAATAATTCGGACGTGACTGAGTGATTAACACTTTCCCTTTACTATACATTAAGTTGTTGTTGACTATCTATTTTATATATAGTAGTGTGTATGTGTTAATCTCACACATCTAATCATTTTTTCTAATCAATTTATAAGATTGATAGCTAAATTAGAAAGAATATAATTTCATATTCTTTGACATCCCAATATTACTCCTCAAAGCCACCCTCTCTCTGATGGCTTGTTCATTCGTTTGTTCATTCATCTATTAATTTATTCAGACATCCCAGAAGGGCCCGTAAGTTGCAAGCAACATGCTTAATGCTGGATCTACCAACATGAATAAGACACCATGCCCTTAGAGAGCTGAGGATCTAATAGGGCAGATAGACAGGCAAAGGAATCAGCAGAGAGTGGTGTGGGAGTTCAGCGAGGGCAACGTGCAGAAAGCACCAAGCAGGGCCTGGGGAGGTACAGGCAGCTCTCCTGGTCGTATAGTCAACTGAGTCTGAAAGGATGAGCAATAGTATACTGGGTGAAAAGAATAGGGAGGGTGGTTGAGGCAGAGCAACACTGTAAGAGTTACAGAAGAATGGGTGTGCAAAATGGTGGACAAGACTGGAAGCTCGAATACCATTTTAAAGATCACTGTGCTAATTCTTGGCAAATGGTGGTGAGAAATGGAAACCAGGCAGTGGAAGTTAGGATGGCTCAGGAGTGACAAATTCAAGAAATACATAGGAGCACAAATAGGCAGGATGTGGAGATCTTGAGATGTGGGGATTTAACAGAGAAAAGGAGAATTCAAGGGTCATGCCCAATCCTTAGCCAGTGATGGGCTAGATGGTAGAGCTGCTTACCAAGAATCAAAAAAGCAACAGTTTAGAGGAAAAAGCAGAGTGAAGATTCTGACATGCTGAATTGAAAGTGCCTGTGGGACATGCAGGTAGAAACTCCCAGCAGGCATTTGTCTGCATAAGTCTGAAGACCCAGGGAGAGCTGTGGGCTACAGCTACAGAGCTGGCAACTGCCTGTATGACAGATAGATAACAACATGAGGATGGGTAAAGTCACACAGACAGAGTCTCATGTTTCAGAGTGAGAAGAGCAAGGGCTGGCTGAGGTGGAACCTTGGTCAACAATAGCATTTCATGTGCAGGGAGAAAAGAAAACAACTAAAGGAGAACTAGAAAGGTACTAGAACACTCAGGAGAAGGGTGGTGTCACAGAAACAACACTGAAGTACAGTTTTGTGGAGAAATTCACAAACAGCTATGGAGATGGCAGAGATTCCAATTTTTCTTTTTCTTTTCTTTCTGGAGTTGTGTCCTAACAGAGTTAGAACAAGAGTCCAGCATCTGAATTATCTTTGTGTCTCTCTTTCTGGGCTAGTATATGGCTCATTGTTCTCAACGAATATTTACTGAATGACTGATGGACTGAATATCTGTTAATGTGAAGCTTGTATATTTTTAAGTAAAGTAAAATGGTACATAAACATGGAAAAGCACTTAAGCCATTTTTACCATGGCGCCTGGGGTACCATCATCTTGATCACAGAATGGCAAATGAAGATAATGGTAGCTCTCCAGTCTGGGCCATATTTCTCAGATAAGAATAGTCATCACAGCCTTTGAAATGGGCAAGCTGTATAGGTCATGTTTACTAATCAAACTCACAAACATTGAACACCTACTATAAAAATATTTGCCAGACACTGTTCTTGGCACTGAGGGGTCTGGATAACTAGAAGGGCCAAAACTTACTTCTCTCATGGAGTTTCCATGTTGGTAGGGGACAATGAGATAGGCAATGAACAAATAACTAGCTGTGGGCAAAAGAGTTTCTTTCAAAATATTCCAGAGCTTTGGAGGAGAAGTAGTAGGAGAGCTAAGGGGAGCTAAGAGGTGGTTAACAGTCTATACTGTTAATAGTTTACATTAAATCTAGTTGGTTCTCATTTCTAACATAAGGGTGATGAGAACTCTGAAAAACAATATGGACAATAAATGTAAGAACTGAATGATTTGGGAGTAATTCTAACACACAGTTTAAAACCTTTTTAAGTACCTTAGAAAATAGAAATGAAATAGGTCATAAAAAGTTGCAAAAGGAAGCTGCTGCTGCCGCTAAGTTGCTTCAGTCGTGTCCGACTCTGTAGGCGTCCCATAGATGGCAGCCCACCAGGCTCCTCCATCCCTGGGATTCTCCAGGCAAGAACACTGGAGTGGGTTGCCATTTCCTTCTTCAATGCATGAAACTGAAAAGTGAAAGTGAAGTCGCTCAGTCGTGTCCGACTCTTCGCGACCCCATGAATTGCAGCACACCAGGCCTCCCTGGCCATCACCAACTCCCAGAGTTCACTCAGACTCACATCCATCAAGTCAGTGATGCCATCCAGCCATCTCATCCTCTGTCGTCCCCTTCTCCTCCTGCCCCCAATCCCTCCCAGCATCAGAGTCTTTTCCAATGAGTCAACTCTTCACATGAGGTGGCCAAAGGACTGGAGTTTCAGCTTTAGCATCAGTCCTTCCAAAGAACACCCAGGACTGATCTCCTTTAGAATGGACTGGTTGGATCTCCTTGCAGTCCAAGGGACTCTCAAGAGTCTTCTCCAACACCACAGCTCAAAAGCATCAATTCTTTGGCTCTCAGCTTTCTTCACAGTCCAACTCTCACATCCATACATGACCACAGGAAAAACCATAGCCTTGACTAGATGGACCTTTGCTGGCAAAGTAATGTCTCTGCTTTTGAATATGCTATCGAGGTTGGTCATAACTTTTCTTTCAAGGAGTAACCATCTTTTAATTTCATGGCTGCAGTCACCTTCTGCAGTGATTTGGGAGCCCCCCAAAATAAAGTCTGACACTGTTTCCACTGTTTCCCCATCTCTTTCCCATGAAGTGATGGGGCCAGATGCCATGATCTTCGTTTTCTGAATGATGAACTTTAAGCCAACTTTTTCACTCTCCTCTTTCATCAACAGGCTTTTTAATTCTTCTTCACTTTCTGCCATAAGGGTGGTGTCATCTGCATATCTGAGGGTATTGATATTTCTCCCGGCAATCTTGATTCCAGCTTGTGCTTCTTCCAGCCCAGCATTTCTCATAGTGTGCTCTGCATATAAGTTAAATAAGCAGGGTGACAATATACAGCCTTGGCATGCTCCTTTTCCTATTTGGAACCAGTCTGTTGTTCCATGTCCACTAAGGACAAAAATTAGAATTTTCTTTGGTCCTTCCGTTCTTATGAGAAAGAACGTACAGTTTTTCACTATGGGTATAATCAATTAATCATTTGGTTATGGGTGTGTGTCAACTGTCTATTGATTTGAGCCACTTTTCAAGCACATCTGAGTATTTAAAACACTGTTTAACATAACTTTGTATATTACAATTTATAATGGGAAGATTTTAAATTTTTACACAATTTCCAAATATGAAATGTAAATATCCCTTAAAAATATAAAGCATCCTAAGACCACTCAGTGATATTCATCCGATACCTAAGCTACACTGCAAAGTTCCAGATAACCTTCACACACATACCTGGTGCTGAAAGGGGCCTCTTTTCTTATGGAACAGTCCAGCAGGACAGACTAATCTTTTCCATGGTAGCCCTATGTCCTCAAACAGCAAGGCAGAAGGACATTTCTTCTTAAAACTTAGCCCTGTTATTGGTATAATATAATTTCCACTGTATTTTATTCATTGCTCAAAATAATCACAGGCTTCATCAACTCAAGAGGAGGGGAAACAGACAGGACCTCTCACTGGAAGCAATATTCAGGGATGAGCTATACTCTTGAATCTAATAGCCACTGAAATCAAAGACAAGCTTCTTGAGATGTTTTTGGGTGCCATACACAGGGTATGGACATAGGAATAAATGTTTTGTTCACTATACTATGGAGATTGTCTTAGGATTGGTTTGCTCTTTACTTACCACTAGGAGAGGGGCACCTGCTATTTAGTGGCATCTTCTACTGCATGCCACAGCTTTCACACCAAAGTGGACTGAAAATTCTAACCATTATAGACATCCTCTCCCACTTGTAGGGCCATTTATATAGACAAAGAAACACACAGGTAGGCAGCAAGGAGAATGTAAGTACAGATTTCTTGGTGAAAGGAACTCAGACAAACCTGGTCTGAATATCTAATTTTTGTGACTTAGGGACACAGAGTTTTCTCATATACCTCATGGTCCTCTTCTTTTTCAGTCCTCCAACATCTGACAATCCATCCTTCTCAGTTGTGAAAAGTGCATTTCCACAGAGTCATAAATGGGGCAGGTTTGAGGAAAACATTTAGGGAGAGTGAAAAACATAAGAAGCTGTCCTTGCATGATACTGGAGTGTGGTTAAGGGAAATACTTCAGTAAACATTCTTCACTTGAATTAATTTCCAAATGGAGATTTGAGATCATTGAAGGTTATTCTTTTATATTGAGATATTTCCTATCAAGCAAGTTCATCAAAAGAAGCATGGTTTCTGTTATCCTCTGATAAAATCATTCAAAGGCAAAACCATTTCTAATGGATGAGACACTGAAGTGATTCAGGGAATCACCTGGATCATGGTGTCCATTCTAATTTGGTAGCCATGTGGCTCTGGATAATGCCCTTCACCTACCAGAATATGGTAAAGGACCCTGACTTTTCAGACAGATAGATTACACACACCAGGCTATTTACTTCCACAAGCACTGTAACCTTATATATTATTCCTACTTAAAACAAACTTCCCTCAGGTGCATGACAAAATACCTGCTCAAGCATCAGGCCCACTACGCTATATGATTTCTGCTTATCTTCACTTCTTAAAGATTGATGAATTTCACAATGCCTCTGTATAGAGGAATACTGCAGTTATTTCTGCAGTAGCTTGAACTGGATGAGTTTCAGCTCTCGTTTATGTTTCACAGTACATTCTATCATACAGATTATGTTGAAAAAAATTTGAACTGTCTCCCTAAGGTTTAAACTTACAGTTTGTTATTTAAGCAGAAAACCCTTGTCCTAACTTGCATTTGCAATAGCCAACACCATTAGATTATGATTACTCATTAGGTGGCTGTGTTCCTCCATCACCCTCTGAAGTGAACAATTATCTATGCTCATTTCCCCTCTTGGTCGTCAACACTGAGCCCCACTGTCCCTCCCTCCTTCCTAGGTATCAAGTGTCAGTTGCCCATGCACTTCTGTCTTCATGGCCTACACGGTGCAGTTGTAAAACTGGTTTCCTAATGCCTGTATTTGATTATTGGATTCACTAAATGTAAAACACACCTAGCCCAATAAAAATATGCTAGTGGGTTAGATTTCTTACAGGAATTCACACATAATAGCAGTGGACAGGAATTTCTTGGAAAAAATATTTGTATGTCATATGGGTAAACACAGGGATATTGAAAGCAACAACAATAAGCACAATACAAATGAAATAATTCTCTGAAATACTGTCTCTTTCCTGTGGGTCTAGAGTTCCCTTTTCAAAAATGCAATAGCTCTGAAATTAGCTTTTATTTCCAAAATTATATCAGGTTGTCTACGATCATCTCAAGGTCCCACCTAGAGATATTTTCTTAACATTGCTTTAGTGGAAGATTTTCCTGGCCTCCTTGGGAATCATATTCTTTTAAAAAATTATCTCATAAGATTTCTCTAATTTTCCACAAAATACTAAATAATATTCTTGACAATGAGGCTCATTTATCCTAAATATTTACTGCATTGACCAAACAGAGCCCTGGAGGTGTAATAGTCCATCAGAATTCTTCCATATGGACGGAAAAATACAGACCTTCATTGCCCATGTAGGAATAGGTACTGTCCACTTCAAACCTGTACTATTAAGGAGTCGCTCTCTACTATCTTGCCCCAAGACCTCAATTCTTTTATTTTTTTTAAAATTATAATCCTTTTTTTCCCTTTTCAGCTTTATTTATTTATTTTACTTTGCAGTATTGCATTGGTTTTGCAATACATTGACTTGAATCCACCATGGGTGTACATGTGTTCCCCATCCTGAACCCCCCTCCCACCTCTCTTCCCATCCCACACCTCTGGGTCATCCCAGTGCACCAGCTCCGAGAACCCTGTATCATGCATCAAACCTGGACTGGCGATCTGTTTCACATATAATTTACATGTTTCAATACCATTCTCCCATATCTCCTGCCCTCGCCCTCTCCCAGAGTCCAAATGACTGTTCTATATACATCTGTGTCTCTTTTGCTGTCTCGCATACACGGTTATTGCTACCATCTTTCTAAATTCCATATACATGCACTAGTATACTGTATTGATGTTTTTCTTTCTGGCTTACTTCACTCTGTCTAATCAGCTCCAGTTTCATCCACCTCATTAGAACTGATTCTAATGTATTCTTTTTAATGGCTGAGTAATATTACATTATGTATATATACCACAGCTTTCTTATCCATTCGTCTGCTGATGGACTTCTAGGTTGCTTCCATGTCCTGGCTATTATAAACAGTCCGTAAACATGGCTGCGATGAACATTGGGGTACACGTGTCTCTTTCAATTCTGGTTTCCTTGGTGTGTATGTCCAGCAGTGGGATTGCTGGGCCATATGGCAGTTCTGTTTCCAGCCTTTTAAGGACTCTCCACACTGTTCTCCATAGTGGCTGTACTAGTTTGCATTCCCATCAACAGTGTAAGAGGGTTCCCTTTTCTCCACACCCTCTCCAGCATTTATTGCTTGTAGACCTTTTGGTAGCAGCCATTCTGACTGGCGTGAAATGAGGACCTCAGTTCTTTTTCTTTATCTCATGAGGTTCTGCCAGTTTAAAGAAAGTCTTCTGTTTTTTCTGTCCTGTAGAGCCCTGTCTCTTTCCTGAAGGGCTCAGGAAAAGTTTGATTTCATGGATTATCAGGATTTTATCTCAATGTTTGGCTGAATGTGGTGTACTTAACCACTTATATCCTACACAATAGCAAATAATTACAACTGTAGGCGTAAAAATTACCTTGTAACAATTAAAAATGACAGACTATCTTCTCCCTCAAAGAGGGAAGAAGAAATAAAATACTAAAACGAAATTACTGAACATTCACACAACTGTGAAAATGACTGTGGTGGGACCACCTTGTTTCTCATAAGAGGTCACCAGTGTTCTCTTAATAAGATGGAAGAGGCAGGAGATATGCCCACAATTAGTTCAAAATGCATATCGCCTATGGGTTGATTTTGTGCCTCTAAAATTAATGTATCTGTGCCATAAACACTCATATTCATATGTGATCATATTTGGAGATAGAGTATTTACCAAGTCATCAAGTTAAAATATGTTCATTAGAGTAGGTCTCAATCCAAATGAGCTATATCCATATAAAAAGGAAAAAGCCTCTTGATGAAAGTGACAGAGGAGAGTGAACAAGAGGCTTAAAGCTCAACATTCAGAAAACGAAGATCATGGCATCTGGTGCCATCACTTCATGGCAAATAGGTGGGGAAACAGTGGGTGACTTTATTTTTCTGGGCTCCAAAATCACTGCAGATGGTGATTATAGCAATTAAATTAAAAGACGCTTGCTCCTTGGAAGGAAAGTTATGACCAACTTAGACAGCACATTAAAAAGAAGAGACATTACTTTGCCAACAAAGGTCTGTCTTGTCAAGGCTATGGTTTTTCCAGTAGTCACGTATGGATGTGAGAGTTGGACTATAAAGAAAGCTGAGTGCCAAAGAATTGATGTTTTTGAACTGTGGTGTTGGAGAAGATTCTTGAGAGTCCCTTGGACTGCAAGGAGTTCCAACCAGTCCATTCTAAAGGAGATCAGTCCTAGGTGTTCATTGGAGGGACTGATGTTGTTGAAGCTGAAACTCCAATACTTTGGCCACCTGATGCAGAGAGATTACTCATTTGAAAAACCCTGATGCTAGGAAAGATTAAGAGCAGGAGGAGAAGGGGACGACAGAGGATGAGATGGTTGGATGGCATCACTGACACAGTGGACATGGGTTTGGGTGGACTCCGGGAGTTGGTGATGGACAGGGAGGCCTGGCGTGCTGTGGTTCATGGGTTCGCAAAGAGTCAGACATGACTGAGTGACTGAAATGAACTGAACTGAACTGAAAAAGGGAAAATCAGACATAGATACATACATATAGGGAAGAAAATTTGGGGCAGTATAGGGAGATTTCAGCTATTTACAAGCCAAGGAAAGTGGCCAGGAATGGAGGCCCCTTATGCATTCACACCTTGCATAAGATCCAACTCAGATGAAACTTTGATTTGGACTTAAAGCCTCCACAAGTATGAGACAATAAATGAATGTGTTTAATTGACCCAATCACTAGCATTTTGTACAGGAGCTCTAGAATACTTGAAAGTGTTGAAACTATTAGTCGCTCAGTCGTGTCCGACTCTTTGTGACTCCGTGGACTGTAGCCTGCCTTGCTCTTCTGTCCATGGAATTTTCCAGGCAAGAACACTGGAGTTCCCACTCCATTTCCTGCTCTAGGGGATGTTCTGGACCCAGGGATTGAAGCTGAGTCTCCTGCATTGCAAGTGGATTCTTTACTATTTGGCCATTTTCTAATACTTCTATAATATTTAAATGATCTTAATTAGTTTTATAAAATGAACAATAGAAGAGATAAATAATCATACTTCTTACACTACTGTCACCAGACCCGAACACCCCAGAAAGACCACTGTTGCTTTAGTCAGGATAACCTCGCTGTAGGGTGGCTCAGTGACTGTGGCTACCAGTTTGAGTCCCTCCTTGGCTGAGATGGAGTCAACGTGAACTTTTTAGCTTCTCTGACTGAATGCCCTCACCATCCCTATGATGTTAAGCTGAAAATCATGAAGGTTTGCCACTTCAAAAACAAGAGAATAAGGGCTGGAAAAGAATGACATTAGATCATCAGAGTGAGTTAGGGTAGAAACTTCTGATACTAGGCAGCATGAAATAAGGTTTTTCCCTGATTTTTTTTTGCACTTAACTTCTATGCTGTATTGGGATCCTCTTTATAAGTGAATCCAGAAACAATGGTAATGTTGAAAAGGTTTCTGAATGAGGTATGCCTATCCTATCAACACCATCATCCGTGAGTTGAGACTTGTAATTGTTAACTCAGCTGTGAAGCCATTTCCCTTATTTTGCCTTCACAGTGAACCACAACATTGCATGGTGATTGCTCACTAGGCTCTCTTATTTCCTCAATCATCAACTTAAGTGAATAACTACTAGTGTTACTCCCCCTTCCAATCTTCAACATCAAACTGCTTTTCCCTTCTCCAGCCTAGATTTCCTGTGTATCAGAGACCTTTGAGGTCCCAATTATCTCTTTAGTACCCAATTGTTTTATATTTTTAGTGTTTTTTTTTTATAACTGATATGTTTGTTTAATTTCTGAATTTATCAATGTGAAAGAACACAGCTCATTAAAATATCTAATGGATTCTGTTTCTTAAAATGACTTCCTACGTAATATATGTATTATATTTAAATCTTTAGTCCATTTTGAGTTTACTTTTGTATATGCTGTTAGAGAATGGTTTAATTTTACTTTATTGCATGTAGCTATCCAGTTATCCCAGCATCACTCATTGAAGAGACTGTCTTCTCTCCACTGTATATTCTTGTCTTTTTTATTCTAGATTAATTGACCATAAGCACATATGGTTTATTTCTGAGCTCTCTCTTCTGTTCCATATGTCTGTTTTTGTGCCAATACTATACTGATTGGATTAATGTAGTTTTCTGATATAGTTCAAAGTCAGGGAACCTGATTCCTCCAGTTCTGATCTTCCTTAAGATGGTTTTGGCGATTCAGGGTCTTTCATCTTTCCATACAATACTGTCTGTTTTAGTTCTGTAGAAAATGCCCTGGTATTTTCATATCAATTGCACTGAGTATGTGGATTGCCTTGGATAGCATGTCTAACGATATCAGTTCTTCCAATCCATAAACAAGGTAAACCTTTCCCTCTGTTTGTATCTTCACTTTCTTTGATCAGGGTCTTATTTTATCTAAGTACAGGTCTTTCACCATCTTCGGTATCTTTATTTCTAGGCGTTTTATTTCTCTCTTTTTGTATTCATTTTCTCTCACCCTGGTGGCTTTTCAGCAATACAGTGATCATTTTTGAGAAATAACCACTATAAATCACTAATCGATTCCAGTATGTGTGGTATTTGGGGGATCTAAATAGTTTAAGAAAACAACTTATAATTTGAAAAATGTTAAATATTTTTAGTGTGTATGTGTAAAGTATTCCTATTTCTGTTTGTGTTCTGTATTTGGAGAATGGGATTTTGTCATTCTCTTCATACTGATCATTGGTTTTGATAAATTTTGGAGATAATAGCTGTTCATTTAATTCTTATGATTTTCAGGAGCGCTCTGATGAGGAAGCCCGGACATTCTGCTCATGTCACTGTAGGTCAATCAGGAGAAGATTCTGTGTTGGAGTAAAATGTCCACCAAGTGACCTGAGTCACTCTGATGCCTGAAAGAGCTGGAGTTATGGAGGTCTGTCATACTCTCTCAGGAAGCTGTAACTGATTATTTCATTTTTCAACTTAGGTGACTTTCACTGAGTTTGGCTGAAAGTGAAAGGGAAGTTGCTCAGTCGTGCTCAACTCATTCCCGACCCTTCGACCCCATGGACACCAGGCTCCTCCGTCCATGGGAGTTTCCAGGCAAGAATACTTGAGTGGGTTGCTGTTTCCTTCTCCATGGAATCTTCCCGACCTAGGGATTGAACCCACATCTTCCACATTGTAGACAGACACTTTACCATTGGACCCACCAGGGGCGTTTGGCTGACTAGGGGTTAAATGTGGGGGAGGGGTGCAGCAGGAGTTGGGAGGTAGGACGTCTGGTGTCACGTGACATGGGCTTCCATGGTAACATGCCTCCCTGCCTTGCATCCAATCAGATATGGACAGTGTCTGTGACGTCAGGGAACGCCGGGCCTATAAATTCGGCCAACGGCCTCCAACGCCCTCACTGTTCTCCCGGCTGAGCTGGGGGAGTGGTGGCGCTACCATGTCTGAGCCAACCCCTGACAACTCTGAAGAAGACGTGGTCACCAAAGAAACGGGCACCTCCGAAACTGAGCCCTCTGATACGGAGATGGCGAAAGCAGAGACCTCCAATCCAGAGCAGTTTGATGCGGAACCAAGAAAGGCGAAGCAGAAGACAGCCAAGGGCCGCCGCCACCGCTGCCGCCGCTGCCACTTCCATCCAGGCAATTTCTCAAGCTTTGCTACCTATTTCCCGAGGGTGCTGAAGCAAATACATAGAGACCTGAGTCTGTCCCGTGGGTCCGTGAACATCCTGGACTCGTTTGTGAAAGACATGTTCGAGCAGATTGCCGAAGAGGCCGGGCGCCTGGCCCACTGCAACAAGCGCTGCACCATCACGACTGGAGACATCCAGACAGCTGTGCGTCTCCTGCTGCCTGGGGAGCTCGGCAAGTACGCCATGTCCGAGGCCAACAAGGCGCTCACCGGATACCACACCAACAAATGAACTGCCTCAGGACTGTCTGACCATCGCAAACCAGACTTAGGGTTCTCCCCTTAGGCCCTGCAGCTAATCTTTAAAACATTTCTACCCCAAAGAAAACAATAAAAACTTCATTACCTTTGCTTCAATATGTGTCGGTTGTGTCGTTTGTTCAATGGAAAACCGTGTACTTTTTTTCCTTGACATAGTTAGTGCAACTTGTCACTTTCCTAAATGGTTATTTCTATTCGTGGTTTCTAGGTGACTTTAAAGATCTTTATGGTCAAAATTATTTCCTGAAAATCTCATTGGCCTTTTCTATTTTCATTCTCCCATCTATATTTAGGTATCATCCAGATATTTTTATATGGGGTTATAGCAACCGATATAGAACAGTGTGGTCTTCCCAGGCGGCTCAGCAGTAAAGAATCCGCCTGTAATGCAGGGGTCGCAGGAGAGGCAGGGTTCCATCCCTGGGTCATAAAGATCCCCGGGAGGAGGGCATGGCAACCCTCTCCAGTATTCTTTCCTGGAGAATCCCATGGAGAGAGGAGCCTGGTGGGCTACAGTCTGCAAAGAGTTGAGCACCACTGAAGCAAGGTAGCACACAGGCTCACAATGAGCTGTGTGTGTGTGTGTGTGTGTGTGTGTGTGTGTGTGTGTGCGTGCCGCCCGGGGGGTTTGTTTTTTGTGTGTGTTTCTCAGTCATTCAGTCATGTCCGACTCTCTGACCCCATGGACAGGAGCCCGCCAGGCTCCTCCGTCCATGGGATTTTCCAGGCAAGAGTACTAGAGTGGGGAGCCATTGCCTTCTCCGAAAAAGGAAGCAATAGCCATCTATTTCAAGTAATATTTTTAATGGGCAAATCTGGTCTTGAAACTGCTCTGAATTTTATTGAAAAAGTCCTCCCCCAGACCTTTTTACCCCCAAATATTGCCTTAAAGCAAGCGTGGGGTTGGATGAGAGAAATCACATCAAGACACACCTTCTTTAGGGTAAACCCTGGGAGTTGTAGAAACAGAAGCAATAATTTCCCTTGGCAGGCTGTATTATTATCAGCACTGGCATCCTTGGCTAATTGGAATTCCAAAGGACAAAAATAACCACTTAAATAAAATAGGATTATTAGTTGGAATTGATATGAATGAGATGTTCAGTCGTTTTAATCTTGGTCATTATCTCAAGCTTGTATCTGAAGTTAGTTAGAATTCTTTCAAGTGAATTTCTATACACATTAGGAAGGGAGAGAATTCTAGATAGGAGTAAGGGACAAAGGAATCTTCCATCAATCTTTTTGCTTCTATTTGATCTCAAAAATTTGGGGGATGTATGGAGATACAGAGGGACAGAGAAAGGAAAAAAATTCAAAACTTCCACTAATTTGATTGGAAAGTTTATATAGGCAATAAGAGCAAAAGTCTTAGTACAGCCTCTTTGCCTGTAGGCTGAAATGAATTGCCATTGTTTGAGAAAGTCCTGTGAGACTCAGGTTTTACTCAACTAGCTGTCCATTTTCTGGGATCTCCAAGGCCTGAAAGGGGACAGCACTGCCATAAATAACAAAGCAAACAAGCCCTGCCTAAACTGGCTCTATAAAGGGTTAAAAATGCTTTCCATTCTGTGCTGGCAATCACCAGTTTCTCTTTCTTGAACTGCACTGCACATTTAGTTCAGGACTGCTGCAGGGAAACAGATGGTCCACTAGGGAGGCCCTCAAGGAGTGAACATCAACATCTTTACCTAGTCCATTAAAAAGAGAAAGGTGTAATCATGGACTGGAGAGAAACAGATTTACTGTTTGTGGTAATGTGGTGATGATCCTCCTACTCCTAGTAAAAACAAGAGCATACAGAATATTAATAATGAACATAAGGGCAAAAAGTTAGGGTTCCATGTGCCCAAAAGGCATCTTGTACCTCAATTATCAGTTAAACTCAGTTCCTTGTTTTGCCTCTCTGAAATACAGAATTAGGCTAATTAAAGTGCTAATAAGAATGGTCATGACTTTCAGCTGAATGGACCTCAAATTAGAAACTATATAGTTCAGAAGTTTTTGTTGACAGAATGGATGGATCAAAGATTCATTAATCTGTTAGATAAACAATTTCATTATGAAAGTTAAAAACTGACAATCTACATGATAATCAGGAAATATAAGTTCTGTGTAGAGAGGGAAAAGATTATATGAGGCTCAGAATTGTCACATGTGAGGATGTCATAGCAATCTGAATGCATATCTAATTTGTAATTCTATGTATGTTGAATAGTCATCAGAGGGTGTGAGCTCTAGCATCCACTTTTCTACTCATGAGAGATGTGAACCTACACAAGTCTTTCACCCTTATATAAAAGGAGTGAGTTGCTAAGTGTACTTTCAGATCATGTCCCTCTTTAAATCTCTATGATTCTAGGACACAGGTGCTAACTTCCATTGGCAGATATGTAAATGGTTATTAATCACAAACTCCTTCTACAAGGTCCATTCAGTTAAACAGTTCTAGAGTTAACATTTCCTGTAAACTTGAAATGGTTTATAGTTTCAAAAGTGGGAGAGGCACAAAGTTGGTATATACTTGCTACATGCTACCAAGTAAAATTAAGATTTTGTAATTTAGAAATAAGTGGTAAAGAATCCACCTGCCAATTCAGAAGATGCAAGAGATGCAGGTTCAATCCCTGGGTTCAGAAGATCCCCTGGAGTAGGAAAATCCCATGAACAGAGGACTCTGGTAGGCTATGGTCCATAGGGTCACAAGAGTCAGGCAAAACTCAGTGACTAAGCACAGACAACTTAGAAATAAATGAATTTTTTTCCACTCCCAGAACTATCAGCAGTCACATACTTTAGGGGATGAGGAAAAGCAAAGAATGGATATATATGGAGAAAGGCTCGGAGTGAGGAGGTGGAAGAGGGCTTATTTCAGAATAAATGTTTTCTATAAAATATTGCAAAGGTATTCCACAAATGCAATGATATTTACTTGTGCTTTATAAGTGGACACAATTAGAGGGAATAAGGAAGTAGCTTACTGGTGAAGCAAATGACCATGAAGAACATTTTGGTACCGTCTCTATTTATTTTATTTATTTTTATTTTACTTTACAATACTGTATTGGTTTTGCCATACATCAACATGAATCCGCCACGGGTGTACACATGTTCCCAATCCTGAAGCCCCCACCCACTTCCCTCCCCATACCATCTCTCTGGGTCATCCCAGAGCACCAGCCCCAAGCATCCTGTATCCTGCATTGAACTTAGACTGACAATTCATTACTTATATGATATTACACATGTTTCAATGCCATTCTCCAAAATCATCCCACCCTCTCCCTCACCCAGAGTCCAAAAGACTGTTCTATATATCTGTGTCTCTTTTGCTGTCTCACATACAGTGTTATCGTTACCATCTTTCTAAATTCCCTATATATGTGTTAGTATACTGTATTGGTGTTTTTCTTTCTGGCTTACTTCACTCTGTGTAATTGGCTCCATCTCTATTTTAGATGGCATGCCATCTCTATTTTAGATGATACAAAATCATCTCTCTCTCTCCTTTGTATCTCAAACTGCTGTTGGAGACAATGTCATTCTTTGTCTATCATTTTAAACTGTCTTTGTTTTGTCATAATGAGAGCTATAAAATAGACCAGGTTTTTCTTTCTGGCTTGATTTCTAGGAAGCTTGAAGCTAAAGTTAATGCTCAATAATAACCATTCTTAATTTCAATATCTGTAATAACTGTCTAATTTTTCCCCTCTAACTTTTAATTGTATTTAAATGGATTTTTGTTATGAATTATCTGAAATCATTGCAGGAAGTAGATGAGGGATAAATAAATGAATGCATACAGAAAAAAGGGAAAGAAGAAGGAATGAAGGCAGGCCTGAAGGCCAACTGAAATGTAAAGAAGAAGAAGGTTAAATAACTAGCCCAAGGGTATTTAAATCCAGGATAATAATGTGGCAAAAATGAACCAAAGATGTCTATTTGGTTAGAATGCAATCAACATGTGTCCATCTTCTATCTGAAAGTGTGTTAGCCACTCAGCTGTGTCTGACTCTTTGTGACCCCATGGACTGAAGCCCGCCAGGCTCCTCTGTCCATGGGATTTCCCAGGCAAGAATACTGGAGTGGGTTGACATTTCCTTCTACAAGGGATCTTCCAGACCCAGGGATCAAACCCAGGTCTCCCGCATTGCAGGCGGATTCTTTATCATCTGAGCCACCAGGGAAGCCCTGTTCTATCTAAAGGGGGAAAACATTTCTGTATGTGGAAAATAGAGTACATTTTAAAATCATGGTCTGAAAAAAATTCATCAGATATAAATCAGCTCTGAGTAACTAAGTCCATAAAAGCACTGTTATTTTCAGGAAAAGATGTAATTGTTAACTATTTAATAGATGAAGAACCCTGAGATCAATCTAGAATGTAAAATTCAATACCTTCAGTCATCACTGGGACTACACAGACCAACAGGAAAGTTTAAAGAAAAACAAGATAAAACATTTTTGAAAATGCGACATCTGGAAACTCTTTGAAGTTGTACAATTTTAACAGTTTCCTTAAAAAAAGTTTCTACATACATCAAAAATCCTTTTTATTTCCATTAGAACAGACTGAGAAGAAAAGGAGGTGTAAGGATAGCTAAGATTAAAGCAAAAACTAAATAACAATTTTGTTATTCAGACTGAGGTGGTGAATTCACTTTTGGAATAGAACATTGGGGAAAGGGTGAGGACAAATGTGGGGAAAGAAGAAAAACACTTTAAGGGGCTGCAGAAAAATGAATAACAAATAAGCTATCTGACAAAGATTGATAGGTACCTGGGCCATCATTGAAACAATAACCTCTGTTGAAAATTACAAGCATCCTTATCCTTGGGGGCTTTTCTGGTGGCTCAGATGGTAAAGCATCTGCCTACATTGCAGGAGACCTGGGCTCCCTGATTTGGAAAGATCCCCTGTAGAAGGAAATGGCAACCCACTCCAGTATTCTTGCCAGCAGCATTCCACGGACAGAGCAGCCTGGCGGGTTACAGTCCATGGGGTCACAGAGAGTTGAACACGACTGAGTGACTAACCCTTATCAATCACACTCACAAATGTACTTCATCTTCTTAGATTCATGGAGGGCTATACATGGAAGCTATTACTTTAAACCTTTAAAAACCATTTTAAAGGCATCTAAGCATTTTTAAAGAAAAGACAGAACACATAGCTGGTGAATAATATGTGACAGTAATTACCTTCTAACCTATTCTTGCAGGCAAGTTACTGTAGGAGACAGGAAGAATAAAAGAACAGCAGGCCCTGGCAAGGGCTGCAAAAGAAATTTGTAATTATTGATAAGCTGGATGCTATAAGGCATGAGACTCTTGGAACAATTCCAGAGGGAACAGCTCATAGTCCTGAAAACAAGACATGATCCTGACTATTTCTCAACTGGCGTCTCAGAGTCACATGTTTTATGTATCTGGAGGAAAATCTATGGATAAGAATATTAGTCTTAGTTACTGATTTGTTATTGATTACTGTTTCTTAGTTACTCAATGGTTAATGATCATTTTGTTCTTTGGCCTAAAGGCCACATGAGTTATAGCTTAACTCCCCACATATTCTTTCATTCACAGCTGAAAGTATAATAAAGCTGGCTTGGATTCAGTTTCGGCACATTCACCTTGGAGCGGTGTTGGTCCCTTGATCCTCGCTTTTCACTGAAGACTTGGGTCTTGTTTCCCATTCTCTCGCCGTATTGCGCTTTCTGAAACCCTGTCTGTTCAGCTGGTCTTGACAACTTATTCACAACTTTGACTTTTTTCTTTAAAACAGAGACGTTTTAAATGCTATCAATGACTAACCAAAGTAACCCCATAGTAAATCTCTTTCTAAGGTAAGAGATCCTTTAAGGGGGAAAATAATCATCTTCTGAGCTATCACTTCTATAAAATAATATCTTCGTTTATTGAGTTTGCTTAAATAGAGGCACATCTGTATACCACTATGGGCAAGAATAAAGTAGCCTGGCCTGGCTTTGTACATCTGAAATTGCAGCCATTAAATGTACCGCAATTCAGAATGTTCAATTATTTTTATAGGTATCAGGTAATATATAGCCAACTCTCAATTATCTAGGCTAATGGAGAGGAACAGTGGCATGGCTAATTTAAAATAGCAAATAATCCAGAAATTATTTATGTAGATTTGGAAAGCCATTTTCCATCCAAAATTACCTTTGAGGTATGACTATTCAGGAAGATTAGAAACTGATCTAACATTGGGAATCCTGAGAGTTGGGCAAACTTTCTTTATGGATTCTCAAGGCTTTAGCCTTCCTGCCTCTAGAATTGGAGGCAATAAAAGGTCTGCATCTGTTATGCTCAGTTAGAGAAGAGAGTTGAATAGCCAGGGCAGGACGGGTCCTGGAGGATGACAGGAAAAAAGTTTCTTGGCAAGTCCTCTATTTTCTCGTTTGGAAGTGTCCTAGTTCATTTAAGGGCTGAAGCTGCACTTACTGATGCCTTAATACACATATTCTAATGATTCTAAGTGAAAGTGCAAACTGTTAGTAGCCCAGTCATGTCTCACTGTTTGTGATCCCATGGACTGTAGCCCACCAGACTCCTCTGTTCATGGGATTCTCCAGGCAAGAATAAAAGACTGGGTAGCCATTCTCTTCTCCAGGGGATGTTCTTGACCCAAGGATCGAACCCAGATCTCCAGCATTACAGGCAGATTCTTTATCATCTGAGTTTTCTAATTCATCTTAAAATCCACAGCTTGAGAAACCAGCCAGACTAAGTGTACACTACTAAGAAAAAACTAGAAATAAAAATAAATATTTTATATATCATTATACATAAGGACTTAAAAATAATTAGAAGGAATTTAAAAAAAATACAACCTGTTTTTCAGCGGGGATTAATGAATTGTCAAGCTGTTCTGGGAATTCCTCCCCATTCTGATTTTTTAAACATAGGCCTATGCTATTCCATCATCTCCTGCAGCTTGAGAGCTACACATAAGGAAGTTACTGACTTTAGATCCCTAGGATAAATAAGCATCAACATCAAGAACTCACTGCTTACATAGGTTTATCTCATACTGCCAGTTCTGTCAACCCCAAATAAGGCAGAAGAGAATAAAATAACATTGCCTCCTGGGCACTTAGAATCCATGCCAGCTTCCATGGCAGTGAGCAGGTCTTCACATACATTTAAAGTTCAGGAAGAGCGTCATAGCTTTCTGGTCTCAAGACTTCTGCTCATTAGATTTGCCATAAAAAATTGCATTCCCAGGGCCAGCACTGGCCCAAGAGTAGAATGCCATTCATCTATTAGAGCAACCTGATTTTGCACCTGAGCTGTTCTATCTCCAGAGTTCTCCTTCAAAGGCCAACATCTTGCTTATCCTGTAACAGATTCTTATTCTGGGGTCTGATGAGTATCAGCATTTGGCTCTATATGACATTATTTTGCTAGTTCTGGCATATGCCATATGTACCACCTTAGAAAAATTACATTTTGGCCTGTAGGGTTTCCTTCAATAAAAACAGGGCTAGAGAAATGTGGAGATGATGCTTGTAAATAGATTTCTGAAAAATCATAAAAGCTATAGCTTTCTAAAAAACTAAGAATGTGTCTGACCAAAGTTTCAGCTGCTCACATTTTTATAAGTAGTATATTTTAGTAAAAATTTATAAAAATGCTATTGTTCTCCCCCTTCTAAAAACATCCTAACATATAATTTTTCTAAAACCTGGGGTAAACTATCATGATTATATGTAGAAAGATGCCCTTTATCTCCCTCCCTTTCTGTGCTGTCAAAGAATCTCAGCTTACAGATGAAAGATACATAAATTATATATCATTGTCCTGGTTTGTGAGAATTGTGAGATGGTATGAATGGCTCCTTTTTATTTCACTGATAAGAAAAAAACAAGAATCAAGATAGAAGACTGTTCAGGTCTTTTAAGTAATTTTTTTTTCTTTCTAACTGTGGAACAAATGTTTATAAAATGAGAACAGAATTAGACTTGCTGTGGCCCACAGTGAATGGGCTCATCCTCGGTTTACGGAGTTCAAATACTCAGCAATAATTTATTTCATATTACTGTGAACTAGTACAGTGAAATGTGTTTGAATGGGGACTACAGTAGAAGCTGGATTGAAACAACATAGAAATTAATCCAAAAGATGTGGAATTACTTCCAATTCTATGTTATTATGAATGAGTGAAAAGGAAAACAAACACACAAACAAACAAAAAACTCTCATAAGAAATTCAAAGAGCAACAGCAAAACTTAATAAGAAAATTATCTGAAAAGAGATGATATAATACAGTATTTCTAAGATTAACCAACTGCCCTGCCTCCTTTGTGAGGCCTTCTTGGACTATTTCCAACTGCAGCAATCTTGTCCTCCCCTGAGGTCTTATTACCATAAAGGCTCCTCCCCACTTTTTTTTTTTTTTTGCACTAACAATATGAACACATGATGTGATAATGAACTGAGATTATTTTGGAAAATCTAGTATATACCAAAATATATAGGAACAACATTTTAGTACATGTTTATTGTGTATAATTGTTTGATTTTGGTAAGTCTGATTCCCCAAAGAAATGGACTATGCTTTCTATTTTTATACGTCCCACAAATACTAAGCTCATAATATTTTCTCAACAAATACTATTGATTGAATATCTTCATGGCCTAATGGGTTATTTTATATGTGTGAGTATGATCACTCGGAAGTTCAATGATCTGAAACCTTTCCAGAATAAGTCCCTTCTCTGTTTTGCTACATAAGGGCAACAGTTAGATTTAAACTGGTATCATGTTTAAAGACTACTTTGCCCAGAGACAAGTTCTGTGTCCAAACTAGATTTAATAAATGTTGCTTTTCTATCATTACCCAGTATTCTAACACCCTTTAAAGGAAGTATAAGCTCTATATAAACTCTGCTGGGTAGGAGCTATCTGCATTTGGAAAACAAATGCATGGTTTTCTATGTTTGTTAATTCATAATACAATAACTTCAGATATATTAAGTGAAGACAGGTGAGGATGGGGGTGCGCTGGTGGTAGGGAACAGTAGGTACAATTAAAGAGACAGCACACACACGCAGGTTTGATGGCACATTTCTGCTTTACAGAATTCCTAACAGTGCTAATTAGGAAGGTCTATTAATTTTATCCATTCTCTATGGTGGATATGTAATCTCATTAGTCTTGATAAAGGTCAAGAAACTGAAACTAAATCAGTACATACAGTAGTATGCTTCAATTTCCTTCCTTTATAATTAAGGGTCTCCATTACTGCATTTTAAACTCTCATTTTGTCAGTTCTAAATCTGTGCAAGGAATGAGCAGTTCCTTAAAAAAGCAAAGTATTTAGATTCACAGTAATGCTGTCTCTAAGGGGAAGTGTGCAGGACACTGGGAATAAGGACTGAACAGATGAAAAGGACAATGGGAATAAAGATTTAAAGACAAAGCTATGTGACTTTTCTTTGTACATCAGTACATCGTTCGCTTCTAATTTTGAGTGTTAAAAGATAAAGGAGGGTTTAGGAAATCACTTGATGGCAGTGACCATTTGGGATAGGGATAGGGAGGTGTTACAGCAGATAACTGGTTAAACTGGAGTTCTGGGATGGAGAGGTGATAGTAAGTGGGACACTTTGCCATTTAGGGGTTGGAAAACACGATTACAGTATATGATCCTCTTTACCAAAATCCATCTGGAAATGCAGGAGCAGAAGACACAGAAGATGCAGGTTCAATCCCTGGGTCAGGAAGATCCCTTGGAGTAGGAAATGGCAACCCACTCCAGTATTCTTGCCTGGAGAATCCCATGGAAAGAGGAACCTGGCAGGCTACAGTCCAAAGGGCGCAGTGAGTTGGACATGACTAAAGCAAATTAGCACACGCGCACATACTCTCTGTTGGAGAAGCAATGGCGTCTGTGTCCTGACTTCCTTGGTGGCTCAGATGCTAAAGAGTCTAGCTGCAGTGCAGGCGACCCGGCTTCAATCCTTGGGTCAGGAAGATGCCCTGGAGAAGGAAATGGCAACCCACTCCAGCAGTCTTGCCTGGAGAATTCCACGGACAGAGGAACCTAGGGGCTACAGTTCATGGAGTCGCGAGGAGCTGGACATAACTGAGTGAGTTTCACTTATGGCCTGGCTTTATAAAAAGTGGCCATAATATTAGTCAGCTCTGAGTCTCAAGCAAAAGGTTGTCTTTTGTAACGTGAAGTAAAATGCTTTTATCTGAATTCCCATTCTCCAACACTGCTTACTTGGAAGGATGAAGACTCCCTGGAAGACAAACTCTTTGTTTTAACTGTCATGTATATAAAATGATCTCTTGTGAAACAGCCACCATTTTAGAAAGCTTTCAGAATCCGACGTAATTATGATTAGTTCCTATAAGGAGGTTCCATAATCAGCATCTCATCAGGCATAAAAGTTCCACTAAGATAGAAGACCATTTTATTAAGCACCAGAATAAAATGTCTTTGTCAAGTAAGTACTATTTCAATTTTTTTAATCTAACAACTCTAGGAACATATTATTAATATAAAGATTTTTAAAAATATTTTAATCATTTTATAGAGGTGAGGTGGAGGTGAAGTCACTCGGTCGTGTCCGACTCTTTGCGAACCCGTGGACTGTAACCTACTAGGCTTCTCTGTCCATGGGATTCTCCAGGCAAGAATACTGGAGTGGATTACCACTTCCTTCTCCAGGGGATCTTCCCAACCCAGGGATCGAACCCAGGTCTCCCGCATTGGAGGCAGACACTTTAACCTCTGAGCCACTAGGGAAGCCCCCATTTTACAGAATACCTGTATATAATATGTGATATTGGAGGACGGATTTCACGCATGCCTCATTCATTCAGTTCACAAATATTCACTCTGTGTGTGTGTGCACCGTCATCCAGTAGTGTCCAACCCTTTGCAAACCTATGGACTATAGCCTGCCAGGATCCTCTGTCCATGGGATCGTCCAGGCAAGAACACTGGAGTGGATTGCCATTTCCTCCTCCAATGGATCTTCCCGACCCAGGGATTGAACCTGCGTCTCCTGCATTGGCAGGTGGATTCTTTACCACTGTGCCACCTGGGTATACTATATATAAGTATTGTGAAGACAACAAAGATAGGTTCCTATTCTAGGTAAAATATTTAGATCTATAAATAGAATTTAGTCTCCTTGAAAGTAGGGGGTTTTGATCTGTTTTCTTCATTACTGTATCTCTAACATGTAGAATAAAGGCTAGCATGCTACCTTTTCCTTTTAAAGGTCTAGTAAATAAATATTTAAGTTTTGCTTGTCCACATATGGTCTCTACTGCCTCTTATTTGTTTTTACAGCCCTTTGAAAATGGGTCATAAAATGTAAAAGTGTGAAAAACATCCTTAACTCACTTTAGTCCTGCATGTTGGGTTTGTGCCACTAACTATAGTTTGCAAAAAGTTGGGCACGACTGACTGACTGAACTGAACTGAACTATCTAGATCACTGCCCAGTATTAGGAAGAGCACACAAAGATTTTGTTTAAAAATGAGTGAATGTACTCAATGGAAGACTGTATAAGCAACAGAGAAATAACAAAAATGGCATGGCTGATCTCCTCCAAGAGCTAATGGATAAGGAAAAGAGGATAGATGCATACATAGAACTAATGATATGGTGAGAAGATTCAGAAGAGAAAACTTGGAATGAACAAGGCATATGACATTTGAGCTGTTCTTGCACAGGACTTCTAATGAAAAAGAGTTCAAATAAGTTCAGTTCTGATGACTTGAATTAGGGAAGCAATTTTGTAACTCATGAATGAATATGTGTAGTTATTTCTGTACCTTTGAGAATGTGTAAACCAAGAATTATGGCACATGCTGAGGTCACAACTGTATTTTCTCCTAGTTCATCATATGCAAAAAAAAAAAAAAAAATGCCGTTGGGTATCTTGAAACATAATGCTGAAATCTCTTCTTCGGATGACTGTGAATTCAGTCGTCTATGCCACTGCTATGAGATGAACAAAGCATCATAGCCAAGACAAATCTTGCCAGGCTGTCTGTTAACTATAATCAAAGCCGTACATTCTATAAAAAAAGAGAGACAATTAGCAGATACACAGAGCCACAACTCAACAACCCGTTTAGAGTCTGAAAAATGAGAAGGACACTGACAGACCAGAGGCCTTGTTAGTGAAACTGCACATCAGTATTTATATACAAATTATTTGATGTTTTCAATTTGTTAGTACATGTGTAGAGTTGGTTTTAAACTGCTGTTCACTTAGGGTATAACAGATGCCCAAGATCTTTTAAAGCTCACAGCCTCCTGAAAAGATAATGTTCTAGGATTGATGCGTTAAAAAACAAAACAAAACAAAAGCCCTACCTCATTTGCCGCTTTACGCTTCAGTGATCACTATGGCAGAACTGACCTTTCTTTGCTAAGCACTGCATATGTTCATTCCTAACATGGCATCCACAGGATTCAGAAGGTGGTCAGGCTATTGGCTCCATTATTGCACACTCCAGGATGCTCGTTTACACAAAGGAAGTCTTTCAATTCTTATTTTCCTCTCCATGCAGGGCTCATCTCTACTAGCTAGGATGTCTGCAATCTTACACGAGTGGTTCCTGCATCCAGCTGTCATTGCTAATGCTGCTTCTGAGTCTTGAGTATTTTTTCCCTAAATTACATGATGATGGGTGCCCTTTCCCTGGTCACGTCTCCCTGTTGAAAGTCACCACTGTCAGCAACATGGCCTAGTATGACTAGTGTCGCACCCCAAAATGATGATAATTTCAAAGCAAACATGACACAGAAAAGAAAAAGCAGCATCAGCCACAGAAGAGGAGGCCTGTTCCGCAATGTAGGCATCACAACCTGTTTAATCACAAAAATAAACAGGACTTTTAAAGACACAAGTGTACATTGGTGTTTGTACTGACAATGTTGACCATTTTGTACTTGATCCTCTTGATTTCCAATTAGGAAAAGACACTGTATGAAAAGAGTTTCCTGGCATTTGATCAAATGAACCACAATCCTGACCTATCCCCATTACAGCCACCTGATACATTTTATACTATGTCTGATAGGGTCCACATGGGGTCTCACTGATAAGATGGCTTGTTATGTCGACCTCACAAACAAAGAATAAATCACAGCGATCCTTGAGACTAACCAAATTGCCCAAATGGCATCCTGTTATCTCACTGGCACCTATCTTCTCAAAGCTGTGAGACCACCAGATTCCAGACCTCCAGCTACGTGACCATCGCTTCAGAGAATTTTTCATTGATGGGGTATAAGAAGGACTCTGTCAGAGAGGGAGGACAGTGGTTCTCCTTAAGGGCCAGTCACCCTCTCTTTTCCCTCTAATAAATTCCCTTTTACTTGCCTGACTGCCCGGCTCACTCTCTTTTTCTCTGCATTCGCCTTACAATGTCAATGTATCTATTAGCCATGTGCTCCTAGAGACCCACATAACAATCTGGTTCAGGTTGTAAGAAAGACAGTGACAGTCACACACTCATCCTTTGGGAACACCTTGAAATCCTTGAAAAACTTCAAATTAGTACTTTTTCTATTACCAAATCTTTCTGGGTTTCAACAGAAATACAATGAATTTGGATTTCTCCTTCCTATTTTACCTGGCCTCACATCCCACACAGAAAGTGACCAACTAATAGTCAATTAGGTTGACTGGTGTCATTGTGCACGGGAAAAAAGCAGTAAGTGCAGAACCTGCTTCACAAAGGCAGCTCCAGTGAGCAACGACTTATTTATCATGGATATTCACATGGATGCTTGAAAATGGATCCAGGACACTTGCCTGGCAGCTGACTTACATGAAAAGGCCATTTGAAGGCCAATGAAAACAATATAGTCTCTCTTGACTATCACATCAAAAGACTTGTAAGGTAGCAGAAACTAATCTATTTACACAACATATACTTTCAAAACATCATTGGAATGAGATGGGCAACAATTGGGCAGGGCAGGCTGATACTGCGACAGGCTATGTACTCTACATTTCATCAGATAAGGAGCAAGAATATTTAAGAAATGAAAAAAAAAAAAAAGCTAGGAAAGGAAACATCTGGAAAGGACGACACAGGATCGCTCACATTCCAATACAAATCTCTCTTCTGGCTTAGCTGCAATATGAAGTGCTGCTCAGACAATTTCATAGATAACTGCCAGAGATATTATCATAAACACATCTCCCACTTTATAAGAATCTGAATACAAAATAGTTAGTAACGAAAGCAGGCTGAACATAATAGAAATATTTTTTTGATGGTTCAAAAAGTACTTTGGGGCATTGAACTGCCTCAGAGTCATCGCTATGCACATCAGTCATCACTACTCAGCAGCTGTACAAATGTGTTAGGTAACAGAGTTCTGCAGTTTAATATGCGGGTACCTAACAGCTGACTCTATTTATTTTGAAACAGAAAAATGTTGAAGCAACTTGAATGCATAAAATTAGACCAATGAGATTTTAGCCTGTTTTTCTATAAAGATAAGTGCTAATGAATGATTATTTCACTCCTCTTTCCTTTGTGATTTTTTTTTTTTTTTAATTCTTGCCATTGGGTTTCTCTGAATTTTCTCTCTGGTCTTTATTTGCTCCTTCCTTCCTTTTAACCATTCTTTTAACCTTGTCTTCCAATTTCTTTTTGACCTCATGAGCATTCTACCCAGGGCTTCTTTTCCTCATTTGGGGAATTTCCTTTCTCCAGAGACTTCATGTACCATTAAAGTAAAGGGGATGACACGAAGAGAGCTTAAAGAAAAAGGCTTGTCAGTGTGGACGTTCCTTACGAAACTAAAAATAGAACTACCATATAATCCAGCAATCCAACTCCTGGGCATATATCTGGAAAAGACAAACACTAATTTGAAAAAACACATGAACTCCAATGTTCACAGCAGCACTATTTACAATAGCCAGACATGGAAGCAACCTAAATATCTATCAACAGATAAATGGATAAGGAAAATGTGGTATATTACTCAGCCATAAAAGAATGAAATAATGCTATTTCCAGCAACATGGATGGACCTAAGTGAATAATGTTAGAGAAAGACAAATATATGATATCACTTAAATGTAGTATCTTATAAAATGATACAAATAAACCTATTCACAAAACAGAAACAGACTTACAGACATAGAAAACAAATTTATGGCTACTAAAGTGACAAGGGGTGCGTGGATTTATGAGTTTGAGATTAGGAATTAAAATATGCCTAAGTGGTAACAGAAAATCGTTTCCGTCTCTGGCACCCACCATACCCCTTTCTTTTTCTCCGAATGGTCATCTCTCCTTGGACTCAAGGAGATCCAACCAGTCCATTCTAAAGGAGATCAGCCGTGGGATTTCCTTGGAAGGAATGATGCTAAAGCTGAAACTCCAGTACTTTGGCCATCTCCTGCGAAGAGTTGACTCATTGGAAAAGACTCTGATGTTGGGAGGGATTGGGGGCAGGAGGAGAAGCGGACGACAGGATGAGATGGCTGGATGGTATCACGGACTCGATGGACACGAATCTGAGTGAACTCCGGGTGTTGATGATGGATAGGGAGGCCTGGCATGCTGCGATTCATGGGGCCGCAGAGAATCAGACATGACTGAGCAACTGAACTGAACTGAGAGTAAATAAATTGAATGAGAGGGAGAGAAAAAGAGCTACGTTTTAGGTGCCTCTTAGCATAGTTTTAAACTGATTTTCTTCATGGATTTGGTGATGAAATCAGTTCCTCATCTAAACACACATAAACCATTGCTTAGACTTCTAAGAAATGTAAATTTCATGCCTCAAAACCTATGCTATAATACTATGTGATTCATATCACAGAGGACTTAATAATGCCATATTTCACAAAACATCATTTTCCAAGAGTCCTGCCGTGTTAAGAGTTTTAAATGTGTACTCCTTCGTATTCCTTGGAGTTATAAGCATCTGAAAATAGGGGGCTTAGAGTACAATGATTCTTCATCACTAACGTTAGTATCCTTAAAATATGCCTAAGTGGTAACAGAATATAGTTTCCCTCTCTGGCACCCATCATACCCCTTTCTTTTTCTCCCCAATGGCCATTTCCCAGGTAGTGGAATAAAGGAGAGCTTTGGATCACATCCTTTCAGAAGATGGAGCCATAACCAAGGAAAATATCAAAACACCCTAACCTTTCCTGGGTGAGACAGATACGTACAAGACAGGTCTTATCCTAAAGAAGCCCAAAATGTTCAAGGTTGAAGGACTCAGTGAGACTGTATTCAATACATGAGAAAATAGGAAACCCACAAACAACCAGAGTAACAGAAAAGGGTTTGTCCCTGGCCTGATTTAGGGACCACCTCTCAGAGATTCAGAGAAGCCTGATATGTTAGAGCTTCAGCAGCCTTCAGTGAAGCAAGCCTGAGCTTTCTCCCTCACCATGAGAGGCGTCACATACATCTGTGTGGATAACGTGGCCCACTTGTCCGTTTGCCTGTATACAAAGCCGCCACCTCTTAAGTTCCTCTCAGTCCTGAGAGTATAGTGCTGGAAGTGCCACTCAACCCTGAGCAGCACAGACTTAAAGAGGAATACACATGCCTCTTGGGACTGGGGACCTGGGGCCACTTGGGGAGTAAATTCAGGGTCCTAGGTACCTGGACCATAATGAGAGGCAGGGACATGGACTCAAGAGTATGCACCAGAAAAGGCTTATCTCAAAAAGAGGTGCTTTGTGTTTAAAGTGAACCTCCAAAAACTCTTAAGCCTGCATACGGGCCTTTCATATGAACTACGGTTACACATGGGTGGCTCAGTGTTAAGCAATTGCCTGCAATGCAGGAGACCTGTGAGACGCGGGTTCAATCCCTGGGTTGGGAAGATCCCCTGAAAGAGGAAATGCCAGCTCATTCCAGTATTCTCACTGGGACAGTGAGACATTCCTATGGACAGAGGAGCCTGGAGGCCTACAGTCCACAGGGTTGCAAAGAGTTGGACACGATTGAATTACATTACATTAACTATATTAACACAGAAATACACACACACACACACACACACACACACACACACACACACACACACACACACACACACGCTCCTAGCATGGCATGAGCCAAACAACCAATCTGAAGCCTTTCAAGTGACACTACATGGAGAAATTTCTACTTAGACTGTTATTTCATTAAACAATGAAAAAAGGTCTTGTGCCTTTTCCTTTGTTCTAGCCATAAGTAATACCCTGTGTTACTAGGTGATAATACATTTTTAAATGACAAAACCAGAGTCATGGAAAAGGGCTGTGGATAACTTATACTAACTTCACCTTAACAAACCTTTATCAAGCACCTATGAAGAAGAAACCACAGTGCTTTAGAAGAGACGAATAGAAGCCTGTAAGTTCTGAACTATTCAGAAGCTCACAGTTTAGGGAGTCGGGGAGAAACATTAATAAATAATGTGAATAGACTCAAGGATATGAGATGAACTAGCATAGAAAACAGGGAAAGATATTGCTGCTAACTAGCGAGCATTCAAGTGGCCTTAACTAAATATAGAAATAAGGCCTTCTACCCTCAAACTCCTGGTACTCTCCTCTGATCCTCTACTCTGCTCAAATAGCACTTTACATTTTTCCTTCAAACAGTTCCAGATATTAGGCCCATTTCTCCTTTCAATTTTCTTTAGATGAGGAGATATTTCAGACCTAGACAAAGGTACAGAGATTACTACACCCATGCAACCATAGCTCATCTTAAAAACAAAAGGTTACAAATAAACTTTAAACCCATTATACCTCTCCCCAGTTGAATGGTCCCTCTATTGAATAAGGTTTAACCACTGTCCTAAATAAGGTTATTGTTTTCATACCCACCTTTCTGCATGCTACATATGTATGCATCACTCCTATCTATATCTTTTACTACAAATATATGAACCAATCATCAATATAAGAACTGTTGCATGTTTTTAAACTTCACATATGTATGGTATCATAAAGCCTTTATGCTTTCAGAAGTAGGTTTTATCTATTTGTCGCTTCCACCCCTGAATCTTTGCCCCTTGTTATAAGCTGTATTTTGTACTCCTAAAAAGATATGTTGAAGTTTTAACCCCTTGAACCTGTAAATATGATTTTCTTTGGAACTAGGATATTTGCAGGTATAAGAGTTAAGATGAGGTCATACTGGATTAGGGTGGGTCCTTAATTCAGTATGACTGATATCCTTATGACAAGAGAAAGGACAAAGAAACAGACAGGGGAAAACGCTATGTGCTGATGGAGATGCCAATGATTGACAGAAACCACCAGAAACTAGGAGACAGGCGTGAAACAGATTCCCCCTCAGAGCCTCTGGAAGGGACCACCCTTTCCTATATATTGACCTCAGATTTCTGGCTTCCAGAACTGGGTGAGAATTTATTTCTGTTCTTTTAATCCATCTGGTTTGTGGTAATTTGTTATGGCAGCCTTAGGATACTAACACACCCCTCCAAGAGTGCTGCCTGTCTCAAACCCCTGAGAATTCTAGTGTCTTCCTAAGTCCAGATCTTACCACCCTGTTTAGTTTACCTATGACAGTACCAAGTCAGTGAACTAAGGATGATCCCACAGTAGATGTAGTAAATCTTTCCCCCACTGCCCTGAAGCAGTGGTTCTGAATCTCCAGTGTGCTCAGTAGCACCTGGAGGACTGCAAAACCCTGACAGCTAGCGGCCTACCCTCAGGATCTCCAACTCAGTAGGTCTGGAGCAGGGTCTGAGAATGTGCATTGCAAACAAGTTCCCAGCTGATGCTGATGCTGCTGTTCTAGGAAAGCATCAGTTTCTTTCAATAAAATATAGTAGAAGCTAGGGCACCATCACACAAATTATTTACAACCTTATATTTAAATTTATTGGGGGCTGCAATACAAGGATTTAAAACAGGCCTGACAAGTAGCTGAAAGAAATCCCTTTCAATGACAGTAAGGTGGGCCAAAATAAATAGAACGATGATAGATATGAGTCAGTGTTATTTATGTGGAAAAAAAACCACTACAGCTTATTACTTCCAAATAACCTTTTATTTCCAATGTGAACAATACTATCAAATTATCTGTTAAACGGTAAGAGTAAAGTCAGATGTCAGTAGTTAATATCATTTTGGGGGTTGAAACTTTGAAACAAAATTAATATTTCAGGCTAATGAAAACAAGAATATCCATGAAGAACAAATTCAACTTTTCTTTCGCTGTCTGCTTCTTTCTATGCCTTCCCACTGTAGGATGAAATAAGAACCAATTAACAACTGTACCTCAGTAACATACACCAGTGACTTTCTAAATATGAGTCAACATTATGCACATCTATTTTCTCAACAAGGAGAAAAACAAAATGTTTTCTTCTTGTAACCCAGACCCTTGGTGATCAGGGTACACATCATTTCTCACGTAAGTTATTTCCGTCTTGCCCACCACTCTAAATGCTTGCTGTTTCCTTGAAAGGCCACACTGTGATTTAAATAAGTCATTCCACCTTAACACCTGGTGTTCCCTTGCACAAATCATAAATCCCTTATATTTCCAGACCTTCAGTTTCCACATGTGTAAAATGAGAATGAGGCTTTGTCAAACATCCACATGCATGAAAACTAAGAAAGAGTGAGAGAGTGAGTGAGAGAGACTGAAAGATGAATGAATAGAGGAAAGGGAAACAGAGATTTAATTACCAACTCAGGGATAACCAATAATATTACTAAGACTAGTTTTCTTTTCTTTTGAATAAAAAATCTAAATTGAACTAATATTTGTGAATTAATCCCAAAATGCAGTTCTCTTGAAACCCTTAACATCTTACTACTTTGTAAGGAATCACTTTCTCAAAGTTACTGTCAGTACAAGAGACTACAATTCTGTGGCCAGGCGATGATGACACAGCTAATGCATGGCCTAGTCACTTCAGCTGCTGATTCTGGTGACTATTTTTGAAAGAAGCACTGGTCTCCATTTCCAGGTCTGATAGAGTGCCTATCTGCAGTAGACTTAAAGCTACAGGACAAAGGACTTATGGCTATAAATGAAATACATTTCAGAACATACTGGCTCCTACATTATCTAGAATACATTATTAACAATAACCTCTTTTTCCAAAATTTAATTACAATTTTCTAATTTGCTTTACAGAAGAAAAATTTAAAAATATAAAGCTGTTACTAACAGGTATGTGTCAGGAATGGTTATGTCATACTAAAGCCTATGCAAAATTACCTGTATTATCCAGAGCTGCTCTTTGCTGAGACCACATCCATTTAGAGTCCTTCAGGTTTTGCATTTCCATCCTCTTCCTCTTCATCAGCCATTTCATACTGATCCTTACCCTCATCATTAGGGCAGAATGATGCAGACATTGGGGTCAAAAGTTGGCAGGGAAAATATCCCAACTTAAAATCAGCAGCAGAGTCTAGGCCTGAGAGAAGAGAAATAGATTTAATAAAAGAAAAAAACAAATAATACCTGGATACATTTCTACCCCCCATCATGTCTGCTGCTTGACAATTTTCACATTTTGCCCCTCTTTCCAGTAGATCTCACACAGATCTCTGATTATTTCTGGCCCCTTTGGAGAAAGGATCCTAATCATTTGATACTGATACCATTTTCTATGTGTTTTTCGGATCCTCAATGGAAAAAATGTTCATTTGATTTAAAGACAAATTCTATGGGGACAGTCATAGATTCTTCAATTGGTGAAAAGTGCCCCTGTGAGACGTTATCATTTTCTTGGATCCTCCTACCGAGAATATTCACATTTTTTTAAAGCCGTTGACCAAAAGGGAGAGATGCCACTTGTTTGCCTCTAGGTTGGTAGAAGGCAGCATGCTTTTTCTCGAGACCATTAAGGTCTATGGAACTGGGCTTCCACTTGTGCAAATCGTGCCTGGAGGTTTTTGAGAGTTTTGACCCACTGCGTGACTGCTAGAGACCTGCCTTTGAGCTCAGTGGCCCCACAAGGGCCTGGAGGCTCAGCCACCACTTGCCCGCCTCGGCCCCTCCGGACCACAGACCTCAACCTCCCAGTCTCCGAGGCAGCACTCAGGGCTTCTTCACCCAGAACTCGGTCTCCACCTGGAGTTCCTCTCCCTTCTAGAATGCAAGCCCCTCCGCAGGATCCCGCAGTTCCCAGGGTGGAGCGCCCTCCACCGGGTACTCACCCTGCAAGACTTTGTCTTCCTCTCCCAGGTCTTCCTGCTCCTGAGGAGGCACCGGACCTTCTCCAGGGTCCGAGGGTGGCTGGGAGCAGCCCCCCGGCCATCAGGCGCTCAGTGGGAGGCAGGAACAGATGTTTGTTGTTACAGAAATTTTGTAGAAAGGAGTCGACGTGACTCCAGAACAGGGGCCCAAACGTCTCCATAGAGAACCCAAGGCCTCCAACTGCTGCCGCACCCTCCTGCTCATTCTCATCCTCCTCTTCCTCACCCTCTCCAGACAGGACACCTGCTCCTCTACGTCATCCAAATCGAAATCAATCTCACCCTCTTCCTCCTCCATCTCCTCCTCCTCTAACGGCTCTCTACCACATTCCTCTTCCACTGCGGCCTGTGGCCAACCCTGCTCCCCGGGCAGGGCTCTGGAGACCTCCAAGGAGGCCAGAAGAGCCGTGGCCTCCTCGACTCCTTCCATCCCCTCTGAAGCAGATGCTTGGACCCCAAGGAGACTGGGGTCGCCACCCACCCTGCCACCAGCTCGATCCGGGCCACCTGGGATCCAGTCGTGCTCCTCTGTGGCAGACACTGCAGGAGAGACGTGCCAGACAGCGACTGTCCTGCAGTGATGCCTGTGGGGGAAGATGGCGGCCGCTGAGTGCTGCGCTGAGGAGACGCCGTTGGCCGTGGGACTGCAGGGTGGGGGTGGGGACAGCAGAGACGTCTGCTGCACAGGGAACAGGAGTCTGCGAGTTGCTGGTGTGGGCCCCACAACAGGAATGGTGAGGGGTAGCCCGCAGACCCGCCCACCAAGACCGAAGCTGAGCTGGCGGTGGACAGGCGGGAAAGGCCCTGATGGGCTGTTGACGGTAGGTGGAGCTGGAAGGGTCAACCGGGACCACTTCCTCCAGCGCCAGCTCTAAGCTCATTTGCCAGGAGGCAAGGACTGGCATCACTGCCATCCAATGAGTGATCAAGGCTTTCAGACAGCAAGGAAGCCTTCTAGCCCCAGGTCTTACTTTGAGCCCACAGGAGTCCCTTCCTTTAAATTGCGCTGCTGTTGCTAAGTTGCTGCAGTTGTGTCCAACTCTGTGCGACCCCATAGATGTTAGCCCACCAGGCTCCCCCATCCCTGGGATCCTCCAGGCAAGAATACTGGAGTGGGCTGCCATTTCCTTCTCCAATGCCCGAAAGTGAAACGTGAAAGTGAAGTCGCTCAGTCGTGTCTGACTCCTAGTGACCCCATGGACTGCAGCCTACCAGGCTCCTCCGTCCATGGGATTTTTCCAGGCAACAGTACTGGAGTGGGGTGCCATTGCCTTGTCTGTCCTTTACATTGCACCATTGCAAAAACAAAATGGCAATGTCCCTATAGGCGGCACCCTGGGGTATGGGAAACTGGGTGTGCTCCCCAGTCGCCACCTTGTGTCAGCTCAGGTCATCAGAGATACACTTATTTTAAAAAGTTAATAAAGGCTTGAGAAAGAACATCAAAAGTAAGAGATGGAGAAATTGGAAAACATAAACTGAATTAAACAGAGCACTGAATATGAAATAGAAAAAATGAAACAAACTAGATAAAACTAAAATATCATTTTGATCCAGTTGATTTTAAGCATGGCTGCTCATTAGCAACATATCTGTAGCTTTGGAGAAGAAAAGCAATACCTTGGCATTTTTTCAAAAATTCTTAGATAATTCTGATATGCATCAGGTTTCTCTATTAAATGGTAGCTTCGGTGATATAGAATTCTATTACTTTTCTGTTGATCACTCATGGTACAACGGTATTAAGTGAATAATAGTTACTCACTAATAGGTATAATCAGAAAAGGCGATGGCAGCCCACTCCAGTGCTCTTGCCTGGAAAATTCCATGGATGGAGGAGCCTGGTGGGCTGAAGTCCATGGGGTCTCGAAGAGTCAGACACGACTGAGCGACTTCACTTTCACTTTTCACTTTCATGCATTGGAGAGGAAATGGCAACCCACTCCAGTGTTCCTGCCTGGAGAATCCAAGGGACAGGGGAGCCTGGAGGGCTGCCGCCTATGAGGTTGCACAGAGTCGGACACGACTGAAGTGACTTAACAGTAGCAGTATGTATAATATATATTTTAGAAAACTTATTAATGTTTGCTTCCAAAATCACTTCAGATGGTGACTGCAGCCATGAAATTAAAAGACGCTTAGTCCTTGTGAGAAAAGTTATGGCCAACCTAGATAGTATATTCAAAAGCAGAGACATTACTTTGCAAACTAAGGTCTGTTTAGTCAACGCTATTGTTTTTCCTGTGGTCATGTATGGATGTGAGTTTTGGACTGTGAGGAAGGCTGAGTGCTGAAGAATTGATGCTTTTGAACTATGGTGTTGGAGAAGACTCTTGAGAGTCCCTTGGACTCAAGGAGATCCAACCAGTCCATTCTGAAAGAGAACAATCCTGGGATTTCTTTGGAAGGAATGATGCTAAAGTTGAAACTCCAGTACTTTGGCCACCTCATGTGAAGAGTTAACTCATTGGAAAAGACTGTGATGCTGGGAGGGATTGGGGGCAGGAGGAGAAGGGGACGACAGAGGATGAGAGGGCTGAATGGGATCACTGACTAGATGGACGTGAGTCTGAGTGAACTCCGAGAGATGGTAATGAACAGAGAGGCCTGGCGTGCTGGGATTCATGGGGTCGCAAAGAGTCAGATACGACTGAGCGACTGAACTGAACTGAACTAAGTAAAAATTTATGACATTTTGATTCCACTTGTTTGACTTAGTATGAATAGAATGCTAGATGTCTAATTTTAAAAAAGATGGGCAACAACCAACAAAGTTTTACTATATAGCACTGGGATCTGTAGTTCCTTTGTCAATCTCTTGAAATATCTATAACAGAAAATAAATTAAAAATAATATACGTGTATATATATGACTGAATGACTTTGCTATGCACCTGGAACTTTGTAAGTCAACTTTGTATGTTGTAAGTCTCTCTATATATGTAAAGAAAAAAAAGATTAAAAAAGTGTATAAATCACATATGAGCAACTGTTTCAACCTCCTGTGAGAGACAGGATAATTTGGAGGTTTTAATGTTGCTAAACTTACTTAGAAAAGAACATACAAGTTGACCTGGATGCCTCGAGAATGGAGACTGGAGAGTGGAAGGAGTAAAAATAGGAGCTGGAAAGGGATTCATCAGTTAAAATCAGTTCAGTCGCTCAGTCGTGTCCGACTCTTTGCCACTCCATGAATCGCAGCATGCCAGACCTCCCTGTCCATCACCAACTCCCGGAGTTCACTCAGACTCATGTCCATCGAGTCAGTGATGCCATCCAGCCATCTCATCCTCTGTCGTCCCCTTCTCCTCCTGCCCCCAATTCCTCCCAGCATCAGAGTCTTTTCCAATGAGTCAACTCTTCGCATGAGGTGGCCAAAGAACTGGAGTTTCAGCTTTAGCATCATTCCTTCCAAAGAAATCCCAGGGCTGATCTCCTTCAGAATGGACTGGTTGGATCTCCTTGCAGTCCAAGAGTCTTCTCCAACACCACAGTTCAAAAGCATCAATTCTTCGGTGCTCAGCCTTCCTCACAGTCCAACTCTCACATCCATACATGACCACAAGAAAAACCATAGCCTTGACCAGACGGACCTTAGTTGGCAAAGGAATGTCTCTGCTTTTGAATATACTATCTAGGCTGGTCATAACTTTTCTTCCAAGGAGTAAGTTTCTTTTAATTTCATTGCTGCAGTCACCATCTGCAGTGATTTTGGAGACCAAAAAATCTGCAGTGATTTTGGAGCCCAAAAAAATAAAGTCTGACACTGTTTCCACTGTTTCCCCATCTCCCCAATTCACTTCAAGGCTCCAAGAAATGAAGACAGACTTCTTTTCATGACTGAGCTAATCACCTGCTCTACACTAAACAGTGACACCCCCTTCCAAGTTCATATATTTAAATGTTTACCCACTCCATCCCCCAGGTGATGGTATTTGGGAGTTTTGGCCTTTAGTAGGAGACACAGTGAAGATAATCAATCTTTCCCTATATAGAACTTATGCATTATAGAGTTCACCCCTAACACCGGCCTTGTTTTGTTTTACCTAACTCATAATCAATATTCTCAGTGAGGATAGTCCATTGGGTCCCATGTTATCAAGCCCATTTCTAAGTGACAAAGACTCAATTTAACTTTATGAGCCATATGTCCAAGTGCCTATGCCCACTACAGGATATTTTAGGAGAATGGCTGCTATGATCTGGAGCACTGAAGCACCACAATAATAAAATTCTTGAGGCAAATACATCTATTGGCTATCATCAGTAGCTCCCTTAACACTCTAGGGACATCTTTTAAAAATTGAGTGATATCTTCAATATTCCTATATTTTATTCCCCAGTATTATGTTCAAAAAGTTTTCCTAAAGGATGCATTTTAACATTTGTTGAAAACTGAAAGTGAAAGTCATTCAGTCATGTCCGACTGTTTGCGACCCAGTGGACTACACAGTCCATGGAATTCTCTGGGCTAGAGTACTGGAGTGGGTAGCCATTCCCTTCTCCAGTGAATCTTCCAACTCCAGGGATCAAACCCAGGTCTCCTGCATTGCAGGCGGATTCTTTACCAGTTGAGCCACAAAGGAAGCCCAGAATTTCTTCAAGTCAATTCCCAATCTATTTGCAGAAGTCTTAAGCCAATAAGCACTTTTTATCTTTAAAAATATTATTGCACTATTGTGGTGAATGTCACAGGCATTTAGTACATTCACAATGCTTTTCAGCCATTCTCTCTGTTGTCCCTAAATAAATGATCACTCCTAAAGGAAACCCCATGCCACTAATCAGTCCTTTTCCATTTCCGCCTCACCGCAACCAAGCTCTGATAACTACTAATCTCCTGTTTACCTCTATGAACTTACATTTTCTAGATGGCTGAGAGAAATAAAATCCTACAATATGTGACCTTTTGTGTTTGGCCTCTCTCATTCCTTTTTGCGGCTGAATGCCTGTGTACAGAGGGTCACTTTTGTTCATGAATGTGAAACAAGTTGAGGACAAGTTGGTGGATCCTTGGGATGTTTCCCCATTTGGGTTCCCAGTTCAGTTAGGGCTGCTATGAACATGGGGATAGAACTTTTTGTTACCTTTTGTTTGAACAAATACCTCTAGTTCTTTGGCTTATATAGCTAATAGTGGAATTGATGAGACAACCATAAGGCTTTTAACTTTTTCAGGAGCTTTCAGACTGTTTTTTACAGCTACTTGCTATTGTTCAGTTGTTCTACTGCTCAGCTGTGTCTGACTTTTTGCAATCCCATGGACTGCAGCACGCCAGGCTTCCCTTTCCTTCACCATCTCTTGGAGCTGGCTCAAACTCAAGTCCACAGATTTGGTGATGCCAGCCAACCATGTTGTCCTCTGTTGTCCCTTTCTTCTCCTGCCTGCTATCTTTCCCAGCATCAGAGTCTATTCCAGTGAGTTGGCTCTTCGTATCAGGTGGCCAAAGTATTGGAGCATCAGTCCTTCCATTGAACATTCAGGGTTGATTTCCTTTAGCATTGACTTATTTCATTTCCTTGCAGTCCAAAGGACTCTCTAGAGTGTTCTCCAACACCACAGTTTGAATGCATCAATTGTTTGGCGCTCAGCCTCCTTTATGGTCCAACTCTCACATCCATACAGGACTACTGGAAAAACTGACTATATGGACTTTTGTCATCAAAGTGATATCTCAGTTTTTTGATTCACTGTCTAGGTTTGTCATAGCTTTTCTTCCAAGGAACAAGCATCTTTTAATTTCATGGCTGCAGTCACCATCTGCAGTGATTTTGGAACCCAAGAAAATAAATCTGTCACTGTGTCCATTGTTTCCTCATTTACTTGCCATTAAGTGATGGGACCAAATGCCATGATCTGAGTTTTTGAGTGTTGAGTTCTAATTCAACTTTTTCACTCTCCTCTTTCACTTTCATCAAGAGGCTCTTCAGTTCCACGTTGCATTCTGCCATAGGTGTGGTGTCATTTGCATATCTCAGGTTATTGTTATTTCTCCCGGCAATTTTGATTCCAGCGTGATCTTCATCCAGCCCGGCATTTCATGTGATGTACTCTGCATATAAGTTAAATAAGCAAGGTGACAATTTACAGCCTTGACATACTCCTTGCCCAGTTTGGAACCAGTCCACTGTTCCATGTCCAGTTTTAACTGTTGCTTCTTGACCTACACAGAAGCATTTCAGGAGGAAAGTAAGATGGTCTGGTATTTCTGTGTCTTTAAGAATTTTCTATAATTTCTTGTGATCCACATAAAGAAAGGTTTTAACATTGTTAATGAAACATAAGTAGATGTTTTTCTGGAATTCTTTCTATGATCCAATGGATGTTGGCAGCTTAATCTCTGATTCCTCTGCCTTTTCTAAATCCAGCTTGTAAATCTGGAAGTTCTCGGTTCACATATGTTGAAACCTAGCTTGAAGGATTTTGACCATTACCTTGCTAGCATGTGAAATGTGTGCAATTGTGTGGTAGTTTGAAAATTCTTTGGCATTTCCCAACAGTAATGTACAGGGATCCCAATGCCTCTACATCCTCGTAAATATGTTTCATTTTTCACTTAAAAATATTCTACTTACTCATCTTTTTAATGTACTGTCAGATCATGTGGTGGCTTTTCCGTGTATTTCCCTAATGACTAATGATGTTAGGCTTATTTTCATGTCCTTATGGCACATTTGTATATCTAGTTTGGAAAAATTTGTATTCACATTCTATGCTCATTTCTCATTCAGAGTCCTTGGCTACTTGTTGAATTGTAAATGTTTTTCATGTGTTCTGGATACTAGACCTTTATTAGATGCATGCATACCACAAGATTCTTACCCTATTTTCTATGTTGTGCTTTAACTGTCTTGTTAATGTTCTTTGGTATAGAAATATTTTTGATTTTCATGAAATTCAATGTATTGTAAGTAATTCAGTTCAGTTCAATTCAGTCGCTCAGTCATGTCCGACTCTTTGCGGCCCCATGAATCGCAGCATGGCAGGCCTCTCTGTCCAAAACCAACTCCCGGAGTTCACTCAGACTCATGTCCATCGAGTCAGTGATGCCTTCCAGCCATCTCATCCTCTGTCGTCCCCTTCTCCTCCTGCCCCTAATCCCTCCCAGCATCAAAGTCTTCTCTAATAGTCAACTCTTCGCATGAGGTGGCCAAAGTACTGGAATTAACATGCATTTAAAATAAATAGATTTTAAAAATAAATGTGTAAATAAATAAATAAATAAATAAAAATTCAAGGTATCTGTTTCTTCTTTTGTTACTGATGCTTTTATCATCATATTTACGAATCCATTGCCAAATGAAGATTATGAAGATTTACCCCTCTGAGGACTGAATTATGGACCCCCATATTCCCATGTGTTTAATGCCTAAGCCTCATTATCTCAAAATGTGGTTGTTTTTGGTGACAGGACCTTAAGGTCAGCAGAGGTCATATGGTTAGACCCTAATGAGTCTGACTGTATCCTAGACAAAAATATAATTGTTGACAGGAAGACACACCAGAGATGGGTATACACTAGAGGAACGATCATGTAAGGATGCAGGGAGAAGCTCGCCATCTGCAAGCCAGGAGAGCCTTCACAAGAAACCAAACCTGCTCACACCTTGTTCTTGGACTTCTAGTTTCCAAAGCTGTCAGCAAATAAATCTGTGCTATGTAAGCCATCAGTCTGTAGTGTTTTGTGATAGCAAGCCCAGCAATCTAATAGACCCTTGTATTTGTTCTAAGAGTTTTATGCTTTTAGGTCTTACAGCTAATTCTTTATCCATTTAATGTCTGTATTTGGCGTAATGTAAGTGTCCAACTTTATTCTATTGCATATGTATATCCTGCTGTCCTCATATCATTTTGGGGAAAAGATTCCCACTTCTCACCACTTAATGACCTGATATCCCAGTGGAAAATAAATTGAGGGTAGATATCTGGGTTTATTTCCAGACTTCCTGTTCTATTCCATTGATCTGTATGTCTTTCATTATCTCAGTACCACACAGTCTTGATTACTGTTGCCATGGTACATTTTGACACAGGGTAGTGGAATCTTCCCAGTTTCTTTTTCAAGATCGTCTTAGCTATTTCTGGTCTCTTGTAAATGTACATGAATTCTAGGATCAGCTTTTTTTTTTTCCTGCAAAAAGTCCCTGTCATTTTGAAAGGGATTACTTTTCATCTGTAGACTTCATTATATAACATTCCCATCTGTATATTAAGACCTCAAATTTTCAATGCTGCCTTAATGCCTTTGAGACTCATATTACTCCACTGGCCCAACTGTGCTTTCTCCTGCTCTCACATGCAATGTCCCCTTCCTTGTGGGAAGACTACCCCACTCAGCTGATTCTCCCCTGCCATCCAGACTAGCTGTACCCCACCCATTCCCCCAGCCATCAAGTTCACTTCCCTGCCAGCCAGTGCAATATTCCAATAGGACAATCATCTCCTAGTGTGGGAATGTGGGTGTGCCCCATCCTCTTGTCACTACAATATTTATTTCCCATGGTCCCTGCAGGTTAACTCTCCTCTTAAGTCCCACACCCTCACTGCACTGCTTGGCATTCCCTGTTGCCAACCCCCTCCACCCCTGGCCAGCTGTGAGTCCATGAGACTCACAAGCAGCTGGCATTCCATCTGTCCAGTGTCGCATGCTTGGCTATCTCACACTACTTAGGGTAGGGGATCCTTCCTTCATTAGTGGAGTGGACAGGAGATAAACAGAACTTTAGCTGTCACAACAGGATGGCCCAACCATGACCCTGGACAGCTTTAACTCACTTCTCCTTTGCTAACTAAATGTTGTTTTTTTCTTGTTGTTGTTGTTTTTAGTTTAGGTGAAGTCAACCTGGGCTGAAACTGCCAAAGGTGCCTGGATTGTGCTTTGGCTTGTGCCTATTCTGTTGTCTCTCTCAACCTCAGCCATCTCTTCCCACCCTAACTTATTGTTCTAGCACCTGGGGAGGGAACTAGGGGCAATTGACTGTATCCTGGCCTGAGTTGCACTGGGTTGCCCCTGGTGCCTGGCCTCTCTCAGCATGCACTCTGAGGCTAGGGATAATCAATTAATCCATCAAGTGAAAGCCAAGGGAGTATTCAGCCAATAGTGACAGGGAATGCTGATAACATAGTTTCCTAACTGCTCCACGGTTGACTCCCACTTTCCGGAGGAGTAGCCTAGAGCCTTTGGGGATAAGAATTCCAGTGTAGTGTGTGTAAGCTGGTCACTGCAAATGGATCATGGAATGCAGTAGCAGGTAGATCATGGGACAATCATCTAGAAAGGAGCCCACAGGGCAGGTTCAGGCTGACTTTCTAAAGAGTTGTGGAAAAGCATAGTTCCAGGCCACCCACAGTGGAAGAATTGTGAATAATGCTTCCTGGTTGCTTCTCACGTGTATCTGTTTCAAGCAAGGGTAGAAATCTTTCCTTCTTTGCTGTAGCTTCCCTAACATATGTGATTTTCTGGGCTGTGTGCTCTACAGATGTTAATTAGTTCTAGTGGTTCCTGCCTTAATTTCATTATTGGTCTTCTGTCTGTCTGCCTATCCCTCATTGAAAATAGAGTAGTTGAGTTTCCAGGAATTATTTAGAACTACATACTCCGTTCAGTTCTGTCATTTATTGTTTTATATATTCTGGGAATCTGTTCAGACTATATGGGTAAATAACTGTTACATCTCCCCTTACTGATCCTTTTATTAACACAGAAATCTGTTTGTGGTACTCTGTTTAAAAAGAAACAAAAACTTTTGTTAAAATCAATTTCATCTGATATCAGTATAGCCACTGCAGCTATCACTTTAGGATGATTTGCATGGAATACCACTGTCTATCCCTTTGTTTTCAAACTATCTGTCTTTGGGTACAAGGCAAGGCTCTTATAGATAACATATAGTGGATGACATTTGTTGTTGAACCCCTTTGCCAATCTGTCTTTTCATTGAAAAGTTTTATACATTAATATTGTTGTGATTTATTCCAAGGAAAGATTTTTCCTAACCTTTTCTTACTTTCCACATGCCATACTTTTTTGTTCCTTCATTCCTCAGTTACTGTCTTTTTTCTGTGATTAACTGAATTTTTCTAGTGTACAAAGTGACCATCACTCTTTTCCTTTATTTAAAAAGTTTTTTTTTTTTTTTTTTAAGTTTGGAGCCTTTAAGTTTTTTTTTCATTTTTTTGTGTGTTTTTGGGGGAGGCTGGGTGGTTATGCTGTGAATCATACTTAGTATCTTAATTTTAGAATAATCAAGTGTGTATTATAGTGAGATAGTTTTCACGGTATTCTAAACTCTGCTTCTTCCCAGCTGTGCTATATTCCCTTATTTAGTTGTTGTGACAAACATCATGTTTGTACAGGATTTCCATTAACAGTTTTATGGTTGCTGCTTTATACATCTCTATTTTAAATCAAAATACAAAGAGGAGAGCAAAAAGAGAAGTCACAGGGATTTCCCTGGTGATCCAGTGTTTAGAATCCACCTTCCAGTGCAGGAGATGAGGGTTCAGTCCTTGGTCCAGGGACTAAAATGCCACATGTGGTGGAGCAACTAAGCCCGTGGGCCACAACTCCTGAGTCGGCAAGGTCTGGAGTCCGTGTGTCACAACTAGAGAGAAGCACTCAGGATGCAACAAAGATCCTGCTGCAGCTAAGACCCAGTGAGGCTATTAGTAAATAAATGAATATTTAAAAAAGAGTCAGAAAGAAACCCCAAATGCAGTAATACTGGCGTTTGCAGTAATACTGCACATAATCTGTGCAGTTACCTTGACCTTTGTGGTTTATTTCTTCACATTCCTCCAAATAGGTGCCCAGTGTGGTGTCACTTCACTCTGAAGGACTGCTTTTATTGTTTTTTGTCCAGCAGGCTTACTAGCTATGTATTCCCTCAGTTTTCGTATCTCTTGGAATGAATTTATGTACCTTCCATTTCCCCACATATAGAATTCTTGGTTGAAAGAATTTTTCATTTGTTCATTGTTTCTTAGTAAATCATCCCAATGTCACCTGTCCTCTATGGTTTCTGTAGAGAAATTGGCACAACTCTTCTTGAGGATTACTTGTACTGTGAAGAGTTGCTTCTATTGCTTCCAATAACCATATACCATGAATTGTGTGATTCCATTTATAGTAAAAGTCCAGAATAGACAAATATATTAAAAAAGAAACTAGTGCTTTCTTATGGCTCAGAGGGTGGAAAATTGAGTGTGTCTGCTAATGGATAAAGGAATTACTGGAGGAAATGAAATGTTCTGGAATTAGTGTTGATTGCATAATTCTATAAATAGAAAATTCTATAAATTAAAAAAATATTGATTTGTACACTTTAAATGGTATACATTGTGATAGGATAATTATTTCTCAATAAATTGTTATAAAATGTTATTGATACAGTATAATCATCCATTTAATAGCAATAAATTTGACAATTTTGGTAGATCAAAAAATTCTACACCTAAGCAAAATGCAACCTTAACCCTAGAATTGATAAAAGCTGAAATAAAAGCCTCTTTTTTATTAAAAATTTGATAACTCTTCACAAATCTCCAAATACCCTCTATTTCCATATATTCACATAGGTGAATTCTATCACATGCTCAAGAAAACAATAGCATCCATTCTTTAGAAATTTTCAGAAAATGAAGCTGGCATGGGAGGTGATTACTACCCAAGTTGTTAATGAAGTTTATTGACATCTGAAAAGGGCAGTTTTTAAAACTTCAAAATTACACTCAAATGTCATCCTTGAATATAGTCACAAAAATCAATATAGCGATATATCAAAAGATAGGACTTTATGACAAAGCAGAGATTATCCCCAAGACTACAAGACTGGCTTCTTGTTTTTAAGAAATCAGTCAATGGCAGGCTTCAACTCCTGTTCCACATATGAGGAGATTAGACGTTGCCACTCCATCCTAATTGCAAGTTAAAAGTTGAACACACTGAAAAGTCAGCAACTCATCTTAGATTCACAGAGAAGAGAGATCATAGGGCAAACTGCTCCCTGAACATTGGAGAGACGAGTGAATACAGAGAATCCTAACTTACCAAAGCAAAAATTCAAGATCAGAAACCTCTGCAGATAACAGTGGTGGGGCAGAAAATCCTGAAATCTAATTGGTGTATTGGTAGAGTGTGGACAAGTCTGTGAGTTAAAAACCCCAGGATGACCCAGTTATGGTACAATAAATGTGTCATTGTAAAAACTTCCCATGCTTCCAGCAGGAGAGGGAAAGAGGGGAAATGGAATCATTTTTAAATGTGCCAGGGCACTCTGTTCTTCTTAACAATGTTTGCCCTCACGCTTAGAGCCCAACTTAACCATGTAAAATTGTGTATAAAGCTCTTGGCTCAAGAAAAGACTGCATACACTTGGATCTCAAGCTAAGAACAATATCAAATAATTTGAGAACTGATCAAACAAGTAAACTACTGTCTAGATCCCACGTTCCTCACCGGGTGGCACATATTTGGGCCACATATGAATAGCACTGCAAAGACTTTGAAATTTTAACTGAGATTGCAACAACAAAACTAGGATAAGAATTTGTAGTCTGAACCTAAAACAAAACAAAACTAAACAAACAAACAAACAATAAACACACTCCATAGTATTAAGTCAGATACCATGTCTAACAATATAATACTAAAATGTCTAGGATATACTTGAAATTAATTGGTGTATGAAGAACCAGGAAAAAGTTTTAAAGTTACAAGCTAAAATTCAAACAAGAGAGACAAATTCAGGATGATGCAAGTATTGGAATCACCAGAAAAATATAGTAAAGCACCTATTATAACCATACCACCTGAAGTAATGACTGTTGCTTACAAACTAAACCAAAAATTAAATATGATTCTTCGGGACTTCCCTGGTGGCTCAGTGGTAAAGAATCCCCCGATAATGCAGGAAACACGGGTTAAATCCCTGATCTGGGAAGATCCCATATGCCTCAGAGCAACTAAGACCATGGGCCACACTATTTAGCCTCTGCTCTTGAGTCCAGGAACCACAGCTACTGAATCCCATGTGCCCTAGAGCCTGTGCTGGGCAACAAGAGAAGCCACTGCAATGAGAAGCCCACTTCACTGCAACTAGAGAGCAGCCCCTCCTACATGCCCTAACTAGAGAAAGCCCCGTAGCAACAGAGATCCAACACAGACAGAAATAAATAGATAAATAAATAAATACCATTCTCTGAACTCTCAATCTCTATACTCATATACATGAGCAAACACACAAATATAGGCATGCATGTATACAAATACAAGTGTATGCATATAAGTACATGTAAACACATATGTGAATATACACACATATACAGTTATGCATATATATACATATCCATAAAGATGTATATATAAATATAGATGCAAATGCACAACACACACACACACACACACACACCTTAGAGATCAGTATCAAAGCAAAAACTTCAGCATGCATTTCACTGTGGCATTGAAACCATCATAAGTCAAATTCAGCCACCCAATGTATGTACGCAGCTTTTCTGAGTATTCAGAAAGTTCCACCAAACTTAGTAGAGACAAATAAAGAGGACATATACAAATGTCATGTTTTCTGTATGATGATCTTTTATTTTTATCTCGTTTGTTTTACTGTTTCTATTTCATATTCAGTGCTCCCATTTCAGTTAGTTTATGGTTTCCAATTTCTCCCTTTCTTCTTTTGTTTGATGGTCTTTCTCAAGCCTTTATCAAGTGTAGTTGAAAAGCTTTTGCATGCATATATGTAAATAGTATGTATTATATAATTTTTGCCTAACTAAATTTTTGACATTTTGATTCCACTTGTTTGACTTAGTATGAATAGAATGCTAGATTTCTAGTTTTACAAAAAGATATGCAGCAAGCAACAAAGGTTTAGGTGGCTCAGATGGTAAAGAATCTGCCTGCAATGTAGGAGACCCAGGTTCGATTCCTGGGTTGGAAAGATTCCCTGGAGAAGGGAATGGCAGTCTTCCCAGTATTCTTGCCTGGAGAATCCCATGGACAGAGGAGCCTGGCAGGCTACAGTCCACGGGGTCACGAAGAGTCGGACAGGACTTAGCGACTAACACTTTCACAAGGAACTATAATCAATAACTTGTAATAACCTATAATAGAAAATAATCTGAAAAAAAATATATGTGTATATGTATAACTGAATCACCTTGCTGTGTACCTGAAACGTTGTAAGTAAGCTAAAGTTCAATAAAATATATATATTAAGAAAAAAACAAATGTAGTCTGTTTAAAAAAATCAGTTTCACTGTGGGTTTTTTCCCTCAAAATGAGATTGTTCAATGCAAGCTATTCTATAATTTGTCATCATTATACAACTTGATATCATCTCATACTTCTTTCTCCAAAGGGATGTGAATGAATACTTACATTCCCTTCAACCTCATCTTCTTAACAGCTGTATCATCATTCTGTTGTTTAGAAAACATATTTTGTGTGAATGAGAAACTTTAAAGTTTATTAAAGCTAATTTTCTGATCTAATATAAGGTCTGTCCTGGAGAATCTTCCATGTTCATTTGAGAAGAATGTGTATTCTGCTCCTGAGTAAAGTCTTTTATAGATGTCTGTTAGATCTAACTAATTAATAGTACTGTTCAAGTCTTCTATGCTCTAGTTGCTCTTCTGCCCAGCTGTTCTATTCATTCGTGAAAGTGGGTTGTTGAAGATTCCAATTATTATTGTTGAGTTAAGTACTTTGCCTTTAAATTGTGTCAGTTTTTCTTCCATGGATTTTGGCACTCTCTTGTTAGGTGCATTTATATTTATAATTGTTTTGTTTTGTTTTTTTCTATGAATTTGCCCTTTAATCATTATTAATGTCTATCTATTTTTCTATCCTTTAACTTTTAACCTATTTTGAATCTAAGGGGTGTCACTTGTAGACAGTATGTCATTGGATTATTGCTTTTTAATTCTGTTCTACAAATACCTAACACTGGAAGATTTAGTACATTTATATTAAATATAATTAATGATAAGTTAGGATTTATGTTTACCATTTTGTTCTTTTTTAACTTTTTTATTGGAGTATAGTTGCTTTACAATGTTGCATTAGTTTCTGCTTTTCAGCAAAGTGAATCAGTTATACGTAGACATGTGTCCCCTCTTTTTAGGTTTCCTTCCCATTTATGTCACCACAGAGCCCTGAGTAGAGTTCCCTTTGCTATACAGTATATGTTACTGTGCTATACATTAGTTATCTATTTTATACATAATAGTGTATATATGTCAGTCCCAATCTCCCAATACATTCTACCCTCCTTCTGCCTTGGTATCCATAAGTTTGTTCTCTATTTCTGCCTTGCAGATAAGTTCATCAGAATCTTTTTTTTTGCATTTCACATATAAGTGATTTGATACAATATTTGTTTTTGTCTTTTTAACTTACTTCACTGTGTATGACAGTCTCTAATTCTATCCATGTGTCTGCAAATGGCACTATTTCATTCCTTTTTATGGCTGAGTAATATTCCATTATATATATGCACCACTTCTTCTTTATCCATTCCTCTATAAATGAGTTTATTTACAAAACAGAAACAGATTCACAGACTTAGAGAATGAACTTATGGTTACCAGGGGGAAGGATAGGGGAAGGGATAGATAGGGAGCTTGCAATGTACATGTACACATTGCAATATTTAAAATCAATAACCATCAAGGACCTACTATAAAGCACAGGGAACTTTGCTCAGTATTCTGTAATAACCTAAATGGGAAAACAATTTGAAAATGAATAGATATATGTGATGTATAATCAAATCACTTTCCAGTACACCTGAAACTAACACAACATTGTTAATCAACTCTATTCCCATATAAAATAAAGTTAAAAAAATCAGTTTAGCAAGATTGAAAGATACAAGATCAATATATAAAAATCAATTGTTTCTTTACATTAGCAATGAACAATACAATAATGAAATTGAGATAAATTATATGTACAATAACTTAAGGTACTTGGGAATAAAGTTAACAACCCAGTGTCTTTCAACTGATGGATGGATAAAGAAAATGTCATTTATTTGTGTAGTAGAATATTCTTCAGTGATGAAAAAAGCTAGTACTGATAAATGAATGCTTTAATATGGGTGAACTTTGGAAATGTTATTCTTAGGAAAGACACTAGTCACAAAATGTTGTGTATTGTGTGTTATAATTTATATGATATATCCCAAAAGCAAATCCATGGAGACAGAAAACATTGGTGGTTGCCTAGGTTTCAGTCAGGAGTTGGGAGTGAGAATTGCCTCAAATGGGAACAGAGGATTTTCCGAAGTATCAGAGAAGTTCTAAAACAGAATAGAATGTATAGATTATGGTGATGTTGCCTAACTATGTAACTTTGATAAAAGTCATTGAATTATACATTTAAAACAAATTAATATTTGCTGTATTAATTATACCTCAATAAATATGTTAAAATCATATATTCATGAATGATGCTTTTTATGATGTTTTTTGGAATTAGTCTATAAGAGTTGAATGGAAATCTTAATAGAAGGAAAATTTCACTTTTCCATATTACTTAGACTCTGATTCCTTATTCAAGTCATTTCAGTGTTCACATCCTAACATATTTTGCTCTCATTCATTCAATCATCCACCTATTCATTAACTTTTAGAATTGTGAGTCAAATGTGCACCACTTAACTGTGGTGCAAGGCTATGATTCTGATGATATATTTAAGGTGCCATGAAAAGAATGCGTTAATCTTGTTTTCCAAGTCAAGTGAAGCTATTGAGTACTTGCACTGGATTTGGGGATATATGGAATTTGAGATCCACTTAAGCACAAGCACCTGTTAGTTCACATTCTAAGATAGTCCTGAACAGAGATTGAAACATATCTTGTTTATCTGATGAGAAAGCTAGAATGATTCTCTCTTTTGTCCACTTGAACTCACTGTATTAAAATATTTTTTCACTCCAATTGTTATTGTGTGATAATTGCTTTATAACAACTAATATTTTATTTGTTTATTCTTTTCTTTTATTGACTCTGGGGATGGATTAGTATGCCTCAGTTTCCATAGAAAGTTAATGTCAAGTTGATTATTATACTGTATTCTTGTTTAATCAACTGGGAAAGTTTAACAAATGGATGTAGAAAGAGTTTGAGGGGACACTCACAGGCAGCAAAGAAATATACCTATATCCATAGCAGCCCAATGGAGGGGGTCTACCATCCCTGTGACTGTGTATGTGTATGTCTGTGTATTTGTATATGTTAGGGAAGTGACATAATGTATTGAATAAGCTATGTCTCAGACTTCTGTCACTTGGGATAAATTGTTAGTGCCTCATAAGAAGAGCAGGAAGTAGCTGAGTCACCAGGTATTCATTCACTTTCCTTGACTCTGTATCCTAAAATAGCTTGACAGCTGTGTAGGGAAAACCTAGCCAGCATTTGATACTTTGAATTGGATTCCACTGATGGACGTAGACTAAAATTTGGAAGATCAGAAAGAAGGCTGAAATTTTCCATTATTTTAAGAAATCTGATGTTAATTTTATGCATTTATAAAATTTTATATTTTTAACTTTGACATATATTAGAAATTCCCCTACAAAATTGATGTTACTTATTAGGGGAAAAAAAAGAAAAGTTAGTGAAGAATTAAAAGCTCTCTAGATTGTTTTTTATATTGAATACACAATTATCAAGAAATTTTTATAGCTAAAGAAGGAAATTCCAATATTCATATAGTGCTGGTAAGGTGTCAAACTAGCATCAATACTTGCATTATACAGGGCCATTATGAGCTCTACTTTTGTTGTAATTTTAAAATAAGTTTCCTTTCTCTTTATGGTTCAGAAATTTTGAATGCCTTTTAATTTCCACAACCTACATCATACAAGAAGTTCCAAGGTAACAGCTTGAAATTGCAGTAGGCTCTTTGGGATAAAAGTGAGAAAAATAAAATTTTCCATGTATCTTAATGTTAACAACATGCTTTAATTATTTATTTATTTATTTATTTTTGCCTCACTGTGCAGTGTGGGGATCTTAATTCCCCAACCAAGAACTGAACCCACACCTCCCGTGTTGGAAGCACAGAGCCTTAACCACTGGACCACCACGGAAGTCCCCAACATGCTCTCACTTAGAGAGAAATCCATACCCGGGATTTCTTTTTTGTTAGGTATATGTTAACTAACCACCTGGATAGGGATTATTATCATAGAGCTTTCAAATTTTTACTTTTACAGGGCATGCCTATTTATTGGATAATGGAAAACTTGTCATTGTTCAGTAGCTAAGTCATGTCTGACTGTTTGAAACCCCATAGACTGCAGCATGCCAGGTTTCCGTGTCCTTCACTATCTCCCTGAATTTGCTCAAATTCATGTCCATTGAGTGAGTGATGCTATCAAGCCATCTCATCCTCTACTACTCTCATCTTTTGCTTTCAGTCTTTCCCAGCATCAGGGTCTGTTTCAATAAATGGGCTCTTCGCATCAGGTGGGTAAAATGTTGGAGCTCCAGCTTCACCATCAAACCTTCCAGTGAACATTCACAGTTGATTTCCTTTAGGATTGACTGGTTTGATCTCCTTGCTGTCCATGGGACTCTCAAGAGTCTTCTCCAGAACCACAGTTTGAAAGCATCAGTTCTTTGACTCTCAGCCTTCTTTATGGGCCAGATCGCACATCTGTATACCACTACCAGAAAAAACATAGCTTTGACTAGACAGATCTTTGTCAGCAAAGTACTGTCTCTGCTTTTTAATATGCAGGTTTTTAATATGCAAACCTGTCTAGATTTGTCATAAATTTTCTTCCAAGGAGCAAGCATCTTTTAATTTCACGGCAGTCACCATCTGCAGTGATTTTGGAGCCTGAGAAATAAAATCTGTCACTGTTTCCACTTCTTCCCTTTCTATTTGCCTTGAAATGATGGGACCAGATGCCATGATTTTAGTTTTTTGAATGTTGAGTTTTAAGCCAGCTTTTTCACTCTCTTCATTCACCCTCATCAAGAGGCTCTTTAGTTCCTCTTCTCTTTCTTGTATCAGAGTGGTATCATCTGAGGTTGTTGATATTTCTCCCCACAATCTTGATTCTACCTTGTTATTCACCCAGCCCAGCATTTTGCATGATTTACTCTGCATGGAAGTTAAACAAGGGGACAACATACAGCCTTGTCATACTCCTTTCCCAACTTTGAATCAGTCAGTTGTTGCACATAAGATTCTAACTGTTGCTGCTTGACCTGCATACAGATTTCTCAGGAGACAGGCAGAGTGGTCTGGTATTCCCTATCTTTAAGCATTTTCCACAGTTTGTTATTATCCACACAGTCAAAGATTTCTGCATAGTCAATGAAGCAGAAGTAGATTTGTGTGTGTGTGTGTGTGGAATTCCTTTGCTTTTTTCTATGATCTGATGGACGTTGGCAATTTGATCTCTGGTTCCTCTGCCTTTTCTAAACCCAGCTTGTACGTCGAAAGTTCTTGTTCACATACTGCTGAAGCCTAGCTTGAAGGAGTTTTAGCATAACCTTACTAACATGGGAAATGAGGGCAATTGTATAGTAGTTCGAACATTCTTTGGAATTGCCCTTCTTTGGGACTGGAATGAAAACTGACTTTGTCTGTCCTGTAGCCACTGCTGAGTTTTCCAAATTTGGGGACATATGAGTGCAATACTTTAACAGCATCATCTTTTAGGATTTAAAAGAGCTCAGCTGGAATTCCATCACCTCCACTAGCTTTGTTTGTATTAATGCTTCTTAAGATCCAGTTGACTTCACACTCCAGGATGTCTGGCTCTAGGTGAGTGACCACACCATCGTGGTTACCCAGCTCATTAAGACCCTTTTTGTACAGTTTTTCTGTGTATTCTTGCCACCTCTTCTTAATCTCTTTTGCTTCTGTTAGGTCCTTGCTGTTTCTGTCCTTTATCATGCCCATCCTTGATCTCTCAATTTACTTGAAGAGATCTCATTTCTTTCCCATTCTATTGGACAACTATATTTAATGATTTTGTTTTCAGCCTAAGGGAAATGGAAATCATTCCACCAAATGGTGGAAAATGAATCATTATTTTTGTTAAAACCATGAGAATGAAAAACTCATTTGGACATTTTATTCTGTGATGGCCTTTAGAAAAATTTAAATTTATTAGGTATGAATTTGGAAAGATTAATTTTTGTTACTTATATTAATTTTATTGTGGGCAGGAAAGGGTCACCTCAGCAAACCTTGGTTGTCCAACCATTCACATTTCAAAGAAGGACCTGTGTTCTGACTTTCCCTTGACTGTTTCTTGGGAATAACTTCTAAGCCCTTGGTATATTCAAACTGATAAGTTTGCTTTTATATGTCTGAGTCCTTGGGCCATGCTGTATATATTTAACCAATTAAGTTTGCCCCAACAATGTGATTCACTGTGAATGCCTGTTTTTGCTCTGGAGGATGCACTAGAATTAGACCTCTAATAAAAGCCTCCAAGGATCAAGTGAGATTCTGTGATTGGCACACATAATACCTGGTAGAATTAGATGTGTCCACATGTGACGCTTCTGGAAAGGGACACTTGGAAGCTTGCACTTACTTACGCCTACACTTTTTTCCATATGTCTTTTCCCTTTGCTGATTTTAATCTGTGTTCTTAACCATGAGTGGAAGGATTTTTGATGAGTTCTTTGAATCCTTCAAGCAAATCATGAAGTTTGTTGGTGGTCTTGGTGGTGCCCAGAAGAGTTGGAATTAGAATTCTCTAGAATGACCTTAACTCACTGAAACATGGTAATCACATTACTTGGAAAAAGGAAGAATGGATGACAAATCTTTGATGCTTGAAGGGTTACTGAATCACCTGTTATATGAGACAGCAGCTGTGTTTGAGTCAGTCCCTAAATACACAAGGAAATGAAAAATAATGAGAAACAAACTAAATATAAAATGCTTTGGTTAATTTCATCTGTAATGGATAAAATGAAAGTATAGTGTTGGGGTGGATCCTAGTACTAAGCTCAGAGACCAGCCAGTCTGAGAAACAATTACTAGCCTAGAGCTGCTACCAAAGGGAAGAACTGTACTGAAACAACAGATAGCACGTCTTTGACCTCTAGTCACAAAGAAGATATTACAGGTAGCAGGGGGAAGTAAATATGAGAAACTACTGAGATAAATGGGTAGGTTATTAAAGAGTTTTCTCCTTCTGTGGATCAATACCATTAGCTTCCTGAAAAACAGATTGTGATAGTTACTGATGTAGGAACAGTCTCCTTGGTGTTGAATGTTGCAGAATGGAGGAGCATGTTTGGATTGATCTGGGGCCCACTGCTTACTATTGAACAAATGGCTGTACACCATCCAAACACTCAACAATTTCTTCCTGAGGGGATAGCTAGCCTGTGGACTGGATAAAGCCACTATAAAGCTTGTTTACCTTGAGAAGGGGGATGCTTTTCCAGCCTCTTTTAAAAGAAAAATGGAGTTCTTGAGGTGAAGTGGTTGATATGCTGCATATGCATTCTATGCTGAATTGGCTTTACAATGATCAGGAGGTTCAACCACTTAATACATCTCTTACCCAGGTCACGGTAAATGCTTTGATTTCAGTTCAGTTCAGTCGCTCAGTCATGTCTGACTCTGCGACCCCATGAACTGCAGCACACCAGGCCTCCCTGTCCATCATCATCTCCTGCAGTTCACTCAGACTCATGTCCATCGAGTCGGTGATGCCATCCAGCCATCTCATCCTCGGTCGTCCCCTTCTCCTCCTGTCCCCAATCCCTCCCAGCATCAGAGTCTTTTCCAATGAGTCAACTCTTTGCACAAGGTGGCCAAAGTACTGGAATTTCAGCTTTAGCATCATTCCTTCGAAAGAAATGGCTGATCTCCTTCAGAATGGACTGGTTGGATCTGCTTGCAGTCCAAGGGACTCTCAAGAGTCTTCTCCAGCACCACAGTTCAAAAGCACCAATTCTTCAGCACTCAGCCTTCTTCATAGTCCAACTCTCACATCCATACATGACCACAGGAAAAACCATAGCCTTGACTAGACGGACCTTAGTTGGCAAACTTATGTCTCTGCTTTTATTGTTACCACATGTAATTTTGTTACAAAATCAAGCAATGATCCAAGAAACTGTATCAGATTTATCTCAGCTTCCCCCTATGGGTCTCACAGATGCTAAGAAAATTGGTGTTTCACACGAGAATAGAGAAAGAAAAGGGGGATAGTCATGGGACTTGCTCCATCAAAGTAGAAATCTTTAAATCGTTGTTAAGCATGGGGGCTTCCCAGATAGTGCTAGTAGAAAAGTATCCACCTGACAATGCAAGAGATACAAGAAATGCGGGCTCAATCCTTGGGTTGGGAAGATCCCCTGGAGTAGGAAATGGCACTTCTTCCAGTATTCTTGCCTAGGAAATTCCTTGGGCAGGGGAATCAGGTAGGCTACAGTCCATGGGGCCACAAAGAGTCAGACACGACTGAGCACATACAAGGAATGGGATGGATAAAGTATCATTGATGAGGTTCAGAGTATTATAATTGGAGGATATGAGGATACAATGGTTGATAGAATTAAGGTCAATATTTGAATGAAAACTAAATTTTTGAATGGGCTTTAGGTGAAGTGACTGTGATTCCTTTTCCTGACTGTATGATTGAGGATGTATGTCTGCTGGGGAACATGTTATCTTCTTATATGGGAAAATAGGAGGAAAGTAAATTCAACCTTTGGCCAGTATTAATTGGATGTGTTAGATGCTATCCTACAGAATTTCCTAAGTCCATCCAGGTTATTAATTTGAAGCACTGTAGAATATTTGGTGGAAAAAAAATAGACTACCACTTTAATTAATTAACATGTTAGAATCTGGAGTACTACAATCAACAAATTCTAAGTAGCCCTGTGTAGCCAATGAACAGACAGATGGCACCTGGAGACAAATATAGAACAATTAAGGTTTGAATAATGTATCGCATTTAGCATCATCAGTCCAGAACAGTGAAAAATGCAAGTTAAAAAGGTGATTACTCAGTAACTGATTTTGAAAATACTTTTTTTTCCTGATGCTAATCATGGAAGGAGCAGCCGAGAGGAGCAACCCCATGTCCGAGGTCAGGGGTGGCGACCGAGAGGAGCAGCCCCACGTCCAAGGAGCCATGGTTGTGCGGGCACAGGAGGGCAGAGAGGAGCTACTCCATGTTCAAGGTCAGAAGGGGCGGCTGTGAGGAGACACCCTCATCCAAGTTAAGGAGCAGCAGCTGTGCTTTGCTGGAGCAGCCAGGAAGAGATATCCCACATCCAAGGTAAGAGAAACCCAAGTAAGATGCTGGATGTTCTGAGAGCCATCAGAGGGCACACACACAAACCATACTCACAGAAAACTAGTCAATCTAATCACACTAGGACCACAGCCTTGTCTAACTCAATGAAACTAAGCCATGCTGTGTGGGGCCACCCAAGATGGCAGGTCATGGTGGAGAGGTCTGACAGAATGTGGTCCACTGTAGAAAGGAACAGCAAATCACTTCAGTATTCTTGCCTTGAGAACCTGAACAGTATGAAAAAGCAAAATGATAGGATACTGAAAGAGGAACACTCCAGGTCGGTAGGTGCCCAATATGCTACTGGAGATCAGTGGAGAAACAACTCTAGAACAAAAGAAGGGATGGAGCCAAAAAGAAAAAAAAAAATACCCAGTTGTGCATGTGACTGGTGATAGAAGCAAGATCCGATGCTGTAAAGAGCAATATTGCATAGGAACCTGGAATGTTGGATCCATGAATCAAGGCAAATTGGAAGTGGTCAAACAGGAGATGGCAAGAGTGAATGTCGAAATTCTAGGAATCACCGAACTAAAATGGACTGGAATGGGTGAATGTAACTCAGATGACCATTATATCTACTACTGTGGGCAGGAATCCCTCAGAAGAAATGGAGTAGTCATCATGGTCAACAAAAGAGTCTGAAATGCAGTACTTGGATTCAATCTCAAAAATGACAGAATGATCTCTGTTCCTTTCCTAGGCAAACCATTCAGTATCACAGTAATCCAAGTCTATGCCCCAACCAGTAACGCTGAAGCAGCTGAAGTTGAATGGTTCTATGAAGACCTACAAGACCTTTTAGAACTAACGCTCAAAAAGATGTCCTTTTCATCTTAAGGGACTGAAATGCAAAAGTAGGAAGTCAAGAAACACCTGGGGTAATAGGCAAATTTGGCCTTGGAATGTGGAATAAAGCAGGGCAAAGGCTGATCGAGTTTTGCCAAGAAAATGCACTGGTCATAGCAAACACTCTCTTCCAACAACACAAGAGAAGACTCTACACATGGACATCACTAGATGGTCAACACCAAAATCAGATTGATTATATTCTTTGCAGCCAAAGATGGAGAAGCTCTATACAGTCAACAAAAACAAGACTGGGAGCTGACTGTGGCTCAGATCATGAACTCCTTATTGCCAAGTTCAGACTTAAATTGAAGAAAGTAGGGAAAACCAGTAGACCATTCAGGTATGACCTAAACCAAATTCCTTATGATTATACAGTGGAAGTAAGAAACATATTTAAGGGACTAGTTCTGATAGAGTGCCTGATGCCCTATGGATGGACGTTCATGGCATTGTACAGGAGACAGGGATCAAGACCATCCCCATGGAAAAGAAATGCAAATAAGCAAAATGACTATCTGGGGAGGCCTTACAAATAGCTGTGAAAAGAAGAGAAGTGAAAAGCAAAGGAGAAAAGGAAAGATATACGCATTTGAATGCAGAGTTCCAAAGCATAGCAAGGAGAGATAAGAAATCCTTCCTCTGCAATCAATGCAAAGAAATAGAGGAAAACAACAGAATGGGAAAGACTAGAGATCTCTTCAAAAAAATTAGAGATACTAAGGGAACTTTTCATGCAAAGATGGGCTCAATAAAAAGAGAAATGGTCTGGACCTAACAGAAGCAGAAGATATTAAGAAGAGGTGGCAAGAATACATGGAAGAACTGTACAAAAAGATCTTCATGAACCAGATACTCACGATGGTGTGAACACTCACCTAGAGCAGGATATCCTGGAATGTTAAGTCAAGTGGGCCTTATAAAGCATCACTACGAACAAAGCTAGTGGAGATGATGGAATTCCAACTGAGCTATTTCAAATCCTAAAAGATGATGCTGTGAAAGTGCTGCACTCAATATGTCAGTAAATTTGGAAAACTCAGCAGTGGCCACAGGACTGGGAAAGGTCAGTTTTCATTCCAATCCCAAAGAAAGGCAATGCCAAAGAATGCTCAAACTACCATACAATTGCACTCATCTCACATGCTAGTAAAGTAATGCTAAAAATTCTCCAAGCCAGGTTTCAGCAATATGTGAACCATGAAATTCCAGATGTTCAAGCTGGGTTTAGAAAAGGCAGAGGAACCAGAGGTCAAATTGCCAACATCTGCTGGATCCTGGAAAAAGCAAGAGAGTTCCAGAAAAACATCTATTTCTGCTTTATTGACTATGCCAAAGCCTTTGACTGTGTGGATCACAATAAACTGGAAAATTCTGAAAGAAATTGGAATACCAGACCACCTGACCTGCCTCTTGAGAAATCTGTATGCAGGTCAAGAAGCAACAGTTAGAACTGGACATGGAACAACAGACTGGTTCCAAATAGGAAAAGGAGTATGTCAAGGCTATATATTGTCACCCTGCTTATTTAACTTATATGCAGAGTACATCATGAGAAATGCTGTACTGGAAGAAACACAAGCTGGAGTCAAGATTGCTGGGAGAAATATTAATAACCTCAGATATGCAGACGACACCACCCTTATGGCAGAAGGTGAGGAGAAACTAAAAAGCCTCTTGATGAAGGTGAAAGAGGAGAGTGAAAAAGTTGGCTGAAAGCTCAACGTTCAGAAAACTAAGATCATGGCATCCAGTCCCATCACTTCGTGGCAAACAGACGGAGAAACAGTGGAAACAGTGTCAGACTTTACTTTTCTGGGCTCCAAAATCACTGCAGATGGTGATTGCAGCCTGAAAGTAAAAGACACTTACTCCTTGGAAGAAAAGTTATGACCAACCTAGATAGCATATTCAAAAGCAGACATTACTTTCCCAACAAAGGTCCACTAGTCAAGGCTATGGTTTTTTCCTGTGGTCATGTATGGATGTGAGAGTTGGACTGTGAAGAAAGCTGAGCACAGCAGAATTGATGCTTTTGAACTGTGATGTTGAAGAAGATTCTTGAGAGTCCCTTGGACTGCAAGGAGGTCCAACCAGTCCATTCTGAAGGAGATCAACCCCAGAGTTTCTTTGGAAGGGCTGATGCTAAAGTTGAAACTCCAGTACTTTGACCACCTCATGTGATGAGTTGACTCATTGGAAAAGACTCTGATGCTGGGAGGAACTGGGGGCAGGAGGAGAAGGGGATGACAGAGGATGAGATGGCTGGCTGGCATCACTGACTAGATGGACATGAGTGTGAGTGAACTCTGCGAGTTAGTGATGGACAGGGAGGCCTGGCATGCTATGATTCATGGGGACGCAAAGAGTCGGACATGACTGAGCAACTGAACTGACTAAACTGACTAAATCATGGAAATGAGTCAATTGCAATATTTCTTTATGTGAAAAGGATCTCTATTTACAATTTATTGTATTGACACATGATTATATGAAATCACTGGCTTCGTGTCATAATTTGATTAGCTGGGTTTTGGATTTGATGCAGGCATAGAGTACAATGGCAATGACACATCTCATTAGGATGTCATGTTAAATGGGGTGGGAGGTGGGAGGGGGTTCAGGATTGGGAGCTCGTGTACACCTGTGGCTGATTCATGTCAATGTATGGCAAAACCAATACAGTATTGTAAAGTAGAATAAAGTAAAAATAAAATTTAAAAAATAAATAAATAAATAAAGTAATTGAAGAGTGAGATACAACTCACTCAAATGCAATCGTGACACATATGACTGACAACGAATAGTTGATAAATCCAGCAAAAATCCAAGGGACTTTCTTAATGATGAATTTCATATGAATAATATGTGCAAGAGCTGTTAAGGGAGCCAGTGGGTTTTGTGAAAGAATCCACAGAAGTTTTAACAAGGGAAGAAAAGAAAGTTTTCATTCACTTGCCAAGTGAGGAAAGGGGTCAGCCACATAGACTGGTGTTGGCACTGAACGGTGGAAGTTTGAGTCTTCTCTTGAGTTTAAGGGGCAAGGTGCAGGAAAGAAGGAGTGGCCCACAGTTGTATCTGGGCTGGCTATGCTTCTGTCAGTTCAGTTCAGTTCAGTCGTTCAGTCGTGTTTGACTCTTTGCAGCTCGTATCGCCTGGTCCAGGACCTGAGACTTATCATTGCAGCTGTTATCCCCATACACTCAGTAGTTCCAAATCCCTATGCTCTTCTCTCTCTCATTACCTCTTGCACTACCTACTTCACTGTTCCAGACCTCAAAGATGCCTTCTTTACTATCCCTTTACCCCCAGAGTCTCAAGACCACTTTGCTTTACCTGGACTGATCCAGACAATCATTACTCCCAACAGCTAACATGGTTAGTCTTCCCACAAGGCTTTTGTGATAGCCCTCATTTCTTTGGCCTAGCCCTAGCATCAGACCTAACCTCTCTTGACCTTACTCCAAGTAGTGTCCTCCAATATGTGGATGATCTCCTTTGTAGTCCTTCGCTTACACAGTCTTAACAACACACTATACAACTCCTCAGTTTTCAGCTGATTGAGGCTATCGAGTATCTCCTACCAAGGTTCAGCTCTCTCTTCCTACAGTCACCTATCTTGGAGTCCTTTTGACACCAACAAGAGATATATTACTACCAACAGAAAGTTCCTTATATCTATCCTACCACTCCCTACATAGAAAACAGAGATCCAATCCTTCTTGGAGTTAGCTGAATACGTACACCTCTGGATTCCTAATTTCATCCTCTTGGCACAACTGCTATATCAAGCTACCTGAGGAGATCTTTCAGAACCCTAGAGAAAACCAAGTATCTGTTCAGCCTTTAACACCCTTAAGCAAGCCATTCTCTCAGCCCCATCTCTAACACTCCCTGACCTTACTCTCCCCTTTATACTCTATGCTACCAAGAGATACAAAATTGCCCTAGAAGTTTTGGGACAAAATCAGGGCCCCTCCTTCACCCCTGTTGCTTATCTATCAAAGCAATTAGATACCACAACTCAAGGATGGGCAGCCGGCCTACCTGCTCTGGAAGCAGTTGCACTTCTCACTCAGGAAAGTAAAAACCATACTTTTGGAGCACCCACCATCATTCATTCACCACATGACTTTACGGACTTTCTCACAAATCCATGACCCTTCTATCTCCTTCACACATTCAACTAATTCATGTCACCCTTCTCAAATCTCCCGAGTTCTCCTTTTGGATGCTGTCCTACTCTCAACCCTGCCACTCTTATCCCTAATTCTTCTGAGTCCCCCATCCATACTTGCAAAGAGGCTTTAGAAGACCTGATGTCCCATTTCTCCCACATTTCCTCAACCTCTTTAAATATCCCTGACTTTACTTGGTATATTCATGGCAGCTCCTCTACGACATCAGAAAGAAAAAAGTAATTGGATATGCAATAATTGTCTGACACCGAAATTATTGAATCCCAACCTCTCCCCTCAGGAACCTCTTCCCAAAAGGCAGAATTTATTGCACTAACTAGAGCCCTTACCCTCACAGCTAACAAGAAGGCAAACATATACACTGATTCTAAATATACTTTCCACATCATACACTCACATGCTGCCGTCTGGAAGGAATGAGGGCTCCTGTCTACTAAACGCTCTCCCATAACTAACACCCCACTTACACTCTAACTTTTAAAAGCAACTAACATGCCAATTGAAGTAGGCATCATACATTGCCGAGGTCACCAGGTGGCCTCAGACCCCATTTCACGGGGCAATGATGCCACGGACAGAGAAGAAAAACAAGGCTCACTCTGATCACCAGATCAACAATTTATAGTAATCCCCAAAATAAAGCCCCTTTACCTCCCTGAAGAAAAATACAATTAATACAAGAGGGAACACAACCACAAGGAGACTGGTTACAAAAACAGACTGCTATGTCCTTCCCCAATCTCAGGCCACAAAGATTCTTACAGACATTCATCAGGCCCTACACATAGGCGCTAAACCTCTTTCTCATCTCTTAAGACCTCTTATCACCTATCCTAACCTTCCTTCACTCCTACAACAAATCACTCACTCTTGCATTATCTGTTCTTCAGTTTCTCCACAGGGAAAGGAGCCCCTGAATCCTATTCCCTCATTCCTAACACATCAGGCTCCAGAACATATCCCAGGAGAGGACTGGCAAATTGACTTCACTCACATGCCTCCAACACGAAAAATAAAACTCATGTTCACTCTAGTAGACACTTTTTCAGGGTGGAGTGAGGCTTTTCCTGTGAGATCAGAAACTGCCTCAGAAGTAACACAGTTTCTCATACGAGAAACTATCCCTCGCTTTGGCTTCCTACTCTCTCTCCAGTTCAATAATGGGCTAGCTTTTATCTCCCAAATCACTCAACAGATAGCCCAATCCCTCGGAATAACTTGGAAACTACATGTTCCTTACACACCTCAATCCTTGGGAAAAGTAGAAAAGGCAAATTCTATTCTCAAAACGCACCTAACCAAACTCTCTCTAGAACTACAAAGGCCACGGACTGAACTCCTTCCCATGGCTTTGGCTCACATTAGGGCTACTCCACAGGCCCCAGCTTTCCTCAGTCCTTTTGAGCTCCTGGACGCCCTTTGGTCTTAGGTCAGTTCCCTACTGCTAGCCCCTTGCTGGGAGATTGTCTTCCCACCCTTAACCTCATTAGACACCTCATGAGAGAACATGCAGATTGCTCTCTCCCAAAGCCTCATCAAAGGAATTCAGCTGACTTAACACTCATACCCCGGAGTCCTGCTTAAAACCTCACACCATAAGGATCTGCAACCCCGATGGACTGGTCCATTTGAGGTCATTGTAAACACACCAACAGCTGTTAAACTAGCAGGTCATTCCTCTTGGTTTCGTATCTCGAGATTAAAGCAGGCCCCAGAAAACTCTCCACCTCTGCCAAGAAACATTCCCTGCTCAGACACTCCTTGCTACACCAGCACTGTTCTGGGACTCACCAGGCTTTGACTGGATCTAATTCCAGAAGAAACAGAACATCCAAAAGCAAACATTGATAAGTAAAACAAAAACAGATGTATTGGTTACTAATTGGAATGGGATTTCCCTTACTTACCCTATTCACAATAGGACTTTACTTGTGTCTCCCCTGAATGGACTATCATTCAAAAGCTTTCTCTCTGTTTTACCTACTTGTCCATAGTTCTTGGTGTTTTTTTTTTTTTTTGGGGGTGGGGGGGTGGGGCTTGACCCTCCTCTTGCTGTGATCAATCTAGATGAATTTATTATCCACTTTCCTTCACATAGTAACACAAGCCCTTACCTTTCCTGGAAACACCACTGTTACTGATCTCCCTTACTCCTTGACTTTATAACCAATCTTTGGCTACAGGGAGATTTCATAGAGTTCACACCAACCCAAATTGATTTCTACACCTGGATTCTTATTTTTATCATTTTCTCCCCTTAGTCATGACACGTCACATCATTATTTTACTCTTACTCCCTCTTCTTTTGCAGTCCAAACTTCACATTAATACCTTTCCTATAGATCACCCTGCCCCAAACCTTACCTACCTATTCAGAACTCTATATGTGACCCATCGTTTACTCAGTACCTCAAACCCGACCTTGGCCAGTGATTGCTGGATTTGCTTATCCATCTCCTCACCCCGAAGATCAGCACTCCCCATTTCCACAGATAAATGGACTCACAAAAACAATTCTCTTTATCACACATATAGAGGAGAATCTCTCTTTTTATGATATATATGTTATTTATACTCAATTGATCAAATTCACAATCTTGACAAGATACTGACCTCCTTCCTTACAGATCTCACTTATACTCATAAAGGACCAGCTATAGGAGGACACACCACTTCTGACATTTGTCTACAACAGGCTCCATTCTGTTTTTCCAGACAAAGCTCTAGAAACAATTCTTGCCCCCAACTAGGAACTATACTGCCACACCTCTGTAATCACATTTCACAGATCTCCTTCCCTTCAGGCAGATCTAGTATGTCTCAGGAACTGCAGAACACTCTCTTACTTTCTCAGGGAGACTCACTTCTGCATATAGGGTAAATACTCCTCTTGTAGGGGCTACACTGGTGAGTTCACTGTCAGTTTCAGAGACTAACAAGTTCCCAGAAAGACTCGTATTTGCTATTGATTCAAGCTGTTGTCTTCTTACTCCTCGAATATTTTTCTTATGTGGAACCACTGCCTATTTATGTATTCCACTTCCTAGACAGGAACATGTACCCTGGTATATCTGGCTCCAGATACTTTTATTGCTCCTAACAATCAGACCCTTCTATCCTACTAACTCATAACTGACCCAGATGGGCAATTCAATTCATTCCTCTTTTAATCAGTTTAGGAATAGCCGCTGGGATTGGGACAGGGACCGCAGGACTCACAACCTCTTTAAATTACTATCGAAGCTTTTCTAAAGACCTCACTGAGAGCCTAGAAGGAACAGCTACCAGCTGTCAGTTCAGTTCAGTCATTCAGTCATGTCTGACTCTTTGTGACCCCATGGACAGAAGCACACCAGGCCTCCCTGTCCATCAGCAATTCCCGGAGTTTACTCAAACTCATGTCCATTGAGTCAGTGAAGCCATCCAGCCATCTCATCCTCTGTCATCCCCTTCTCCTCCCACCTTCAATCTTTCCCAGCATCAGGATCTTTTCAAATGAGTCAGTTCTTTGCATCAGGTGGCCAAAGTATTGGAGTTTCAGCTTCAACATCAGTCCTTCCAATGAATATTCAGGACTGATTTCCTTTAGGATGGACTGGTTGGATCTCCCTGCAGTCCAAGGGACTCTCAAGAGTCTTCTCCAACACCACAGTTCAAAAGCCTCAATTCTTCTGTGCTCAGCTTTCTTTATAGTCTAACTCTCACATCTAAAACATGACTACTGGGAAAACCATAGCCTTGACTAGACAGACCTTTCTTGGCAAAGTAATGCCTCTGCTTTTTAATATGCTGTCTATGGCAACCCGCTCCAGTACTCTTGCCTGGAAAATCCCATGGGCGGAGAAGCCTGGTAGGCTGCAGTCCATGGGGTCCCAAAGAGTCAGACTGGACTGACTGACTTCACTTTCACTTTTACTTTCAGGCATTGGAGAAGGAAATGGCAACCCACTCCACTGTTCTTGCCTGGAGAATCCCAGGGAGAGGGGAGCCTAGTCGACTGCCATCTATGGGGTCACAGAGAGTCAGACACGACTGAAGCGACTTAGCAGCACCTAGGTTGGTCATAACTTTCCTTCCAAGGAGTAAGCATCTTTTAATTTCATGGCTGGAATCACCATCTGCAGTGATTTTGAGCCCCCCAAAATAAAGTCTGCCACTGTTTCCACTGTTTCTCCATCTATTTGCCATTAAGTGATGGGACTGTATGCCATGACCTTAGTTTTCTGAATGTTGAGCTTTCATCCAACTTTTTCACTCTCATCAAGAGGCTCTTTAGTTCTTCTTTGCTTTCTGCCATAAGGGAGGTGTCATCTGCATATCTGAGGTTATTGATGTTCCTCCAGGCAATCCTGATTCCAGCTTATGCTTCATCTAGCCCACCGTTTCTCATGATGTACTTTGCATATAAGTTAAATAAGCGAGGTGACAATATACAGCCTTGATGATGTATTCCTTTTCCTATTTGGAACCAGTCTGTTGTTCCATGCCCAATTCTAACTGTTGCTTTCTGACCTGCATACAGAGTTTTCAAGAAGCAGATCAGGTGGTTAGGTATTCTCATCTCTTTCAGAATTTTCCACAGTTTATTGTGATCCACACAGTCAAAGGTTTTGACATAGTCAATAAAGCAGAATAAGATGTTTTTCTGCATCTCTCTTGCTTTTCAATGATCCAGCGAATGTTGGCAATTTGATCTCTGGTTCCTCTGCCATTTCTAAAACCAGCTAGAACATCTGGAATTTCACAGTTCATGTATTGTTGAAGCCTGGCTTGGAGAATTTTGAGCATTACTTTACTAGCGTATGAGATGAGTGCAATTGTGGAGAAGGGAATGGCAAACCATTTGAGTATTCTTGCTTTGAGAACCTCATGAACAGTATGAGAAGGCTACCAGCCTTATCACTATCCAAAACCAGCTAGATTCCCTGGCAGCTATGGTCCTCCAAGACAGAAGAAGATTAGACCTCCTCACAGCAGAAAAAGGAGGCCTATGCCTATTTTTGAAGGAATCCTACCATTTCTATGCCAATAAATCAGGCGTTGCTAAGGTAGCAGCAAGAAATCTGACAAACAGGGCCTCGAGAACATGTCAACATCCCAGTAACTCATGGGAAAACTAGTTAAGCAATTGGAATTGGATGCCCTGGGTCCTTCCTTTCTAGGCCCTCTCCTTCTCCTTACCCTTATTCTAACTTTCAGCCCATGTTTATTGCATCTCTTTTCAAAATTTCTTCAGGATTGCTTATAAGCCTTCACCAACCGAACTGTCCACGAGCTACTTCTAACTCACTCAGATTATCAAAAACTTTGACCCCGCACAAATCCCCTTGACCCACATTCCACCCATTTCTTATCTCACCCTCATGACACCCCTGTCCTGCATGAAGCAGTTATAGAAGATTGACCTTCAGCCCTTATCCTAAATCAAAAGGCGGGAATGATAGGGTCCACATGGGGTCTCACTGATAAAATGGTCCATTATGTCGACATTGCAAACAAAGAATAAATCATGGTAATCCTTGAGACTGACCAAATTGCCCAAATGGCATCCTGTTAGCTCACTGGAGCCTATCTTCTCAAAGCTGTGAGACCACCAGATTCCAGACCTCCAGCTACATGACAGTCCCTTCAAAGAATTGTTGATTGGTAGGGTATAAGAAAGACCCCAACAGAAAGAGAGGACGCTGGTTCTCCTTAAGGGCCAGTCACCCTCTCTTTTCCCTCTAACACATTTCACTTTTCTTGTCTGACTGCCCGGCTTGCTGTCTTTTTCCCTGCACTCACCTTACAGACTGTACTTCACATACACCTGGCAAAACTGGGCTTGACATTAAATGCATCTGTACTGCCTAATGGTCCTGAAAGCCCGTTAGTTCTGTATTTATGTCACCTTGTCTTACATGGATGAGAACCCATGATCTGGAACAACATAATGGCTAAACATATCATTCTTTCAAAGATAGAAAAGTTGGTGTGAAAATCAATGAAAAATGGAGAGAAGAAACAATAGTAGTTGAGGTTAAAAGAATGACTAAATGGATTATGGAATAATGGAAATTCAATATTGATGTCTCAAGAAAGTCTTAGAGGAAGAAAAAGTTATCATCTGTTAGCACAACTAGACCCTAATGCTCAAAAGGATGAAGTCACATATTTTCCAAGACCATCCCTGCTTTTTGAACCAGATAGGGGCAAATAGAAAGCTGGAAACCCAATTGGCATTACTCTTGGAGGGACTTTGGTCATTCAATATGATGAAACTTTCTTGCGCACCAAGTCGCTTCAGTTGTGTACAACTCTGTTGAACCCTATGGACTGTAGTCCACCAGGGTCCTCTGTCCATGGGATTCTTCAGGCAAGAATCCTGAAGTAGATTGCCATGCCCTCCTCCAAAGGATCTTCCCTACCCAGGGATTGAAGCTGCATCTCTTACATCTCCTGCATTGGTAGGCAGGTTCTTTACCACTAGCACCACCTGGGAAGCCTATGATGAAACCTGCCCTATAGTTAATGACTGAGGTCAGGAAGATGCTCCACTGGAATAGGAAATGGCAACCTGCTCCAGTATTCTTCTCTGGGAGATTCCATGGACAGAGGAGCCTGGTGGGCTACAGTCCATAGGGTCACAAAGAGTCGGACATGACTGAGTGACTGAGCATGAGTAGAACACTAGCAATGTTCCAGTATCTTTTGACTCTTATTTTTAAGGTTATATCTAGTACAAATGGTATCATTTGGGGAAGACATTTGCAGAAACTACTCCCTACTGAGCAGTTGGTCCATGGAATATACAGCTCCTGGCAGACTAATTAATCTGTGTTATAAAAAAACTAGAAAGGTCCCTGGTTATAATGAATGAAAGGTATCAGCAGCCTTCCCACCATGCCACAATATATTGTGCACAGAAATATATTACTCTTGTTTTTGTGGATGGAATATAAAAAGATTCCTAGTGGAGTAAAGCAGTGGACATCACACGATATGTTCCAGTTCCCCTAGGGAATGATCCCATCTTGAGCAACTACCTTAAACAAATGTCATATGACAATACTGATGCTGATGAGCCAATGTATTAGTAGATTGAGTGAAAGCCTTCTCAGTGTATAATACTGATAAAAAATGACTGGCCTAGGATGGGCTGGATTTAGCTAACAATTAGCTGTAGAGTATGTTAAACAGTTCTGCACAAATTTATCACAAAGTACAAATAATGGTAGATTAAGAAGGGAAATGAGTAATCAAAATAGTATAAAATATGAAAATATTTCCCTTGGTAGGATGGATTAGTCATTTTATTAAACTTATCCCTTCCCTATGTGGCTTCTCCAACTCTTAGGCATATTCATGATTATACTATTGCTATGTTTGTTATATAAATGCTATACCAAATGTAGATGCACAGAAAAAGATGATAATTTTTCTACAAGAGGGTTTATATCAAGTGTCAGGGAAGCTGATGGGCAGGAAAGGATTAACTAAGCTAGCCTGGATTCCTCAATTTCTGCATTTTCTAAAGAAAGTTCTCTCTTCAGAACCAGCCTTTGACTAACTCCTGGGAAATAGTCTCTGTATGCTGGAAATTCTACCTGACCCAGCTTGATTTTGTATGTCAGGTAAATTTATAATTTATGCTGAAGGCCTGTTTTGGCTTGGGAATAGGAAGAGGGGCAAAGGCTTAAATAGGTGAGGTCAGGCACAGGCATGTGTGATTGGCTGCCCCAGAATCCCCAGCCACTAAAGCTCAGGTGAGCCTCCTTGGTTGGCAATGCTTCACATGAGTTGTCAACACGTTGTTTCTGGAGAAATTTAAGCATATCTTTGTGTAAATCCACTGGGAGGGGTGGATTTCAGCTTTCACCTGAAAGCTTGAGACTGGTTTCTCCTGAATGTCATCTCATGTACCTTTTCCCATTCAAATTTTGAACCATTTGACCTGAATTTTCACTGTAAACTGTAACTATAGACATAACAGCTTTAAAAAATTTACTTAAGTCTTTGGAGCAAATGAATGAGCATGAGGGTGAAAAAACTTGTGTATTTAAAGGTAGGCCACGTGGAAGAAAGTTTAAGTCAAGATAAATAAACCAAGTTCAGAGTGTTCCTTAATGTGATTTTGTTCATTCATTATTTGGAATGATAGAGATTAGAGTGGTTGACCTCTCAACTATGAATCTGACCCTCAGAATGAACATATGTATCAAGTTTCCGTACAATGCTACACTCATGTAGGAGGTATGGTAACACTGTGGTTTTATGAGCATCTGTGTTAGTATTTTAGACTGATCATACAGAATTACAGGCAGAGAAGGTGGAAAACCTGCATCATTTACAGGCCTATTCAAAGTCTACCATCACGGTGTGTTTGTATGTGTCTTGTTTGTGTGGGTTGAGGTATATATATTTAGGGTTGAGGATGCTTTATTCATTCTTTATTGTGCAAGACATATTGGCAGTTCTAATTAAAAGAATCCTGAAGAGGATGCATCACCTACCTCTTAGCTGATTCTATGAACTAACATGATAGGGCATCTATGCTAGATAGGGCAATTTGACGTTTCATAAAACAGAGATCTTTCTACTTTTCTAAGCAAGCTTACTTGTTTTAAAAACTTTCTTCATAGTGTCTTACTGATGTGTCATACGCTGTTACATATTAGCATAGAATAATAATTACTTTCGCACTTTAAGAAACACACATATGAGGTTATAAGACAGGAGTTGGTGTTTCTTTTCAGTGAATTGTCAGATATTAGACACCCTATATTTTGGAGGTCATACAAATATCTATCCTAATTACTCAACTCTGCCATTGTAACAGGAAAACAGCTGTAAACATCAAGATAAAAAATGGGGAGGGTAACCCTGTTCAAATAAGATAGATTTTTTTTTAAGGCAGTGGGCCAGGTATAGTCACCAGGATTTAATTTGTTGACCCCTATTATAAAGGATTAGATTTTAAATGTTTGGGAAGATCTAATATTATTTTGGGGGCTCCAATTCATCATCACCTTGCTTACAACTACTCATGTAGCTGAGGATCATTTTGAAAACCAGTTCTTTAAAGGAATATCTGTCTTTTCCCACCAGTCATTTAAATCTCCACATGGCTTCCCTTCACCTGTAGCATAAAGCACAAGACCCTTAACAAAGACTGTTTTATGTCAGTTTGAGTGCCAGCTGCTAGATATTGTTGATGATGCAGTAAGTAGTTTATTCTATTAATTATTTTTTGAGAAAAAGTATAGCTTTTCAATATGCATTGCTTACTTTCTTGCATGTAAGAGGAAGCAGATGGTAGGTGAGGGATATCTGAATCTCTTCATCAACATTCTTTAGAGTGTGCATGGGTGCTGTGGCCAGGACTCTGATAATCATTTGTTCTTTGCCACCTGCCTCTCATTTGCATCTGATATTTAAGAATACCACAGGGAGGCAGGAAATCAAGGGGAAAGAGAAGCAGGTTTCATTTCCTTTCTTCTTCCTTTTGGTCTCAGTGTCGTCCCAACAAAGGCCCTTCACACAGCAGTGGTTTCACTAGGAGCACTAAGAACAGCTTTGATATTTCTTCTCATTACAGGGATATTGGACATCACACCCCTTCAGAAAATTCAGCAGCATCAAGAAGCTAGTTACTTCTGTCAACTTGAAAAAACACACAAGGTGAGAGTTGTGAGTTAAGTTTTATTTGGGGCAAAATGAGGGCTATAGCCTGGGAGACAACATTTCAGATAGCTCTGAGAAACTGCTCCCAAGAGGTAAGAGGGAAAGGTCAGTATATATGTGATTTTGGTGAAGGGGGAGTTCATGAAATCAAGCATGTATTTTTGAAGAAGGTTTCTGCTAGTCACAAGGAGCAGATGTTATCATGAAAGCATTTACTGCTTTTCTAGATATAAGGAGATGCAAGAATTAATTGGGCCCATAAAATCAGCTTCTGAAAATATCTTATTTGAAGATCTGTTCTGCCAGATTTTCCAGAGCACAGAGGGCCTCATTTCTGGCCTCCACCTTGAACTCCCTTCAGGAGGTGTTGAAGGTCAACAGTTGTAGCAGCACATGTGATTTAATCTTTCTAGAGGTAGATGTTGTTGTTCAGTCACTAAGTATTGTCTGACTCTCTGTGACCCCATGGACTGCAGCATGCCAGTGTTCCTTATCCTTCACTATCTCCCTGAGTTTGCTCAAACTCATGTCCATTGAGTCAGTGATGCCATCCAACCATCTCATCCTCTGTTGTCCCCTTCTCCTCCTGCCCTCAATCTTTCCCAGCATTAGGGTCTTTTCCAAAGAGTCAGCTCTTTGCATCAGGTGGCCAAAGGATTGGAGCTACAGCTTCAAGGGCCAGTTTGTAGCTGACACCTCTTTCTCCTTCACATCTGAGTTCTAGTACTCGAGAAGCCTCCTCTGAGATCCTAAGGTTCAGCACCAACCAAGCATCTCTCCTTCCTCAGAGATAAGTTCTTGAGCTTGTGGGGTCACTTCTCAGAGTCCTTTTAAGAATCATCATTAGCTTTCCTTCCTCAGAAGTCTGGGTTCCAGCAGTTAGGGTCCTGTCTCCCCATATCCTGTTGGTTTGCCCTACCCTAGGAGTGATAATTTCTTCTTGTTCTTCCTGTCGCTGTATAGCATTAGTCTCCTTACTTGTCTATTTAAATATCACTAGCCTATTAAGCAATTCCTCCTATTAAATTCTCATTCTTACAAACGTGTGATTTCTAAACAGAAATCCAACTTCAACCTGCCTGATATATGTGTGTTTCTGACTGGATCCTGCCTTTGCTTTTCATGACTACATCTTGGATCTGCTGTTTGAATATCTCTCATAGTTGGTGTGTGTGTGAGGGGGATTCTCTGTCAATTTTTTTTCTTCAAATATTTCTTCTTCCCATATATGTCTCCATATCCTTCTGGAAATCCGTTATATATATATATAGCTTTGAAATCACACTTTGTCTCCTACATCTTTTATATAGTTTTTTTTTTCTTTTTTGGCAGTTTCTCTAGTTTCATCTGTACTTTTAAAGCTAACATGTATCTCATTATTTTTCCCTTTAATGTGTCTAATTTGTTATACAGTTGAATCCTGATTTCAGCAATTTGCAGGAGGGGAACTATGCTTCCAGATTTCTTCCATTATTTTGGGATAGAAGGGAGGGAATGCAGAAACAAAGGAGAAGCAGTCAGGAAATAATAGTGCAGATATTGGGCAAGGTCCAGAATCCTCCTCAAGGGATATACATAACAATGTCTTTGAATTCTTCTGCTGGAGCTAAGGCCTCCACCCACGTGGAGGATGACTACTTTGCTTGAGAACAAGATTCTTGAAGCAGTGCCTCACTATCAACCAATCAGAAGAAAGTCTGGACACAGTGGAAGATCATGAAGTCTTTGACCCTCTAACAAAATAATTAATTTCCCTTTCACCCTTTGAAAATTCCATGATCCATCAAAATATTTGGAGTTGGTTTTTGGATACAATCTGCCTTCTCCCCAGGTTGCCAGCCTCCTGAATAAAGCAACCTTCCCTTTCCACCCAACACTGTTTCTCGAGTATTAGCTTTCAAATGTGAGCAGCAGAACCTGAGTTCATTAACAACAGGGCAGTTAAATGCTTTTACTGAAGAGATTTTCACATCAGTTGTTGTTTGTCTTAAGAATCAGTTCAGTTCAGTCGCTCAGTCATGTCCGACTCTTTGCGACCCCATGAATTGCAGCACACCAGGCCTCCCTGTCCATCACCAACTCCCGGAGTTCACTCAGACTAACGTCCTTCGAGTCACTGATGCCATCCAGCCATCTCATCCTCTGTCGTCCCCTTCTCCTCCTGCCCCCAATCCTTCCCAGCATCAGAGTCTTTCCTAGTGAGTCAACTCTTCGCATGAGGTGGCCAAAGTACTGGAGTTTCAGCTTTTGCATCATTCCTTCCAAAGAAATCCCAGGGCTGATCTCCTTCAGAATGGACTGGTTGGATCTCCTTGCAGTCCAAGGGACTCTCAAGAGTCTTCTCCAGCACCACAGTTCAAAAGCATCAATTCTTCAGTGCTCAGCCTTCTTCACAGTCCCACTCTCACATCCATACATGACCACAGGAATAACCATAGCCTTGACTAGACGGACCTTAGTCGGCAAAGGAATGTCTCTGCTTTTGAATATGCTATCTAGGTTGGTCATAACTTTCCTTCCAAGGAGTAAGTGTCTTTTCATTTCATGGCTGCAGCCACCATCTGCAGTGACTTTGGAGCCCCCAAAAGTAAAGTCTGACACTGTTTCCACTGTTTCCCATCTATTTTCCATGAAGTGATGGGACCGGATGCCATGATCTTCATTTTCTGAATGTTGAGCTTTAAGCCAACTTTTTCACTCTCCACTTTCACTTTCATCAAGAGGCTTTTTAGTTCCTCTTCACTTTCTGCCATAAGGGTGGTGTCGTCTGCATATCTGAGGTTATTGATTTTTCTCCCGACAATCTTCATTCCAGCTTGTGTTTCTTCCAGCCCAGTGTTTCTCATGATGTACTTGGCATATAAGTTAAAGAAGCAGGGTGACAATATACAGCCTTGACATACCCCTTTTCCTATTTGGAACCAGTCTGTTGTTCCATGTCCAGTTCTAACTGTTGCTTCCTGACCTGCATACAGGTTTCTCAAGAGGCAGGTCAGGTGGTCTGGTACTCCAATTTCTTTCAGAATTTTCCAGTTTATGATGATCCACACAGTCAAAGGCTTTGGCATAATCAATAAAGCAGAAATAGATGTTTTTCTGGAACTCTCTTGCTTTTTCCATGATCCAGCGGATGTTGGCAATTTGATCTCTGGTTCCTCTGCCTTTGCTAAACCCAGCTTGAACATCAGGAAGTTCACGGTTCACGTATTGCTGAAGCCTGGCTTGGAGAATTTTGAGCATTACTTTACTAGCATGTGAGATGAGTGCAACTGTGCGGTAGTTTGAGCATTCTTTGGCATTGCCTTTCTTTGGGATTGGAATGAAAACTGACCTTTCCCAGTCCTGTGGCCACTGCTGAGTTGTCCAAATTTGCTGGCATGTTGAGGGCAGCACTTTCACAGCATCATCTTTCAGGATTTAAAATAGCTCCACTGGAATTCCATCACCTCCACTAGCTTTGTTTGTAGTGATGCTTTCTAAGGCCCACTTGACTTCATATTCCATGATGTCTGGCTTTAGGTGAGTGATCACACCATCGTGATTATCTGGGTCATGAAGATGTTTTTTGTACAGTTCTTCTGTGTATTCTTGCCACCTCTTCTTGATATCTTCTGCTTCCGTTAGGTCCAGCCATTTCTGTTCTTTATCGAGCCCATCTTTGCATGAAAAATTCCCTTGGTATCTCTAATTTTTTTTGAAGAGATCTCTAGTCTTTCCCATTCTGTTCTTTTCCTCTATTTCTTTGCATTGATTGCTGAAGAAGGCTTTCTTATCTCTTCTTGCTATTCTCTAGAACTCTGCGTTCAGATGCTTATATCTTTCCTTTTCTCCTTTGCTTTTCACTTCTATTCTTCTCACAGCTATTTGTAAGGCCTCCCCAGACAGCCATTTTGCTTTTTTGCCTTTCTTTTCCATGGGTATGGTCTTGATCCCTGTCTCCTGTACAATGTCACGAACCTCATTCCATAGTTCATCAGGCAGTCTATCAGATCTAGGCCCTTAAATCTATTTCTCACTTCCACTGTATAATCATAAGGGATTTGACTTAGGTCATACCTCAATGATCTAGTAGTTTTCCCTACTTTCTTTAATTTAAGTCTGAACTTGGCAATAAGGAGTTCATGATCTGAGCCACAGTCAGCTCCTGGTCTTGTTTTTGTTGACTGTATGGAGCTTCTCCATCTTTGGTTGCAAAGAATATAATCAGTCTGATTTTGGTGTTGACCATCTGGTGATGTCTATGTGTAGAGTTTTCTCTTGTGTTGTTGGAAGAAGGTGTTTGCTATGACCAGCGCATTTTCTTGGCAAAACTCTATTAGCCTTTGCCCTGCTTCATTCCGCATTCCAAAGCCAAATTTGCCTGTTACTCAAAGTGTTTCTTGACTTCCTACTTTTGCATACCTATGTACATATATGGCTAATTCATGTTGAGGTTTGACAGGAAGCAGTAAAATTCTGTAAAACAATTATCCTTAGATTAAAAATAAATAAATTTTAAAAATCTAAAAATTAAAAGGAAAATACATTAAAAGTAACAAAATATATGTATGGATAGAATAAAAATTTGGATACATAGATATTCATGTTTACTTTGAAAGTCTCTACCAGTTCTTAGAATTTTCAATAAGCTTTCCTATAATGAGGGGGGGAAAAAGAGATGGAAATAATATATGCCATTGTGCTATGCACAGTATTCTGTTTTGAGAGGAAGACAGTTAGACATGCAGGTTAGCCTTGTCATTAGGTGATGGTGAAATATTCCATGGGCTGGAGAGTCTTGCCTATAAACCTTGTCTCTAGTTTACCTGATCTCCTGGGTATGTTTCCTTTTGGTTTTCATTGTGCAGAATACCAGCTCTGGTCAGCAGGTGGCACCTATTCCTGTGATTTCTCAGAACAGAGAGGTATTACATTTACTTTTTGAAAAGGATGTTAAGATACAACATGGAGAAAATTCCAAACACATATAAATCCATACATGCATTGAAATAATATTGCTAATTTACAAAGCAAGGCGGAACATTATGCAGTGATGTGGAATAAGTTGCATGACAAATGAAAATTCTAGAATGTCATCATTTATTGAAAAAATTTGAGGGGTCAAAATGCCTCTGAAATAGAGTGTGCACACTCTCATGTCCCCTTAACTAAGAAGGACAGATCCTATGAGCCTCTACATAGGCTAAGCAGAGACATGAGGGATATTGTAGACCTGATCTTACCACTTTGCAATGCAGGTGACATTTTGCATTCTGGTTGTTGTGTTGTACTTTTTGGAGACAAACGGTGAGAGTTTGATGTTTTGAAAGCCAGCTCATGACACTGTATGAAGCAGATTTACGGCTGTCTTCCTGAATTCTACAAAACAGCTTTTTCAAACTTTTTGTTCTGAAGACCCCAAAAGCTTTATTTAGGTGGCTTATATTTGCCAGTATTGGAAAACAAGAAAATAATGCTGAGCACTTTTAATGTATTTATTCACTTAAAGTAGCAACATTAAACCCATTTCATGCTCGAATAAAAAGCATACACTTTTGGAAAAATAAGCATATTTTTGAAAACTAAAATATTCTATTTTCTTTAGTGACCTTTGATCAACCTTTTAAAAATAAGAGACATTATCACTTTATTTCACCAAAATGGAGATTAAGGAACAGAGTGGTTAAGTGGCATTGGGAAAGTCACGCTCGGGGATGAATGACAGATCTGAGACTCAAATTTTCCTCTATTTTTCTGAAATTAAAATGAGTGAGCACAAACACCTCACTATTTGGTCTCCCTGAGAAACTAGATAGGCTATCTAATCTTAATAGTCTTGATAACCACCTCCATTTCCTGTACGTTAAGAACCTTTTGAAATCCTTTATGCAGTTTGCACACTGGTGTATCTCTAATCCATCAGGGCCCTTCTCCTGTGGCTCCCACACAATAGGGGATGATCTTGTTTTGCTCTCAAGTGGGTAGATCCAGTGGTGGGCTGGAGCTTGTTCAGACCAGCACAAGAAAGCTGGTTCTCTGCATCACTTGCTAACGCAGTTCTCATTGACATCATCTCAGTGGCTAAAAATAGCAGGTCACAGTGTGTGTGTGTGTGTGTGTGTGTGTGTGTGTGTGTGTGTGTGTGGGGGGGGGTGGGTAAAGGGGTTAAACCAAGGAACCTGGAACTGCTGGAAACCAGACTGCACCGCCTCGTCTCCTGGGGGCCTGTTACATGCTCACTATTGCTCAGGACTGATCACATAGGCATTGCCTCTAGGCCTATTATAGGAGAAAGTGCTGCATCGCTCTGCTGCTTTGTCGAATGTGAATGACTGTGAGACAGGACATGAGCGTGCTTATGCACTCTGATGACTTTGTGCAGTCCTTATCAATCTTATTAGATTAAAAAAATCTCAAGGTGGTTGTAAGAAACCTACCTCTAAGATTATCCTCTGACAGTGTGGTTTCAGCATTACCTTGGCAAACCAGATTGCAAATGTGAGATATTTCGATTAATCTCCCTGCTGCCCCAGGGCCCCGGCCACTTCGTGGTTGTTTCTCCTGGAGTTGTGACTCTTCTCAGGAACCATTTTCTTCTCGAAGCCCTAATAATACACACTTGTCGAAAAGTAGGCACAACTTCCTTTGACCCTGGTGAAAATCTGATTTTCTAGTTTGCCTTCGTCTGATATCCAGATACTTTATGTTCTGTGGGTCATTTTAAAGTGACCAGCAACCCACAGGCTTCCACCTGTCTTGTATTTTGGCAGACCAAAAGGTGGTTTGTAACAGACACTGGAGTATGAGTCTGTGTCTCTAACAGGGGAATCATACTGCTTAACCCTTCTTTACTTCCTTGCTAATCCCTTGTGTAAAAGCTTGCTTTCTCTAAATGCCTCTACCATGGCAAATATTGTCTCCAATATTTCCTTCATTAGATTGGGATGGCATAAGTGACTAAGATCAAGTATAACACTATGATTCTGAGAATGTGCTTTCATTTCCTGGTTTCCTTGAAAAGCTAACATGAACAAGAGCATTTTGATGACATTCTGGTTTCTATGACAACTGGAATATGCCATTTTATCCTGCAGGCAGGAACATTTAACAAGGATGGTACAGGCTGGATGGACTAGCAGCAAACATCTGAAGCCCAGTATGTGATTACTATCACTGTGAAATAGTGTATGTGTGGGCATGCTTGTGTATGTGTGATTTGGGAAGGTGAGGTGTTTAGTTGGGGGTTAGGGACTTTAAGCTCTCCTGTTTTATTGAAGAAATTGGAAATTCCCACTAAAGAGAATCTGAGGTGATGAGTCACCTTTCTGTATTTTTCTGTGTCCTAAGATGACTCCTGTTGTGTGAGGGCATTGAGATCTGAGTTTTTAAAGCAGAGACCTCCAAATATGTCTGATCTTACATCTTTGTTTAAAAGGTTTTGCCTTCGGCATTGAGAGATCGTGTACACCTGTGGCTGATTCATGTCAATGTATGGCAAAACAAATACAGTATTGTATTGTAGAATAAAGTATTAAAAAAATTAAAAAAAAGAAAATAGAGGAGAGAAGAAAAAAAAAGTTTTTGCTTAAACTCTTAAAGATGTATTTTGTTCGTTTTACATCTCTACTAAGAAATTATTGTGTTTGTCAGAGGAGTGTATTCTCCTTGGTTCTGTCTCATCTCAACGAAAATTTGAAGCAACGGATGTTAGAGCCCTTGGTGTGTCATAGCTCTCAGACAGACCGTGTTATAGCTTTCAGGTCTCGGACAGACCGTGTTATACCTCTCAGGTCTTGACCAGACCATGTTACAGCTCTTAGATCAGTGTTACAGCTCCATGTTACAGCTCTATTTTCTTTAGACAATAGCAGGAAAATCCATCCTCGAGGCGTGAGGGCATGCCAACCCAAAGAAGCAAAGAGAAGAGTAAGGGAGTGCGCCAGTGTGCAGGAGAGAGACCCTCGGCCCTTTGGCTCCTTTTTTATGTTTTTACTTCCCCCTGGGCCTGCCCTATGTAAATCGGGCTAGCCAGATGTGCTGTTTGTTCTACCTGAGGTTCTCACTCAGGTCCTCAGACCTTCCTTTGTTCTTTTATCACAGGCTTTTCCCTTCCTTGTCGTTTAGCCACAGCTATTCTGGACTCCTGTTCCTAGTCTAACTACCTAACATGTGTATGTTATGGGAGAGAAAATGTGAAGTCAAGATGTAATGAGATAAATGAGTGGGATTAGAAAATCTAATGTAACTGTGTGTAATCAGAGTTGAAAGGTGTGCAACTTGAGCAGTTGACACATAGATTAAAAAAAAAGATCTTCTCTTTATAAAACAAACTTGTTGTCATCACACCACTAATTAAAATTGTAAATGGTTCCACATTTATCACATAAGCATAAGGTACAAACTTCTTAACAAAGGTCCTGATTTTTGTTTTTGTGGTTTAGGAAGTAGCTGTTGCTGGTGTTGTAATTATTTCTGTATTTGCTATGTTTTAAAAGAAAGTCATGGCATCTAAAGGAACTGCTGTTGTTCAGTCATGTTTGACTCTTTGCAACCCCAAGGACTGCAGCACCCCAGGCTTCCCTGTCCTTCACTATCTCCCAGAATTTGCTCAAACTCATGTCCATTGAGTTGATGATGCCATCCAACTATCTTATCCTCTATGTCTCCTTCTCCTCCTGTCCTTAATCTTTCCCAGAATCATGGTCTTTTCCAATGAATTGGCTCTTCACATCAGGTGGTCAAAGCACTGGCACTTCAGCTAAAGGAATTACTGTTGCATTTGTTGTCAGGATATGAGATTTAGAAAGACATAAGTACTAGGTAAAGGGTATCTATGTCTGTTCTCTGCACCAAATCTTACACAGTGGTCTGTGATGCTGAGACTCTCATACTATTGTTAAATGAATTCTTATTCAAGTTGTTATTTGTTTCAACAATTAATAAGGGAACCAATAAACTACTGAAGATTTTTCAAATAAGAAATTGAGATACCGATATCATTTTCCTATAAGACAAATTGTGTATGAATTGCTAAGAATAGGAATCATTTGCATTTCCATGAATGGAAACAATGGCATTACTATCAGTTTTCTACATGTCAATTTTCTTTTATGGATTGGTAAAGTAGTCTAATCAATCAAAGATGATGAAAAGGTCATACTTCTATAGAATGAGCTAATCCCTACAGGACCCATTAGCCAGTGTGTGACATTCCACTGTAGGGTCCCAGGAATTTCTTGTGCCTATTTCTGAGTCTTTGACATGTTTTCTAGGCAGGGTGGTATTAAGAAAAGGGCTCATTTTAAAGAGAATTCCTCACTAGAACTGGTTTTTATTTTTTTATTCCCTGCACAAGTGGTCAAAGTCACCACTCTGATCAGCAGGTGGAACTTATTGTGCTCATTGTATATGGGTGAAAAACAGATTACTAAATATTCTCAATAAACATTCTCTTTATTTATTCTCAGTAAAAGAAATAAGCAAATTTCCTGCCATCACACCACTAACTGAAATCTGTAAATGTTTCTCAATTTATTATATAAGCATAAGATAAGAATTCCTTAACAAATGACCTGATTTTTGGTTTTGCGTTTTAGAAAATGGATGTCGCTGATGTTACACTTAACCTCTGTATTTGTTGTGCTTCAAAAAAAAAAAAAAAAAGTACATAGTGGGAATTCCCTGGTGATCCTGGGGCTAAGACTCCATGCTCTCAGTGCAGGGGACCTGGGTTGGATCCCTGGTCGGGGAACTAGATCCCACCTGCTGCAACTAAGAGTTCCTGTGGCACAACTAAGACCTGGTGCAGCCAAATAAATAATTTTTTAAAAATATATAACATCTGAAAGATTTGCTGTTGCATTCTTTGTCAGGTATATGCTTTAGGAAGAAGTAGATACCTAAGTCCATTGGCTTCATATGCTATACTCTGTGCATGACGCTGGGACTAGGAGTCTCCCAAGCTCATTTTTCCTTCACTAGCCAGTCAGGTTCACAAAAAGGAAAGAGAAGCAGAATGTGCCTTTGTCTCTGTTCCTATTCTTCTCAGTGTCACCTGAATAAAAACCATAAACAAAAATAAGGCCATATGATTTTAGAAGTGGTAGAATATCCAAAATAGAATTCTAAGTTAACTCTGATTTTGTTTTTAAAAGAAAGAAAATTAAAAAAGAGGGCCCTCGCTTGTTAATCATGACTGTTTTTGGTTTTGTATCTTCTCTATGTTTTTCTCATTGGCTTTGTTTTCTAGGCGTTTTACTATAACTGGCCTAAGGATGTGCTTGCATGTGTGCATGTATGTGAATTATGTTTTTGTTTTAAAGCACACGTGGAATATTCTGCTTGATATTGTTCATTATTTTGGAAAATTATCAGCTATGGTTCTTGCTTTCCCAGGTTCTCTTCTGGTACTCTTTACTATCTCTTAGGTGTGTAGGTACATAAATTTTAATAAGAAATATTTTCTTTGATCAATATAAAATAGTAGCCTAAGAACTTTTCAAAGATATGTTTCTTACATTCTCTTTGTAAGGTATCATTTTGCTATTGTTACATTCTTTTCATACTTTTATCTGATATTTTATCTCCTATCTCCTTAAAATCTCTATAAAGTCATATTAAATGCATACGTACATATAAATGCATCCTTTGTGTAATATTTTATAGTATTAAAGGGAAAAAAGTCAGGTCTACATTTGCTATCCATTTCCATCCTTGTTACTCTCCTGTTTCATGTGTTATCAGATTTCAGCTTACCATTCAAGACTCAAATTTATCCTATTTTTATCCTAAGATAAACATGCACATCATTGCTCTCCACCTGTAGTGTTTTACATTTGCACTTCATTGATCTCTAACCTGATTATATCAACCAGAATTTTTCTTTTGTGTCAGTGCATTTAGATATGTATCAGTCTTTGTAATGAATAAATAATATATCCTTCTTGACTTAAACTCAGTGTTTTAGTCTGTCTCATGGATAGCACTTTCCTTATACATAATTTTGTCATTGTTATAATGAACTACAATGTGATGACCTATTTTGTGTACATGAGCAACTCCTTAAACTTGTGCACAACACAGGAAAATCAATAAGTTCTGAAAGACACATTTTGTTCTCTCACTTGAATGTTAGTAATTATAAAGGTCTCAACTTAAGGAAAATAAGATACTCTTGACTTTTAAACTGAGAACACTATGCATAATATTATTACACAGGGTATACTAGATACTTTTCCTGTGGCAGAGTAATAGGTAACCTTTGAAAGAAAGTTAGCCTGCTGAACTGGAGAAACAACCTGAATTTTTTATGAGCTTTGACAGGGAGACTATTCAGTTCAGTCAGTTCAGTTGCTCAGTCGTGTCCAACTCTTCGCAAACCCATGAACCACAGCATGCCAGGCCTCCTTGTCCATCACCAATTCCCAGAGTTCACCCAAATTCATATCCATCGAGTCGATGATGTCATCTAACCATCTCATCCTCTGTTACCCCCTTCTCCTCCTGCCTTCAATCTTTCATAGCATCAGGGTCTTTTCTAATGAGTAAGCTCTTCGCATGAGGTGGCCAAAGTATTGGAGTTTCAACTTCAACATCAGTCTTTCCAATGAACACCCAAGACTGGTCTCCTTTAGGATGGACTGGTTGGATCTCCTTGCAGTCCAAGGGACTCTCAAGAGTCCTCTTCAACAACACAGTTCAAAAGGAAGACTATTCACTCTTGTCTTAAAATAATGCCTTCAAGATAAACCATGAGTGTGGTATGGTTCTTTTTCTGAAGTGCTCGTGCTTTTCCTTTTTCTAAATAGGACATGGTCTTCTATGGCATCTACCTGAACTCTAGGTTTTTCTGACTAGTTGTTTAGAGAAAACTTGGGAGTCAGAGATTCAGTACTGAAAGTTCAGTAAATTGAATACGTGTATGCACATTTATGGTCATGTGATATAATTTGCAAAATGAGAAATATCTTTTATTCCTAATTAGCAAACTGAGGACAATTTTGTGAGTCTTCTGTTCATAATAGTTGCTATTTAAATGCTATGTACAAAAAACAACCCTCTTAAAATTATGCATGAACCCTCTGAAGAAATATATGAACTGGCAAACAACATGACAACAATTCTTTTTTTTAATTTTTTAAAATATAAATTTATTTATTTTAATTGGAGGTTAATTACTTTACAATATTGTATTGGTTTTGCCATACTTCAACATGAATCTGCCACAGGTATACACGTGTTCCCCATCCTGAACCCCCCTCCCTCCTCCTTCCCCATACCATCCCTCTGGGTCTTATGATTGAAATTTATTACCCAATTGTTCTAAAAATTCACACCTAGTCCAATGCAATCTTATAAACTTTTAAAAAGCACACATGAAAATTTATGCTGAAATTGATCTGGAGATGATAAAGTGCAATAATAGGCAAGACTGCATTTTCGTTATAAAAGTAATTTTATACACTATGCTTTTATTATGATAAAGGAAACTTCTGACTCATTTTATGAAATTACTGTTTTTAAAGACTTTTAAATGGTAAAGCCTACAGCCTACAAGAAGTTCTACTAAATAGTAATTGTAGGCAAAGGGCATTGGGTAAAGATGAAAGAAAATGAATTACTGCCTCCAGGTTATGATATGGTATGTTTTTTATCAAGAAAACTACCCCATTTTGAAAGAATTATTTGATAAAGATTGTTTTTTTGTATGTAAATTATATCTCAAGTTTTTTTTTTTTGCATTTTATTATTTTATTTTATTTTATTTTATTTTTTAAAATACTTTATTCTACATTACAATACTGTATTTGTTTTGCCATACATTGACATGAATCAGCCACAGGTGTCCACGATTTCCCAGTGCCGAAGCCCCCTCCCACCTCCCACCCCACATCTTCTCCCTGAATCATCCCGTGCACCAGCCCCATGCATCCTGCATCCTGTATTGAACATAGACTGGCGCTTCATTCTTACAAGATAGTATACATGTTTCAATGCCGTTCTCCCGAATCATCCCACCCTCTCCCTCTCCCCCAGAGTCCAAAAGTCCGCTCCATACCTCTGTGTCTCTTTTGTTGTCTCACATAGAGGGTCATCATTACTATCCTTCTAAATTCCATATATATGTGTCAGTATACTGTATTGGTGTTTTTCTTTCTGGCTTAATTCACTCTGAATAATCGGCTCCAATTTCATCCATCTCATTAGAACTGAGTCGAATTTATTCTTTTTAAGGGCTGAGTAGTTTGTGTATATGTACCACAGCTTTCTTATCCATTCATCTGCTGATGGACATCTAGGTTGTTTCCATGTCCTGGCTATTATAAACAGTGCTACAATAAACATTGGGGTACATGTGTCTCTTTCAATTCTGGTTTCCTCAGTGTGTATGCCCAGCAGTGGGATTGCTGGATCATAAGGCAGCTCTATTTGCAATTTTTAAGGAGTCTCCACACTGTTTTCCATAGTGGCTGTACTAGCTTGCATTCCCACCAGCAGTGTAAGAGGGTTCCCTTTTCTCCACATCCTCTCCAGCATTTATTGCTTGTAGACTTTTGGATCGCAGCCATTCTGACTGGTGTGAAATGGTACCTCATTGTGGTCTTGATTTGCATTTCTCTGATAATAAGTGATGTTGAGCATCTTTTCATGTGTTTGTTAGCCATCCATATGTCTTCTTTGGAGAAATGCCTATTTAGTTCTTTGGCCCATTTTTTTTATTGGTTCATTTATTTTTCTGGAGTTGAGCTGCATAAGTTGCTTGTATATCTTTGAGATTAGTTGTCTGTCAGTGGTTTCATTTGCTATTGTTTTCTCCCATTCAGAAGGCTGTCTTTTCACCTTGCTTATAGTTTCCTTTGTTGTGCAGAAGCTTTTAATTTTAATTAGATCCCATTTGTTTATTTTTGCTTTTATCTCCAGTATATTGGGAGGTGGATCATAGAGGATCCTGCTGTGATTTATGTCGGAGAGTGTTTTGCCTAAGTTTTCCTCTAGGAGTTTTATAGTTTCTGGTCTTACATTTAGATCTTTAATCCATTTTGAGTTTATTTTTGTGTATGGTGTTAGAAAGAGATCTAGTTTCATTCTTTTACAAGTGGTTGACCAGTTTTCCCAGCACCACCTGTTAAAGAGACTGTCTTTACTAAATTGTATATTCTTGCCTCCTTTGTCGAAGATAAGGTGTCCATAGGTGTGTGGGTTTATCTCAGGGCTTTCTATTTTGTTCCATTGATCTATATTTCTGTCTTTGTGCCAGTACCATACTGTCTTAATGACTGTGGCTTTGTAGTAGAGCCTGAAGTCAGGCAAGTTGATTCCTCCAGTTCCATTCTTCTTTCTCAAGATTGCTTTGGCTATTCGAGGTTTTTTGTATTTCCATACAAATCTTGAGATTACTTGATCTAGTTCTGTGAAAAATACTGCTGGTAGCTTGATAGGAATTGCATTGAATCTGTAGATTGCTTTGGGTAGTATACTCATTTTCACTATATTGACTCTTCCGACCCATGAGCATGGTATATTTCTCCATCTATTAGTGTCCTCTTTGATTTCTTTCATCAGTGTTTTATAGTTTTCAACATATAGGTCTTTAGTTTCTTTAGGTAGGTATATCCCTAAGTATTTTAATCTTTTCGTTGCAATGGTGAATGGGATTGTTTCCTTGACTTCTTTTTTCTACTTTCTCATTATTAGTGTATAGGAATGCAAGGGATTTCTGAGTGTTGATTTTGTATCCTGCAACTTTACTATATTCGTTGATTAGCTCTAGTAGTTTTCTGGTCGAGTCTTTAGGGTTTTCTATATAGAGGATCATGTCGTCTGCAAACAGTGAGAGTTTTACTTCTTCTTTTCCAATTTGGATTCCTTTTATTTCTTTTTCTGCTCTGATTGCTGTGGCCAAAACTTCCAGTACGATATTGAATAGTAGTGGTGAAAGTGGACACCCTTGTCTTGTTCCTGACTTTAGGGGAAATGGTTTCAATTTTTCACCATTGAGGATAATGTTAGCTGTGGGTTTGTCATATATAGCTTTTATTATGTTGAGGTACTTTCCTTCTATTCCTGCTTTCTGGAGAGTTTTTATCATAAATGGATGTTGAATTTTGTCAAAGGCTTTTTCTGCATCTATTGAGATAATCATATGATTTTTATTTTTCAGTTTGTTAATGCGATGAATTACATTGATTGACTTGCGGATATTGAAGAATCCTTGCATCCCTGGGATAAAGCCCACTTGGTCATGGTGTATGATCTTTTTAATGTGTTGCTGGATTCTGACTGCTAGGATTTTGTTGAGGATTTTTGCAGCTATGTTCATCAGTGATATTGGCCTGTAGTTTTCTTTTTTGTGGTGTCTTTGTCAGGTTTTGGTATTAGGGTGATGGTGGCCTCATAGAATGAGTTTGGAAGTTTACCTTCCTCTGCAATTTTCTGGAATAGCTTCAGTAAGATAGGCGTTAGCTCTTCTCAGAATTTTTGGTAGAATTCAGCTGTGAAGCCGTCTAGACCTGGGCTTTTGTTTGCTGGAAGATTTCTGATTACAGTTTCAATTTCCATGCTTGTGATGGGTCTGTTAAGATTTTCTATTTCTTCCTGGTTCAGTTTTGGAAAGTTGTACTTTTCTAAGAATTTGTCCATTTCTTCCAAGTTGTCCATTTTATTGGCATATAATTGCTGATAGTAGTCTCTTATGATTCTTTGTATTTCTGTGTTGTCTGTCGTGATCTGTCCATTTTCATTTCTAATTTTATTGATTTGATTTTTTTCTTTTTGTTTCTTGATGAGTCTGGCTAATGGTTTGTCAATTTTATTTATCCTTTCAAAGAACCATCTTTTTGCTTTGTTGATTTTTGCTATGGTCTCTTTCGTTTCTTTTGCATTCATTTCTGCCCTAATTTTTAGGATTTCTTTCCTTCTACTAACTCTGGGGTTCTCTATTTCTTCCTTTTCTAGTTGCTTTAGGTGTAGAGTTAGGTTATTTATTTGGCTTTTTTCTTGTTTCTTGAGGTATGCCTGTATTGCTATGAACTTTCCTCTTAGCACTGCTTTTACAGTGTCCCATAGGTTCTGTGTAGTTGTGTTTTCATTTTCATTTGTTTCCATGCATAATTTGATTTCTTTTTGATTTCTTCTGTGATTTGTTGATTATTCAGTAGGGTGTTGTTCAGCCTCCAAATGTTGGAATTTTTAATGGCTTTTCTCCTGTAATTGAGATCTAACCTTAGTGCATTATGGTCAGAGAAGATGCTTGGAATAATTTCAATTTTTTTGAATTTATCAAGGTTAGATTTATGACCCAGGATGTGATCTATCCTGGAAAATGTTCCGTGTGCACTTGAGTAAAAGGTGAAATTCATTGTTTTGGGGTGAAATGTCCTATAGATATCAATTAGGTCTAACTGGTCTATTGTATCATTTAACATTTGCATTTCTTTGTTAATTTTCTGTTTAGTTGATCTGTCCATAGGTGTGAGTGGGGTATTAAAGTCTCCCACTATTATTGTGTTATTATTAATTTCCCCTTTCATGGTTGTTAGCATTTGTCTTACATATTGCGGTGCTCCTATGTTGGGTGCATATATATTTATAATTGTTATATCTTCTTCTTGGATCGATCCTTTAATCATTATGTAGTGGCCTTCTTTGTCCCTTTTCACAGCCTTTGTTTTAAAGTCTATTTTATCGGATATGAGTATTGCTACTCCTGCTTTCTTTTGGTCTTTATTTGCATGGAATATCTTTTTCCAGCCCTTCACTTTCAATCTGTATGTGTCCGTTGTTTTGAGGTGGGTCTCTTGTAGGCAGCATATATAGGGATCTTGTTTTTGTATCCATTCAGCCAGTCTTTGCCTTTTGGTTGGGGCATTCAACCCATTTACATTTAAGGTAATTATTGATAAGTATGCTCCTGTTGCCATTTACTTTATTGTTTTCAGTTCAGGTTTATACATCCTTTTTGTGTTTCCTGTCTAAAGTCTATCCTTTAGTATTTGTTGGAGAGCTGGTTTGGTGGTGCTGAATTCTCTCAGCTTTTGCTTGTCTGTAAAGCTTTTGATTTCTCCTTCATATTTGAATGAGATTCTTGCTGGGTACAGTAGTCTTGGCTGAAGGTTATTATCTTCCATCACTTTAAATATGTCTTGCCATTCCCTCCTGGCCTGAAGAGTTTCTATTGAAAGATCTGCAGTTATTCTTATGGGGATCCCCTTGTGTGTTATTTGTTGTTTTTCCCTTGCTGCTTTTAATATTTGTTCTTTGTGTTTGGTCTTTGTTAGTTTGATTAGTATATGTCTTGGGGTATTCCGCCTTGGGTTTTCCCTGTTTGGCACTCTCTGGGTTTCTTGGACTTGGGTGATTATTTCCTTCCCTATTTTAGGGGAGTTTTCAACTATTATCTCCTCAAGTATTTTCTCATGGTCTTTCTTTTGTCTTCTTCTTCTGGGACTCCTATAATTCGAATGTTGGAGCGTTTCATATTGTCTTGGAGGTCTCTGAGGTTGTCCTCATTTCTTTTAATTCGTCTTTCTTTTTCCCTCGCTGAGTCATTTATTTCTACCATTCTATCTTCTATTTCACTAATCCTATCTTCTGCCTCCCATATTCTACTATTTGTAGCCTCCAGAGTGTTTCTGATCTCATTTATTGCATTATTCATCATATGCTGACTCTTTTTATTTCTTCTAGATCCTTGTTAACCCTTTCTTGCATCTTCTCAATCCTTGACCCCAGGCTGTTTATCTGTGATTCCATTTTGATTTCAAGATTTTGGATCATTTTCACTATCAGTATTCAGAATTCTTTCTCAGGTAGATTCCCTATCTCTTCCTCTTTTGTTTGGTTTGGTGGGCATGTCTCCTGTTCCTTTCCCTGCTGGATATTCCTCTGTCTCTTCATCCTGGTTATATTGCTGCGTTTGTGGTGGCTTTTCTATATTCTGGGAATTTGTGGAATTCTCTTTATTATAGAGCTTCCTCTCTGTGTTTGGGGTTATATCAGTGGCTTGTCAAAGTTTCTTGATTAGAGAGGCTTGTGTTGAAGTTCTGTGGGTGGAGTTGGATTTCCTCTCTCTGGAGTGTTGTGAAGTGTCAGGTAATGGTTTATGGGACGTCAATGGTTTTGGAGTATTTTGAGCTGCCTGTGTATTGAAGCTCAGGGGCTTGTTCTTGTGTTTGCTGGAGAATTGGCGTGGTATGTCTTGCTCTGGAACTTGTTTGTCCTTGGGCGGTGCTCAATTTCAGTATAGGTATGAAGGCTTTTGATGAGCTCTTATTGGATAATGTTCCCTGTATTCAGGAATTCTTTGATGATCTCAGGATTTGGACTTACGCCTCCTGATTCTGGTTTTCAGATTTATTTTTACAATAGCCTCATGATTTCTCCATCTATTCAGCACTATTGTTAAAACATCTGGGTTAATGATGATAGGTTTCTCCACCTTGAGGGTCGTCCCTAGAGGATCACTGAGTTACTTGGAGGAGAGAAGAGGGAGGGGGTAGTTAGAGGTGAGTGGAATGGGATGAGGTGGATTCAAAAGAGGAAAAAGCAAACTAGCCCGTAACCACTTTCTTGTGTGTGCTCCAAAGTCAGGACCTCTCAGAGGTGGTCACAGAGTTATACATGGAAGAGGAGAGGGAGGAAGTAGATAGAGGTGGTCAGGAGGATGAAAGAGGGAGATGGGAAGGAGGGATACAGATCCGGCCAGTGACCAGTTCCCTGAGAATTCTCCACCTTCGGGAGCACACAGAGATTTATAGAGTTGGGTAGAGAATAGGAGGGGGAGGGAGAGAAAAGAAAGATTCCAAAGGAGGAGAGAGTGGTCAAGCCAGTAGTCTCGCACTCATGTAAAATTGGGTACTGAAGATTAGGTTTTTAAAAGTACAAAACTGGCAACAAATACCAAAATTTTGAGATTAAAAATCTGGAGAAGAGATTGGATTTTCAGAGATTAAATATTAAAGATAAGAAGAAGAAGGAGACAAAAATTTAAAAAAAAATTGAGAAAAAATAAAAATAAAAATAAAATAAAGTAAAAGACTCCAGAATTATTAAAAAACAACTTCCACTACCAATAGGACTATATACAGCATTTGCTTTAAAGATAGGGTTGTTTTTTTTTTTTGAAAAGTAATGATAGGTTATAAAGATAATAAATATAAATATAGAAGATTTAAAAATTTAAGCAAGTTTAGAAAAAAACAAAAAGAAAAGAAGAGAAAACAAATTTAAAAAAAAAAAAACTTTTTTTTTTTTTTTTAAGAAAGAAAAAAATTCTTAAAAAAAAAAGTCACGCTTTCACATCATAACGGTATATCTGGCGCTTTCTCTGTCGTAGACTGTGTGGGGTCGCTACCAAGGCAGTTCCCTCTGTTTGACTTCCTCTGTTTGCTGGTCTCTTCCATGTCTGGTTTCTGTCTTGACACAGGGAGGGTGATGGTGGACTCTGCACTGGGCTTGCCCCTTCTCGCTCTTTGGGATAACCTTGTGGGGCCTGCCCTATGCTTCATGCGTTTCCCCGGTCTTTGGCGCTCAGGATTGGCGGTCAGGAAGACTTGGATTTGGTTGAACAGGGGCTTTGTTCCCTCCCCAAGTCCGAGTGGCTAGGGAGTTTGGCACGCGCTATTGCGACTTCTGGGCTTCCGGGTTGCTCAATTTTCTGGGAGCTCCAGCGGGCTCTCTTTCTCCGACAGATGATGACTGTTCAGAGCCCCCCAGCAGTTTCAATAACAAAGAAACTTGTTTGCAACTTGGTAGGTAATGTCACTCTTGAGCTGCGATTGCCCCCTTCCAGCGCTTAGGGCTCTGGCTGCCTGTCGCCGGAGGGGGATGGTCTGCAGCCGGCTAGTGCTGATCCGTCCTTTGTTCTGTGCGCAGGCCTGTTGGTGGGTGTCTTATATTCGAGCGTTTCCCGTGTTAGCTATCCCACAGACTGGTTTGCTAGACCAAGATAGCTCTTTCTAGCCACGCGTGGACCCGATTCTGGCCCCGTTACACCCTGATTCTTGAGAAAAGCCCTGCAGCCTACGTCTCCCGCGGCCCAATTCTTAGAAAGGACTGTCGAGGGCGCGCTCCTCCCTGCCCAACCCCCACTGCTGTCGGACGCAGGCGTTTGCGCTGCTGATCCGCTGGGGGTTATACTGTTGAATTCGTAATCTGTTGGTTTTAATTATTTATTTATTCTTCCTTCCTGTTATGTTGCCCTCTGTGCTTCCAGGGCTCGCCCCATACACAGCTGTGAGAATGCTCCCCAATTTTAGGGAACCTCTCTTTTAAGAGTCTCTTCCTGGGACGGGATTCCCTTCCCATGCCGGGGTTCCCTCCCTACCTCCTTTGTCTCTATCTTCGTGTGTATTAATTCCTACCTGGTTTTGAACCTGATGATCTGCTTTGCTGGATGCCTGATGTCCTCTGCCAGCAGTCAGAAGTTGTTTTCTGGAATTTACTCAGCTTTGAAATGTTCTTTTGATGAAGTAGTGAGGGAGAAAGTGCTCTCCCCATCTTATTCCTCCGCCATCTTTTTCGTCCCAGATAAAGATTGTTTATCTTTTTCCTCAGAAGTTATTTAAGCCCTCACTCAAGAAAGGAGTTAACAAACTAGAGCACGTAAAATAATTCTTCCAAAACCATGCCTGTTGATTGGAGAAGCAGTTAATTTTCATTTAATTCTTCCATTCTTTAAAGAGCAAATATCATACAACAGAAGTTAAACAGGAACTTTGAAAAATTAAGATATTCAATAGAAAATTTCATTTTTTGATTTATCTAAAATTGACTGACATTATAGATTTCAGAGCTGTCAGTTATAATGTTTCCCATTTGTTTTAATCTCATTGTGTTTTCACAATTTTCAGACAGTGTTTGGCTGAATTCTAATGTCAGATATTAGATACACATTTATACCCAAGGATCTATGAGAAATTCAATTTATTTTAAAAGTTAGTGTGGTGTTTTTCAACACTCTATGGCATTGGTACTGGTGTGCAGGTGGGAACTGCTATTTATATCTTCATATATATTTGTCTCTTTCTCTATATGTATCTATTTATCTGTTCCCTCTAGAGGAAGAGAAGAGAAAGGTATTTCTATTAGTACAAAATGTGAAAAGGAAAATATCTTTAAGATTATATATATGGGACCAAACAAGTGGTTAGAGAATAGTTTAATATTTTTATTTAGCATACTTCCATTTTGATTGTTTCTCTCAGGCACGCATTGCTTTGGAAATCAGAAAATAACTATAATTGATGTTTTGGCTACATGTCAAAAATACCCTAATAAAAAATCTCATTCTTTAAAAAATAAAAGCAAATGTGAAAAAAATGTGAATATCAACAAATGTTAAAATAGGCTGTGCAAGTTTAAAAAAACTTTTATATCATATCATATATATATATATATATACATACACACACACACACACATAGAATAAAACTTCTGTGGTATGTGGATTCAAATCTTTGTAAAAAAAAAAAAACCTTTCTGAGTGATTGGAAAACTGATGATATATAGATATAATTTATAACACCATTTATATATTTTTTAAACACAATTTCAGATTTTCTGATAAGCATTTAGATAAGAAAATAAGTGAAGCTGAAAATAACATTTATACATGACACAAATATTTGTAGGAATGTGTACAAGCAGTGAGCATGGAATACATGCACCAATATATCAAGCCTCTTGTGAACGGTGTGTGTGGGTGGGTGGGGAGTGTGTGTGGTGAGGCATTTGTTTGGAGGCTGATCAATTTGATTTAATGGAAAATGCTTACAAATTCTGCTGAGGGGAGACTGGAGTGGCTGAGTCACCGTTTTCCTCTCTCCCTTTTTTTTTTCCTGTGTCCTTAAATGACACCTGCAGTTTGAGAGCCGATTTGTCTGAGTTCTCTAAAGCAGAATCCTCCAAACCTGTATGATTATGTACCCCATTCAACTGTTTGTGCAGGTTAACACCAAACTATGTATATTTAAATACTGTTATAAATTATATATCATATATAAAATTGTGTGTAAGCAAACATACATATATATGCATTTTCAATGAAGATCATGGCATCTAGTCCCATTACTTCATGGGAAATAGATGAGGAAACAGTGGAAACAGTGTCCAGCTTTATTTTGGAGGGCTCCAAAATCACTGCAGATGATGACTGCAGCCATGAAATGAAAAGACGCTTACTCCTTGGAAGGAAAGTTATGACCAACCTAGACAGCATATTCAAAAGCAGTACTTTGCCAACAAAGGTCCATCTAGTAAAGGCTATGGTTATTCCTGTGGTCATGTATGGATGTGAGATTTGGACTGTGAAGAAAGCTGAGCGCTGAAGAATTGATGTTTTTGAACTGTGGTGTTGGAGAAGACTCTTGAGAGTCCCTTGGACCGCAAGGATATACAACCAGTCCATCCCAAAGGAGACCAGTCCTGGGTGTTCATTGGAAGGAGTGATGTTGAGGCTGAAATTCCAATACTTTGGCCACCTCATGTGAAGAGTTGACTCACTGGAAAAGACTCTGATGCTGGGAGGGATTGGGGGCAGGAGGAGAAGGGGACGACAGAGGATGAGATGTCTGCATGGCATCACAGACTCGATGCACATGAGTTTGAGTGAACTCTGGGAGTTGGTGGTGGCCAGGGAGGCTTGGCGTGCTGCAATTCATGGGGTCGCAAAGAGTCAGACACAAATGAGTGACTGAATTGAACTGAACTGAATGATTAGTGACAAGGAAGAAATTTTTTGAGAAATGCAATTATCCAATGACCCAGGAATTAGAAGAAATATACAAACCTGTCCTTATTGCAGCTACAGGAATCACATCACCTTACTAGGTGAAGGACCTTTGTTGGGCTAACACAGCAAAAGGGATCAGAAAGGAAAGGCAACCTACTGCTCTCTCCCCTCAATTTCCAGTCTCCCTATGGCAATCTGAATGATCAGACCCAAACAGGTGGTAAAGGACAAACAGGGCTGCCAACGTCCTGGCCACAGGACCTGCACATATTCTAAGGCATGTTGATTAAGAGATTCAGATATCGCTTGCCTGCCATCTTCTTCCTCTTAAAGCATATTTCGTACACAGAAGGAAGGAAAGACTATGCTTCTATCTTAAAACATAATTAATAGAATGGATTTCTAATTACATCATCAACAACACCAAATAGCAGGCACTCAAACTGACATAAGAGTATTTGTTAAGGGACTTGTGCTTTATGCTACAGGTAAAGGGAAGTTATACTGAGATTTAAATGAGTGGTGGGAAAAAACATAAATATTCCTTTTGAGAATTGGTTCCCAAAATGATGCTCAGCTATGTGAGCAGCTGTAAGAAAAATAATAATGAATTGGAGCTCAGAAATATAATATTAGATTTTTCCAAACATTTAAAATCTAATCCTTTATAACAGGGTCACAAGCTAGAGCTTGGTGGTTATATCTGGCCCGCTGTCCTTTTAAAAAAAAATCAATTTTGGAACATAGCTATCCTCATTTTTTTCTTATTGTCTATGGCTGACCTTCTGTTACAATGGCAGAGTAAGTAATTGGGACAGAGACTTGTATGGCCCTCAAAGTCTAGGTTATTGAATATCTGGCATTTTACTGAAACATTTGCCAATTTGCCAACTTCTGTTTCATAACTTTGTTTACTTGTTTCCCGAAGTGTAAAAAGATTATTACTCTATGTAGATACTATCATGACATATGACACATCTTTAAAGTATTAGAAAAAAGCTTTCTTAACAAGGATGTTTGCTTAGAAAAATATAGAGACTTTTGTTTCATTAAATTGGATATCAAATTGCAACACTTAGCCTGCCAGGCTCCTCTGCCTATGGAATTTTCCAGGCACGAATACTGTCATTTCCTCCTCTTCCTGACAGGAAGATCTTCAGGGGATCTTCCTAACCCAGGAACTGAACCCATGTCTCCTCTGGCTCTTGCATTAGCAGGTGGATTCTTTACCACTGAGCCACTAGGGAAACCTTCAAGGAGCATACTAGCAATTTTTAAACAGTAAGTGTTTCATGCCAAACTTTTCAACCAATGGTAATGGACAAATTTTTGGATTGTTTATAGGCTCAGATTTCTCCTTAGATTCACTGTTAGGATTAACTTGGAACTGACAATCCCACATGCTTGCTCCTGAAGGGATGCCCAAATCAAGCCTCCAATATTACCTCCAACACTCAGTTGCCAAAGTTGCCTCCTGGACTCAAGAACAGGGAGAAGGCATTGGAAATGTGCCAGAGATGCCCTTCACTGAATGCCTCAGAACAGATTCTTCTGCCATAAGGTCTCTGACTGTTACCACTGACCAACAAAAGCACATGCTCAGTTCTAATACAGCTGTCTCACAGGAATTCCTGATAGCAGACTGTGCTGCATAGAAGATCCAGTCTACTGAGTTCCTTGCAGTGCTCTATTACCTCAACCTCCAGTCGCAGGTCAATGGAACCTCCAATCAATAAGAAATTCCCTTGGCACTTGAGTCATACAATGAATATGTACTTTTGGTGACTCATTAGATTTGGCATTAGAATATCAGCATCATCCCAGACCACAAAGTCTTAGATGTGACTCACATTGTTAGAATAAAATAAAAGTAGAAGAGGAGATGTCAGAATCTGTCATTGTGATGACTCTGTGCACAACTAAGGGCTAAAGCAATATACAGGAAAGGTTTTTTTTTTTTTGCTCCTTTGAAAATACTGGAGTTGTGATCAGAGATACTCCAGTTATAACAGGCTTTCATAAGGCTAAGTAAGTTGCTGTGGGTAGAATGCCCACGAATTCTCATGATACTTTGAATAAACATAATGGTGAAAGTAGAGCTGTAAAACTCTACAGGTACAGAGGCAAGCGAGTTTCACATGGATTTAATATTTGGGTCAAAACAAGCAGAGCAATATATAGAAAAAATATATATGAAGAGAATAGCAAAAAGGAAAAGAATTTTGACAAGAGACTGAACTCCCACAGTCTGCCCTATCTTTGGCAAACACAGAAATGAATTTCAACCAGTTACATTTAGGGTTTGCTTCCTTCAGGACATGAGGAAATTTACATGCTGCCAATGCATAGGAATGTTCAGTTGTATGACTCTTACAGATATGATAGATTAAGAATTTTGAAAAGAAACTAAATGATAGTCAACAAAGAATGCACAGATTTATCAATGTACACAAATATATACAGTTTCCGTCACACACAGATCTTCAACTTAGAGAGACACAACTGTTCTATGTTATGTTAATCTCAGAATTTAAAACCAAAGAGAAAATTCCTTTTTATTTCTTAGTCCTGGGCTCTCTTAATCAAGAAGCCACCACATTCTTCCTGGGATACACAGGAATAAAGCCAGGTGGGACAGAGTCATACCTGCAGATTAATGAAAGAGAGTTTTCAACAGTTTCTCTGTGAGGAGAAAACCAAGACAGTTATCACAGCCCACATTCTAGCTGTTACATTTTTTCATGGATGTAAAACAGTAGGGAAATTCCATAGGTAGCTTTCCAACTAGAGAATCATTCAGTACATTAACTGAGGTTTGAGTGCATGGTTGTAAGCGTTTTCCTTAGCTGACCTGTGTCCCAGTCTCCTTTTCTGACAAATAGACAAAATATCAGTATCTCTTCAATGCAAGGCTTGATTAGAGGTCAGAAATGTATGCTATCCTTGATATCTGGAATATCAAGGATGAATAAAAGTGTTTAAAAGAAGTATAAAGTTATTTCTGGTAGTGTGGAAGGACCCACAGTTCATGACAGCATAAGATTTCAGTCTAGAAATGCTGAACTACAATTTTTAGTATTCAAATTGCCAGTAGATAAATATTTATTTATTTATTTTAAAATTGGAATTTTAGATAAACAACAAATCATTGTATTAGTATAAGTATATTCCAGCTATTGTAGCTATTGTGTGGGATATACTCATAGTTGAATTTCCCCATTTTTAATCTAAAATTCAAATTTAACTCAGCATCTAGTATTTGTCTGGCAACGCTGCCAACTAATCCTTCAGCCATTCTATGGAAGTACTTAACCTCAGGCTCATACACACTCATAAATATGACATATGTAGTCATATTTACTGGGTAGCAATCATCCATATTATTTGTTCACAGTGTGCATGTCCCTGTCTGTATGGATGTACCCGAGTATGTCTCAGGCAGTGGGCTCCAGGGGAAGGGGGCTAATTGCACAGCTTGCCTTTGTATCATGGTGAAGCCACTGGAAGGAAAGATGTGGGGTGCCCACCAGTTCTTCCAGAGGCAGGTGGATGACACTTGAGGCTATTTACTCTGAATTCTGAGATTGGGAACTGGACCAGGGATTCGCTGTGAGCTCAGCTTCCTGGAGGATGAAGGCCCTCCTCAGTGTCACCATCAGTTGTTGCCACAGCTTTTCTTGAGCACCCCTGGTAAGGAGGCTCATGACCTCATAAACAGCTCACCACCTGTGGAAATAGAAGTCTCTCTTGGTCTACTCTTCAACCTAGCTCCTTCATCTCTGGCCAAGGAAAGCTTGCCTCTGGAGGGAAGGAAGTTTCCCTCAAATCAGGGTGTCCAATGAGGACTTCTGATCTTGAATTCTGCTCCTTTCCCAATGAACTCTGCTTTCTATTTTCTTTTTTCCTTTTAAAATTTTAATTGGGGTATAAATGAAGTTGCTGAGTCGTGTCCAACTCTTTGCAACCCCACGAACTGTAGCCTACCAGGATCCTCCATCCATGGGATTTTCCAGGCAATAGTACTGGAGTGGATTGCTATCTCCTTCTCCAGGGGCTCTTCCCAACCCAGGGATCAAACCTGGGTCTCCCGCATGGTAGATAGACGCTTTACCGTCTGAGCCACCAGTGGAAGTCCTTCAATAGTGTATATGTCAATCTAAATCTCCCAATTCATCCCACTACCCTTGCCCCAAGCTGGTTTTAGAAAAAGCAGAGGAATCAGAGATCAAAATGTCAACATCAGCTGGATTATCAAAAAAAAAGAGAGAGTTCCAGTAAAACACCTATTTCTGGTTTATTGACTATGTCAAAGCCTTTGACTGTGTGGATTACAAAAAAACTGTGGAAAATTCTGAAAGAGATGGGAATACCAGACCACCTGACCTGCCTCTTGAGAAATCAGTATGCAGGTCAGGAAGCAACAATTAGAACTGGACATGGAACAACAGACTGGTTCCAAATAAGAAAAGGAGTACGTCAAAGCTGTGTACTGTCACCCTGCTTATTTAACTTATATGCAGAGTACATCATGAGAAATGCTGGGCTGGAGGAAGCACAAGCTGGAATCAAGATTGCTGGGAGAAATAGCAATAACCTCAGACAGGCAGATGACACCACCCTTATGGCAGAAAGAGAAGAACTAAAGAGCCTCTTGATGAAAGTGAAAGAGAAGAGTGAAAAAGTTGGCTTTAAGCTCAACATTCAGAAAACTAAGGTCATGGCATCTGGTCCCATCACTTCATGGCAAATAGATGGGGAAACAGAGGGAACAGTGACTGACTTTATTTTTCTGGGCTCCAAAATCACTGCAGATGGTGATTGCAGCCATGAAATTAAAAGACACTTGCTCTTTGGAAGGAAAGTTATGGCCAACCTAGACAGCATATTAAAAAGAAGAGACATTACTTTGCCAACAAAGGTACATCTAGTCAAGGCTATGGTTTTTCCAGTGGTCATGTATGGATGTGAGAGTTGGACTCTAAAGAAAGGTAAGCGCTGAAGAATTGATGCTTTTGAACTGCAGTGTTGTAGAAGACTCTTGAGAGTCCCTTGGACTGCAAGGAGATCCAACCAGTCCATCCTAAAGGAGATCAGTCCTGGGTGTTCATTGGTGGCACTGATGTTGGAGCTGAAACTCTAATACTTTGGCCACCTGATGCAAAGAGCTGACTGAGAAAAGACCCTGATGCTGGGAAAGATTGAGGGCAGGAGGAGAAGGAGATGACAGAGGATGAGATAGTTGGATGGCATCACAGACACAGTGAACTTGGGTTTGGGTGGGCTCCAAAAGTAGGTGATGGACAGGGAGGCCTGGTGCACTGAGGTTCATGGGGTTGCAAAGAGTCAGATACGACTGAGTGACTGAACTGAACTGGCATCCTGTCCAGCATTTATTTGTGTAGACTTTTTTGATGGCAGCTATTCTGACCCCACGAAATGATACCTCATTGTGGTTTTGACTTGCATTTCTCTAATAATGAGTGATGTTGAGCATCTTTTCATGTGTTTGTTACCTATCTGTATGTCTTCTTTGGAGAAATGTCTGTTTAGTTCTTTGGCCCACTTTTTGATTGTGATGTTTGTTTTTCTGGTATTGAACTGCATGAGCTGCTTGTGCATTTTGGAGAATAATCCTTTGTCATTTGCTTCATTTGCTATTATTTTCTCCCATTCAGAAGTCTGCCTTTTAACCTTGCTTATAGTTTGTTATGCAAAAGCTTTTAAGTTTAATTAGGTCCTGTTTATTTATTTTTATTTTTATTTCTGTTGCTTTAGGCAGTGGATCATAGAGGATCTTGCTGTGATTTATGTCAGAGCTTTCTGCTTATGTTTTCCTCTAAGAGTTTTATAGTTTCTGGTATTACATTTAGATCTTTAATCCATTTTGAGTTTATTTTTGTGTTTGGTGTTAGAGAGTATTCTAGTTTCATTCTTTAACATGTGGTAGACCAGTTTTCCCAGCACCACTTATTAAAGAGATTGTCTTTTCTCCATTGTATATTTTTGCCTCCTTTTTCAAAGATAAAGTGTCCATAGATGCATGAATTTATCTCTGGATTTTCTATTTTGTTCCATTGATCTATATTTCTGTCTTGGTGCCAGTACCATACTGTCTTGATGACTGTATCTTTGTGGCATAGTCTGAAGCCAGGCAGGTTGATTCCTCTAGTTTCTTCTTCTTTCTCAAGATTGCTTTGGCTATTCGAGATTTTTTTGTATTTCCATACAAACTGTGAAATTATTTGTTCTAGTTCTGTAAAAAATACCGTTGGTAGCTTGATAGGGATTGTTTTGTGTAATGTACTCATTTTCACTATATTGATTCTTCTAATCCATGAACATGGTATATATTTCTCCATCTACTGTGTCATCTTTCACTTCTTTCATAAAGTGTTTTATAGTTTTCCATATATAGGCCTTCTGTTTCTTTAGGTAAATTTGTTCCTAAGTATCTTATTCTTTTCATTGCAATGGTGAATGGGATTATTTCCTTAGTTTCTCTTTCTATTTTCTCATTGTTAGTGTATAGGAATGCAAGGGATTTCTGTGTGTTTATTTTATATCTTGCAACTTTACTACATTCATGGATTAACTCTAGTAATTTTCTGGTGGAGTCTTTAGGGTTTTCTACTTAGAGGATCATGTCATCTGCAAACAGTGAGAGTTTTACTTCTTTTCCATTCTGGATTCTTTTTATTTCTTTTTCTTCTCTGATTGCTGTGGCTAAGACTTCCAAAACTATGTTGAATAGTAGTGGTGAGAGTGGGTACCCTTGTTTTATTCCTGATTTTGGAGGAAATGCTTTTAATTTTTCACCATTGAGGATAATATTTGCTGTGGGCTTATCATATATGGTTTATATTATGTTGAGGTATGTTCCTTCTACGCCTGCTTTCTGGAGAGTTTTTATTTTTTTTTAAATCATAAATGGGTACTGAATTTTGTTAAAGGATTTCTCTCCATTGTTGAGATAACCATATGGTTTTTATCTTTCAGTTTGCTAATATGGTGTATCACATTGATTGATTTGTGAATACTGAAGAATCCTTGCAACTCTGGGATAAAGCCCACTTGGTCATGATGTATGATCTTATTAATACATGGCTGGATTTGGCTTGCCAGAATTTGGTTGAGGATTTTTTTAATCTATGTTCATCAGTGATATTGGCCTGCAGTTTTCTTTTTTTGTGACATGTTTGTCTGGTTTGATGTTAGGATAATGGTGGTCTCCTAGAATGAGTTTGGGAGTTTACCTACATCTGCAATTTTCTGGAAGAGTTTAACTAATATAGGTGTTAGCTCTTCTCTAAATTTTGGGGGGTGGTACTCCAATATAAAGTAAGTTGTCATTTTTTAAAATATGTGATGCATATATTCAGTGGAATATTACTCAGCCATAAATAAGAACAAAGTTGTGCCATTTGCAGATACATGGAGAGACTTAGAGACTGTCATACAGAGTGAAGTAAATCAGAAAGAGAAAAACAAACATTGTATATCACTTATATGTGAAATCCAGAAAAATGGTAGAAATGAACTCATTTGCAAAGCAGAAATAGAGACACAGATGTAGAGAACAAACTTATGGATACCACTGAGGAAAGAGTTCAGTTCAGTTCAGTCATTCAGTCGTGTCCAGCTCTTTGTGACCCCATGGACTTCAGCACGACAGGCCTCCCTGTCCATCAACAACTCCTAGGGTTTACTCAAACTCATGTCCATTGAGTCAGTGATGCCATCCAACCATCTCATCCTCTGTCATCCCCTTCTCCTCCTGCCCTCAATCTTTCCCAGCATCAGGGTCTTTTCAAATGAGTCAGTTCTTCGCACCAGGTGGTCAAAGTATTGGAGTTTCAGCTTCAACATCAGTTCTTCCAATGAACATTCAGGACTGATTTCCTTTAGGATGGACTGGTTGGATCTCCTTGCAGTCCAAGGGACTTCTCAAGACTCTTCTCCAACACTGCAGTTCAAAAGCATCAATTCTTTGGCACTCAGCATACATGATACTGGAAAAACCATAGCCTTGATTAGATGGGCCTTTGTTGGCAAAGGCTTTTAAATGTGCTGTCTAGGTTGGTCATAACTTTTCTTCCAAAGAGCAAGCATCTTTTAATTTCAAGACTGCAGTCACTATCTGTAGTGATTTTGGAGCCCCCCAATAAAGTTTATCACTGTTCCCACTGTTTCCCCATCTATTTGCCAAGAAGTGATGGGACCTTTCCCAGTCCTGTGGCCACTGCTGAGTTTTCCAAATTTGCTGACATATTGAGTGCAGCACTTTCACAGCATCATCTTTTAGCAATTGAAATAGCTTAACTGGAATTCCATTGCCTTCACTGTGGAGAAAAGGGAACCCTCTTACACTGCTGGTGGGAATGCAAACTAGTGAAGCCACTATGGAGAAAAGTGTGGAGATTCCTTAAAAATTGGAAATAGACTGCCATACAACCTAGCAATCCCACTGCTTGGCATACATACTGAGGAAACCAGAGTTGAAAGAGACACACGTACCCCAATATTCATTCCAGCACATTACAATAATTAAGACATGGAAGCAACCTAGATGTCCATTGGCAGATGAATGGATAAGAAAACTTTGGTACATATACACAATGGAATATTACTCTGCTATAAAAAAGAACACATTTGAGTCAGTTTTAAGGAAGTCAATGAAACTGGAGCCTATTACACAGTGAAGTATGTCCAAAAGAGGAACACCAATACAGTATATTAATGCATATGTATGGAATTTAGAAAGATGGTAACAATGACCCTATCTGCAAGTCAGCAAAAGAGGCACAGATATAAAGAACAGACTTTTGGACTCTGTGGGAGAAGGTGATGGTGGAATGATTTGAAAGAGTAGCATTGAAACATTTATATTACCACATGTAAAATAGATGACCAATCCAAGTTCCATGCATGAAGCAGGGCACTCAAAGCCAGTGCTCTGGAACAATCCAGAGTGATGGGATGGGGAGGGAGTTGAGAGCATGTTTCAGGAGGGGGAGTCACATGTGCACCATGACTGATTCATGTCAGTGTATGGCAAAACCCTCCACAATACTGTAAAGTAATTAGCCTCCTATTAAAATAAATAAATTAACTTAAAAAATAAATATTGGAGTATTGGTGATTAACAATCTTGTGATAGTTTCAGGTGGATAGCAAAGGGATTCAGCCATACATATACATGTATCCATTCTCCCCCAAATTCCCCTTCCATTCAGGTTGCCACGTAAAGAACAGAATTCCCTGGGCTATACAGCAGGACCTTGTCAGTTATCCATTTTAAATATAGCAGTGCCACATATGTATAATAATAACACATTATATATGTATTAAATATAATACCCGTCGATCCAAAACTCCCTAACTGTCTCTTCCCCCAGTCTTCCCTGCTGGCAACCATAAGTTAGTTCTTTTGAGTGAGTTTGTTTCCATTTCATAAATTAATTTGCATCATTTATTTTTAGAGCTGGCATATAAGGGATATCATACAATATTTCTCCTTATCTGTTTGACTCACTTCGCTCAGCATGATGATCTCTAGGCCCATCTATGTTGCTGTGAATGATGCTATTGCATTCTTTTTAATGGCTAGGTGATAGTCCATTGCATACATGCACCACATCCTCTTTATCCATTCCTCTGTTTGTGGGCATTTAGGCTGCTTCCATGCCTGGCTATTGTAAATGCTGCCTCATTGAACATAGGGGTGTGTGTATCTTTTTGAATTATTGTTTTCTCCAGGTATATGCCCAGGAGTGGAATTGCTGGGTCATATGGTAATTCTGATGTGAAAATATTGGCTCTCTGTGCACCAATGCCAAAAAAAAAAATACAAAGACAGTGTTCTGGAGGAACAAGAAAAACTAGCTTTATTCTTCGTCAGGCAAAGAGGGAACACAAGAAGATACTGTCTGAAAAACTACGGCCCCTTCCTTGGGAATAGGGAAAGGTTTTATATTGTATATAATGGTCTTGCTTTTTTTTTTTTTTTCCTTTTTAAAATTTCAAAATGGTCACAGCTGGCATAGGCAGTTCTGTAACTAGGATTTGCCTTTTCTAAAGTTATCAGCCTGTGACCTTCCTGAAACAAATAATACTACAAGGGAGTGTGTGTGTGTGTCGTGGGGGGTGGGGGGTGAGAATGCCAACTGCAGTGTGTAATTCATAAAGAGTCAGAGCAATCAACTTTGTGAAGGACAAACTAACTACAAGTGTTTGTTAGTAGTAACAGCTAAAGAATAACCAAGATTGCTTAAATCTCTTGCTTATGCTGTTTCCCCAACCTGTTCATTTCTTATTTTCCTTATTTATCAAAAAGTTTCATTTTTATTTAAGAAAAGCCTCATTTCATTTTTGCTGCAACAGTTCTATTTTTAGTTGTTTTCTTTTTTTGAGGAACCTCCATACTGTTCTTCATAGTGGCTGTACAAATCTGCCAGTAGATAAATATTTAGATACTATTCCAAAATTTTCAACAAGTTTCATGAGGAAGAAAAATGAGATTTATTGTGTACCCTAAATTCCACAGTAAGGAAACATTAAAAGATAATGGCCAGTGAATAGTAAAATTATCTTTTTGTTAATAAAGAATTTCAAATGCAGAAGTATCCCATATTTTTACCTCTTAAGATTGGTAAAACAACAAAAACTTGGCAAGGGCTCCCCTGGTGGCTCATTGGTAAAAAAATCCACCTTCCAGTGCAGGAGACATGGATTTGATCCTTGGGGTGAGAGGATCCCATTCACTGCACAGCAACGAAGCCCTATGAACAACTATTGACCCTGAGCACTAGAGCCCAGGAGCTGCAACTACGGAGCCCATGTGCTGTGACTAGGGACCAGCGTGTGCCCTAGGGCCTGAGCTCTGCAACAAGAGAGTAGCCCCTGCTTGGTGCAACTACAGAAAAGCCCGCACAACAATGAAGATCCAGCACAGCCAAAACCAAATAAATAATTATAAAAAACTGGCAACATCAGATTGTAGAAAGTTTGATGAAACAGACACAGGGGCATGGCGGGGGCTCGGTTCTAGTTCCTAAAGCCACACAGGTGGGATGTGAAGCACCCAAATCAGAAATCAAGTTAATCAAGCACCAAAGTAGATAAGTATCTCTCCTCAGTATTCATTACCATAGAAATGTCTGTGGGAAATGCTAAAAAAAAAAAAAAGTGGTAAAAAGATTATTGCCAACAGTTGAGACTTTTAAAATAAAAAAATCTATATTTTGGGTTCTACACCAGATATTACCATACTTCATAGTCTATATTTGTATATTACTTAGAAAGTGTGACATATTGATGGTGCATTTCCTACATATCCTCAAAATAAATATATCAGTTCTTTTCCTGATTACAAATGATGAATGTTTAATATAAATGAATAATAGTAGGAAAATCTCTTTCATAAGAAAATGTCTAAATGAATTAGCACAGCACCCAGTGGCCCTTCTCAATATATCCTCTACTACCAAATTGATATATAAAGTTCCAATAATTTTATTTCATGTTCTGTATCTATAGAAATCTCATTCTGTCACTTTTCTTTCTTTTACTCTTCCTTTCTTTTTTTCTTTCTCTCTCTTTCTTCCTGTGCTCTCTTTGTTCATTGGTGCTTGCACTGAACAATATGTAGCCTGTTAAGGTATCCCCCAATATCTCAGAAAATTTCAGCTCATATCCAAATATTTATTCTGATCCATAGCTTCTAGAACCTGGTGTAATATTTAAATACAAAATCAAATTAACATAAATAACAGACATTAATCTTGCCCAATCCATAACTCATTAATTCATAGTCTTTAATGATCAAGAAATAAAATACTCAAGAGTTACATCAGCAATGTGGTGGTGTAATAAGTCTTGGACCCTCCTTTCCCTCAGAAACACATCAATTTAGCAACAATTCATGGATGAATTCCCTTTGTCATAAATCCAGAAACTAAATGAAATGCTCTTGCACCCTGGGCAAACTTTAAACCAGACTCACTGAAGTCAACAGGCAGATTCAGGACACCTTCTCACCTCAGTCTCTGCCTCTGGCTCAGGGCTATATGATCAGGAAGAAACGATTTAAGTTTCAGTTTCTCTCAGGGGAGGGAAGAGATTGGCTCAGCACCCCAACTTTTCCTGAGAGGCTCCCCAAAGCACTGGCTTTTGGTATTTCTAGTCATGGAGCTCAGATAGGCTTGATACAGACTAGCCACCTGGAGGAGAATGGAGAAAATAGCTTAAACTGTTAGATATCAAAGACCCTTCCTTTCTGCTAGGCACAGAGTGAGTGAATGAAAAATTCTAGGTCTCAGCCTCCCCGGTGTGAGGTTAGAAGTAGATCTACACATCCAATACTCCGTCTATTCCAGGGATGCCCAAAGAAATGGCATCTGACTTTCCAGTCTTGGAGTTCTGATAGGTCTAGCACAGTCCTAACCATCCAGGGGAGAATAGCACTTGGACTTGTAGAGGCCATAGATCCTCCCCTGCTCAGGACCAAGTGAGCAGACAAAATCCAGCAGCTTGCTCCTCCTTGCAGAGGGAAAGAGTTGTTGGAAAGCCCCCAAATCTTCAGCCAGGGTGATGAATAGAGATCTTCTGCTGTGAAAGGATAGTTCATGAACTGATTTGGAGAAGTGACTACTTTGTCTAATATAGAGACATCAACATCAAGAGTCAAAAAAAAAAAAAAATCAGGCAAACATGCTCCAAACTACAGGAACACGATGAGTCTCCAGAATCTAACCTTAATGAAACCAAGATACATGATTCACAGAGATTGACAGAGAATTCAAATTAAGTGTCATAATGTTGTTCACCACAATCAAGAGAACAATACATGAACAAAGCAAGAATTTCAATAAACTGAAAGACAATATTAACAAGTACCAAATAGAATACATGGAGCTGAAGAGCACAATAACTGAAGTGAAAAATCTACTAAAAGAGTCACCTGAGACTAGATCAAGCAAAAAAAAAAAAGATAATCAACTGGAAATAATTTAGTCAGAATATTAAAAAAAAAAAAAGAGTGGGAAATCGTATAGGATATTGTCACATAGATTATGCCTTGTGGGAGTCCCAGATGGAGAATAAAGAGATAGAACCAGAGAGGATATTTGAATAGCTTCTTTTCTTCTTTGAAGAAATAATGGATGAAAACTTCCCAAATGTAGAGAAACAACACACATATCCAAGAAACCTAATAGATCCCAAATAAAGAAGCCCAATAGATTCCAAACATGTAACCAAAGAAATACACAGTGGGCACATTTTAATTAACCTGTCAAAGGTCAGAGAAAATTTTGAAAGCACCAAGATGAGTGACTTTTCACATACAAAGAAACCTCTTAAGACTATGAGTGGATTTTTTGAGGAGAAAACTTGCAAAGGGAATGGGATGATATATTCAGACCACTTAAAGAAAAAAAATGCCAACCAAAAATATTACAACTGGCAATACTGTTCTTTAATAATTAAGGGGGAGAAAGAGACTCTGCCTACCAAAAAAGTAAATAAAAAGAAAAGCTAAGGGAGTTAATTCTTACTTGCCTGCTTCACAGGAAATGCTAAAGAGAGTTGCTGGAGTTGAAACAAAAGGATCCTAAACAGGAACACAATAGCATAGTGGAGAAGGAAACTCTTTGGGAAGGAAAATATATGGACAAATAGCAAATACTGTATTACTGTAATGGTGTCAGGAAAGAAATGCTTTTAATTATAGTATTAAAGGCAGAGGACAAAAGTATTAAGATAAATATTAAAACAACTATAATCTAAAAATACTTTAAAAGATACACTATATAAATACTTGTAAACTGTGACAACACTACATGAAGCATATGTGGGAGGTGGTTTAAATGGATTTTGTATGTGATTAAAGTTAAGTTGTTGTCAGCTTAAACTAAATTTAAAAAAATTGACACATTTACCAAGAATATGCAATGCAGAAAGGATAGTCTCTAACAAACAGTGATGAAAAACTGAGTATTCACGTGTAAAACTTGGACTCATGTTACACTACACACAAACAAAAATCAACTCAAAATGGATTAAATACTTAAAATATAAGACTTGAAATTGCAAAAATCCTAGAAGAAAACATAAAGAAGAGCTTCATGATATTGATCTTGAAAATTACTTCATGCATTTGACATCAAAATCACAGGCAACAAAACCAAGTGAGACTATATCAAATTAAATATCTTCTGCACCACAAAGGAAACCCTCAACAGAGAGGACAGGCAACCTATGGAATGAGACAAAATATTTGCAAAACATTTATCTGAGAAGAGGTTAAGCTCCAAATTATATGAGGAACTCCTATAATTTAATAGCAAAAGAAGTAATAACTCACTTTAAAAATTAGAAAAGGAATTGGGAAGAATTTCTCTAAAGAAGACAGACATGACATCAGGGATATGGAAAGATGCTTAACATTATTAATCATCTGTGAAAAGCAAATTGAAACCACAATAAGATATCACTTCACAACTGCCAGATTGGCTATTATTTTCATAAAAGATAACAAACGGTGATAATGTGGAGAAAATGGAACACTTGCATATTGTTGTTGGGTATGCAAAATGGTGCAACCACTATGCAGAGCAGTGTGAAATATCATATGATCCAGTGATCCCATCAGGGTATTTATCCAAAAGAATTGAATCAGGATCTTAAAGAGACATTGACACTTCCATGTTCACTGCAGCACTATTAACAATAGATAAAATGTGGAAACAACCTAAGTGTCCACCAACAGATGGATGAGTAGAGAAAATGTGGTGTATGCACACAGTGGAATATTATTCTGCCTTTAAAAAGAAAGGAATTGAGAAAAACGTATATGACAACATAAATGAACCTAGCTTGCATGCTAGTCACTCAATCATGTCCAACTCTTTGTCACCCTTCGGACTGTAGCCTGCCAAGCTCCTCTGTCCATGGGATTTTCCAGGCAAGAATACTGGAGTGGGTTGCCATTTTCTCACTTAGAGGATCTTCCTGACCTAGGGATTGAACCCATGTCTCCTGCATTGCAGGCAGATTCTTTACCCATTGAGCCATTGGGGAAGTCCCCCTCCATCTCCTGTGAAATTAACCTTGATGACATGTTAAATGGAAAATCCAGTCACAGAAAGATAAATACTGCATGCTTCTATTTACATGCTATATATAAAACAGTCAAAGTCAGAGAATCAAAGAATGAAATGATGATTTCCAGTGTCTAGGAGAAGGGATAAATGGCAAGTTACTAGTCTACAGGCACAAAGTTTCAGTTAAGTGAGATGAACAAGCTCTAGAGATCTGCTACATAACATTGCACCTATAGTCAACAATAATATACAATTTAAATTTCATTGAAAAGGTAGATATCGTGTTAAATGTTCTTACCACAATAAACTTAAAACATTTTAAGTATTAAGATGTAATAATTAAGAGTTTTTAATTCCTAAACTTTTAACAAAAATGAGTTGTTTTCTTCAGTTGCTCATCAGTTGAAATAAAATCACTAATAAAAAAAGTTTTCATTTATCCAATTGATAGTCATGCTCTATAGAAATAGTATTTTGGAAGCTATATTCTGATTATCATATATCTAGGTGATTGATTAACATATACCTCAGGGGAAAAAATCTTAGTATGGAGTTCTCTTTCAATAAGTATACATGTCTTAAAATGACTCCCATGAATACCAACATCCATGGACTGAAATTCATTGTTTTCACTTTCACCAAATCCACATCACCAAAATTCCAAGATACTATCTTAGAGCTTCTTGTAGCATGTAGCATGTGGAAATTTATAGGCACCTCAATGGAGTATTTCCTAAAAGTAATGTATAAGGAAACTTTATCACACTAAAAGATCAATTTGTAATGGTCTGATATACTGAAAATATTTTAGCTATTCTGGCACCTTACTGATACATTTTATAATTACTTATTAGATCTGTTTTATAATTGCCTTGTGTAATTAGAAGGAACTTTTGATAATTATTTTGGTATTACATATATAGGACAATTTAAGGAGAATTTAGGTCATTACTAAACATTTTTTCTGGTAAGTTATACCCATGTTGTCAAGGGAGTTCCTTTTGGTTTTGTTTTTTAACTGAAGGAAAATTGCTTTGCAAAGTTGTGTTTGGTTTTGCCGTACAACAATGAGGATCGGTCGTTGTATAAGTATATATGTATCTTCCGTCCCTCCTGAGCCTCCCTCCCACACCACCCCACATCCCACCCCTCTAGATCATCACAGAGAGCTGGACTAAGCAGTGTCAGTGGAGTTCTCAATACATAATGTTAAAACTGAAAAATATTACATACATTTTTAAATTTTGAAATTAATTTAATCTTCTTTTGAATTGCCCACATTTTACTCTCTGTCCACCAACAGAATCTATTTGAAAGAATCAAAGGCTTAATAAGGCTCTCTGCTCACAGATGTCAGGCTATTTTAGAGCACAGAGGCAAGGAAATTGAATAAATTACTGATGACTCAGTTATTTACCACTCTCCTCATTAGGACCTGACAGGCTCTCCCAAATTACAGGGGGATCAGAAACTCAGGCTGTCCAATAAAATAACTCATTGTCTCAGACTCACACACATGAAAAGACATGTAATAACAGTTATAGTGAGAGTAGAAGACTTAATAGGTCTGTTATAGATGCATGGATACCATTCTTTCTCTATGAATACCTTTGCTAACTGTTTCTACCTCTGACCATTAGATAGCATATTCCAGTTGTCATGGAAATCAGAATATTAGCATAGCAATCACTTTTACATTAGCTTTCTTAGGAAACTGAAGTACAAATTCTTCCTCAGAATCAATGCAATAAATGAATACATGAATAAATTATTAAGGAGATTATTTCAGCAATTCTTCCAAAATTTATTATTGGAATAAAATAAAAGGATTTTGAAACAATGAGTTAAAGTGGAAGAAAAGGATAGTTAATTATTCTGGATTTCCTGTCAGTCACACAAAAACCAGGTTCACTGTCTGTTGCGGACCACCTTAGAACCTGAAGAAACAGATGCTTGTGCTGAAAGGGATTTCAAAATACATATAGCCCCAAACCCAGTGTCAACATTCAAGAGCTCCAAGTGACCTGATTCACAAGATTATCACATTCTTTCTATTGTACCTTAAATTTATCATTAAAATCAAAGCATTGTACCACAGCTTAGTGGTTTATTACTCAGATGTTAAAACCAAATGATTGACTGAATCAATGAATGAAGTAGAACAAAGAATGTTAAAATTTGGACATCTAGATGAGCCTAAGGAGAAAGTAGAGTCTGAGTAAAATGTGAGCAAGAGAGTTTTCCCTCCACCAAAATTCTTGTTGATAATGGAAACAGTTGATAAAGTAGTCCCCAGGAATGTACTGAGGCCATATCCAATAATTTTTGGTACTTTTGGAACAATATGGTGAGGAGAAAATTTAGTGACTGTTAACTTCAAATATAGTCCTAGGAAAACCAGGCATGGAGGAGCTGCATGGGCTAAGGAAACTGGCAAATTTTTGGAGAAATGCTTATAAAATGGTAGGATGAAGAAAATGATTACAGAAAAGATAAACTGATTTCTAGTTACAAAAAAAAATGGCACTAACTTTCCATTTTTCTCTTCTCTAAATATCATGAGAGCAAAAAGCAAAGGGGAAAAGGAAAGGTATGCCCATCTGAATGCACAGTTCCATAGAAGAGCAAGGAGAGGCAAGAACCCCTTCTAAAGTGAATAATGCAAATAAAGAGGAAAACAATAGAATGGGAAAGACTAGAGATCTCTTCAAGAAAATTAGAGATACCAAGGGAACATTTCATGCAAAGGTGGGCACAATAAAGGACAGAAATGTTATGGACCTAACAAATGCAGAAGATATTAAGAAAAGGTGGCAAGAACACACAGAAGAACTATACAAAATAGATCTTAATGACCTATATAACCATGATGGTGTGGGCACTCACCTAGAGCCAGATATCCTGAAGTATGAAGTAAAATGGGCCTTAGGAAGCATTGCTACAAACAATGGAGGAAGCTAGCAAGGTGATGGAATTCCAGGTGAGCTATTTCAAATCCTAAAAGATGATGCTGTTAAAGTGCTGTACTCAACATACCAACAAATTTGGAAAATTCAGCAGTGGTCATAGAACTGGAAAAGGTCAGTTTTCATTCCAATCCCAAAGAAGGTCAATGCCAAAGAATGTTCTAACTACCTCACAATTGCACTCATTTCACATGTAGCGAGGTAATGCTCAAAATCCTTCAAGCTAGGCTTCAACAGTACATGAACTGAGAACTTCTAGACATACAAGTTGGATTTAGAAAAGGCAGAGGAACCAGAGATCAAAATGCCAACATCCACTGAATCTTAGAAAAAGCAAGGCAATATCAGAAAAACATCGACTTCTGCTTTGTTGACTACCCTAAAGCCTTTGACTGTGTTGTTGTTGTTCAGTTGCTAAGTCATGTCCAATGCTTTGCAACCCCATAAACTGCAGCATGCCAAGCTTCCCTGTCTTTCAGTTTCTCCCCAGTTTGCTCAAATTCATGTCCATTGAGTCAATGATGCCATCTAACCATCTCATCCTCTGTCACCCGCTTCTCCTCTAGCCCTCAATCTTTCCCAGCATTAGGGTCTTTTCCAATGAGTCGGCTCTTCACATCAGGTGGCCAAAGTATTGAAGTTTCAGCTTCAGCATCAGTCCTTCCAACAAACAGAATATTCAGGGTTGATTTCCTTTAGGATTGACTGGTTTGATCCCTTTGCTGTCTGAGTGACTCTCAAGACTCACAATTCAAAAGCATCAGTTCTTTGGCACTCAGACTTCTTTATGGTACAACTCTCACATTCATACATGACTACTAGAAAAACCATAGCTCTGAATAGACAGATCTTTGTTGGCAAAGTGATGTCTCTGCTTTCTAATACACGGACTTGGTTTGTTATAAATTTTCTTCAAAGGAGCAAGCGTCTTAATTTTGTGTCTGCAGTCACCATCTGCACTGATTTTGGAGTCTAAGAATATGAAATCTGACACTGCTTCCACATTTTCCCCATCAAATTGCCATGAGGTGATAGGACCAGAAGCCATGATCTTCATGTTCTGAATGTTGACGTTTAAGCCAGCTTTTTCACTTTCCTTTTTCACCTTCATTGAGAGGCTCTTAAGTTCCTTTTGCTTTCTGCCTTTAATGTGGTATCATCTGCATATCTGAGGCTGCTGATATTTCTCCCAGCAATCTTGATTCCAGCTTGTGAGTCATCCTGCCAAGTATTTCATATAATGTACTCTGCATATAAGTTAAATAAGCAGGGTGACAATATACAGCCTTGATTCACTCTTTTCCCAATTTTGAATCAGTCCATTATTCCATGTTCAATTTGTGAATCTGTGTTTAACTGTGGAAAATTCTTAAAGAGATCACAAAAACAAACAAACAAAAATTCTTAAAGAGATGGGAATACTAGACCACCTTACCTGCCCCCTGAGAAATATGGATGCAAGTCAAGAAGCAACAGTTAGAATCAGACACAGAATAACAGACTAGTTAAAAAATGGGAATGGAACCTGCTTATTTAACTTCTATGCAGAGTGCATCATGCAAAATGCCAAGCTCAATAAAGCACATACTGGAATCAAAATTGCTAGGAGAAATATCAGTAACCTCAGACATGTAGATAACACCACCCTAGTGACAGAAAAAAAAAAGAACTAAAGAACCTCTTGATAAAGGTGAAAGAGGAGAGCAAAAAGCTGGCTTAAAAGTCAACACTCAAAGAACTAAGATAATGGCATCTGATCCCATCACTTCATGGTAAACAGGCATATAAACAATGGAAGCAGTGAAAGCCTTTATTTTCTTGGGCTTCAAAATCACTGTGGATGGTCACTGTAGCCATGAAATTAAAAGATGCTTGCTCCCTGGAAGAAAAGCTATGACAAACTTAGACAGTGTATTAAAAACAGAGACATCACTTTGCCAACAAGGGTCTGTCTAGTCAAACTTACGGTTTTTCCAGTAGTCATGTATAGATGTGACAATTGTACCATAAAGAAGACTGAGTGCAGAAGAAGTGATACTTTTGAAAGAAGTGGTATCTTTGAGAAGACTCTTGAGAGTCCCTTGGACAGCAAGGAGATCAAACCAGTAAATCCTAAAGGAAATCAACCCTGAATACTCATTGGAAGGATTGAAGTTGAATTTTCAATACTTTGGCCACCTGATGTGAAAAGCTGATTCATTGTAAAAGACTGATGGCTAGGAAAAACTGAGGGCTAGAGGAGAAGAGGGTGACAGGGAATGAGATGGTTGGATTGCATCATTGAATCCGTGGACATGAATTTGAGCAAACTCTGTGAGATAGTAAAGGACAGGGAAGCCTGGTGTGCTATAGTCCATGGGGTCACAAAGAACTGGACAAGACTGAACAACTGAACAAAACAAAAACAAATTCAACAGACAATCATAAAAGGACTCTGAAGATAGAAGAAAGAGCTGACAAGCCATAGAACTTAAGACTCGAGGAAAGACACATTGTGAATCTCTTGCACTTTCTCCATATCTCTTATATATTCCTAAGTTCCAAAGAAACCCACAACCTGGAAGTTCTCACAGGCATAAAACAAACACATAAGAAAACAAATTCTTTCTGTCCAAAGGAGTTGAAAAAAACCAACCATTTAAACACCTGGAGGGAAGAGCTACCGTATCCAGCAATAGAAGCAGTGGTGACCCAATCAGCAGTGGGGGTGCAGTCATGAAGGCCCAGCCAGGCATGGAACATGACCATGTTCCAAAGGTCATGCATGGAGCAGTGGTGGGTTAGACCACCACAGTATCAGCAGCCAAGACCCGATATTTCATCTGCTCCCATACAGTGACTTTGGGCACACAGGCGAAACCTGCAGAGATTGAGAGGGAGTCTAGTAGAGCCAGAACGAAGCCAACCAGAATAATACTGAATTGGGCTTGAAAATTAAATTACCATTTGAACTAATGGTCACAAAAGTTGACCAGGATCTATAAGCTAGACCTAAAAAAGGATGAGTGCCTGTGTGTTGAAATAGAATGTTTACATAAAATCAAGTATGTCCCAACAGAGTAAAGTGTCCAGGATTTGTTGGAAAGTCACTCATCATAGCAAGGACCATGAAGAACAACTTGAATGAGATGGATACACTGCTCCATAGTGCTCAGGAGCACAAGAAGGAAGATAAATACGAGGCTGCTACATTAGGGATTATGCTGGTCCCCAGCAACTATACAACCTACAGATTTTCATTGATAATATGTTCATGATGGTTTACATTTATGCTATTTTAAAATTAATTTTAAAAATAAAATTTATGTACATTTGGTGAATACCACACTAACTTATCAACAGAATACATAAGCACACACACAGTTTCTATAATATATATTTATTCAGGTTAGAGAGATTAGGATTACCACAGTTTTACTTCCTACTAGCAAGCGTAGGAGCATCCCCTGAGTGGCCAGCCAAGGGACTCAAAAGCAAGAGAAACCTGTCTCACACCTCCTAGGACCCATGGTGTATGTCCCAGGTAAGTTCAGAAATATACCTGTATATAAACCAAAAGAAGATTTTCAAACTTTTTCTTTGAGTGAGGGAAAAAATACTAAAAAGGAAACCAAGGCACATAGCTTTTATACACAGAAGATAAATAAGATAAATATTGGTAGGATTGCCAGAGTTAGTTAGCAAATAAAATAACAGAAAGTCCAGTTAAACCTGAATTTCAGTTACACAACAAATATTTCATGGATCATGCTTACACTAAGAAAAATTCCTCATATGATGTTAAAATTAATTGAGTGTTCTGTATTTTATCTGGAAACTTCTGCCCTGAGATCATTCACAGCTGTACTTCCTAATCAGAGAGATCTACAGACATTTGTGGGCTTGAATTCTAGCTCTGCCTCTCACTACCTCTGTTACTTTCAGTATAACCTTTCTGTTTCTTAGTTTTATCTTCCTAGTTTTATTTCCAGGGAGTATTTTTTTAACACTACAGAGAATTCCTCTTAATTTAACACTCTCAATAGTTTTCTATATAAAACTCACAACTAGTCCAAGTTTCACTGGGCCAACTTTCTTTAAATAATACATTTCATTTCTTCCTTTCTCTATAACCTCAAAGACAGGAGAGTTCTTAAAGCTCATATAATTGTAAATTACTCAGGCATCAGCTTGGGGATTTAAAAACCAATTATTTCCTTTTTTTGGAAATGAGAGATATGTGAATTGGGTGTGTGAGTCTTTCAGCATTTATTGATATCTCTTTGCTGTGCTTCAGGAGAGAACTGACTATTGCCATGACTATTCATTGCATTGCTTTCATAATAAAACAAAACAAAATAACTGATAACAAAGTAGCACTAGAAGGGATAGAATAATTGATATAAGGTCTCTCTGTGTGTGTGAGTGCTCAGATGTGTCTGACTCTTTGAGACCCCATGGACTGAAGCCCGCCAGGCTCCTCTGTCCATGGAATTTCCCAGGCAAAAATACTGGAGTGGGTTGCCATTTCCTTCTCCAGGGGATCTTTTAACCCAGGGACTGAACCTGCATCTACTGCATCTCCTGCATTGGTAGGTGGATTCTTTATCACTGCACCACCCTATGCATCCAAAAAAAGAATGAGATGGATTTAAACATATTAATATAGAAAGAGAATCATATTACATACCAAAATATAACATGTCATTAATTTAAAATTCCATACAGATGGAAAACAACATTCTCTATATTATTTTAACATAAAGGCATCCATAGTTATGGAAAAAGATCTTTAATGGCATATACAAAACTGATAAAATAGATTTGATCTGAAAGAAGTGGAGGAAGAAGACTATACTCAGGTAATGAGTATCTAGTTAGATGCTAATATTACAGTCATATTGTAAGATTTAACTAGGGGAATGTACTTCTATTTAATTTATGCATCTAAATAATGTTTTCTGACAAACAATAATACAATGAAAAGATATAAAGTTTATGTCAAGAATATATTTAAAGAATTGAATGGGACAATATTAATACAACATAAAAGAGAATTCAAGGGGAATCGCTTTGAAAACACATAGAAGACATTTTATATTTAGTAAGAAATTGTGTACAACTAAGAAAAAAAGCTAAACAAAAACATTAGAAATTAATAGAATTAGAGATAGTGACAAATTCAACAATAAACAAAATTTACTCAAATATAGAAATCAAGAACTTTTAAAACAGATTAGTCAGAGTGAAAAGAGAAGAAAGTGGATAAAAAATAAAAGAACTTTTAGTGATAACTCAGAGGCAACAAAATGAAAGTGCAGAAAATGACATAAATTTGTAAGTCACAGTGGAAAGAAGAGTGAGAGAGACTGAAGAGTAAGCAATATTCAAAGAGAAGTTGGAAAAAAATTCTCCAAAAAGTATTGAGAAAAATCAAGTACCAGATTCAAGAGGTGATCCTGAAAAGCACAGGCTAAGAGGAAATCTAAAAAACCACCACAGGAAAAAAAGACCCTTAACATTTGTCAGGGTCCAATCAGAAAAAAAAAGCATGTCTGTTAGACTGTAGTCAGGAAACAGAAACCACACAAGTTGACAAGAGTGAAGATTGAATAGAGGAAATTGGCTAAACAGTCTGGGCGCATCTAAATAAACATAAAAGGAAGACTAAATTTATATAGAGACAAAAAGGAATGCCATTCCTAAAGCCGGGCAAACTAAAGGAAGATCTGGGTGTTCTGAAAACTGTAAGAGGGGGAGGATGGTTCCCTCAGTGCTAGAACTCGGACCTCTGAGGAAAAGAGACTGCATAGCTAGGGTTGGTTCCTAAAATGGTTCAGCAAAGGAAAACCACACGCCAGGGAACGCTATCTTTGAGAAGTGGGAGCTTCCAGGCTTGAGAAGAGGGAGCTTCCAGGCTGGTGCTGAGTCTCAGAATCTTGGAGGAGGATCCCACTCCACACACTAGTTGGGAACCAGACCTCTGAGGAAAGCAGATCCCAGAAGACTTGCTGTTGGCCTTTCTGAGTGGTGCAGTCATGAGTGCCTTGGAGTTGGAGGATAAACAGAAGAATGGACATTGCTGAAGGTCTTCTACTAATATGGCACTATGAATGGGAAGCAGAGAGGGAATCCTTTCTTTCTCTCCCCCTTTCTCTCTTCTATTTTAACCATTTTAACCTTGGTTGAGTTATGGTGAGGTTTGCATGTATTTCAATTTTTGGTGCACCTATAAAAATATTCTTTGTTCATTTCAATTTCCATTTTTGTTGATTACATGTAGAAATATAATTGTTTTATATATATTACAAACCTGCAACCTTGTTAAACTCAATTATTAGATCGCCTTTTTACTAAGTTCTTTGGGATTCTTTATGTCAGGAATTAGGACATCTGAAAATAAAGACAGTTTTATTTTTTATGTTTTATAAAATCTCTTTTCCTTGTTTAATTTTAATACCAAAGGACATCAATATGTGAAAGATGACTGTTGAGAGCACACTTATTTGCCTAGTTCCCAAACTTAGGGGAAAAGCATTGTCTGCTGCTGCTAAGTCACTTCAGTCATGTCCAACTCTGTTCGACCCCATAGACGGCAGCCCACCAGGCTCCTCCATCCCTGGGATTCTCCAGGCAAGAACACTGGAGTGGATTGCCATTTCCTTCTCCAATGCATGAAAGTGAAAAGTGAAAGTGAAGTCGCTCAGCCGTTTCTGACTCTTTGCGACCCCATGGACTGTAGCCTACCAGGCTCCTCCATCCATGGGATTCTTCAAGCAAGAGTACTGGAGTGGGTTGCCATTGCCTTCTCCAAAAGCATTGTCATTCACCATTAAACAGAATGTTGAGTGTAAAAACTTTTTTTTTTTAACATTGGCAGTTTATTTAAATTTTTATTCCTACTTCATATTTATTTCTTTATTTATATTGTGTTCACATTTTTAATATAAATTTATTTATTGTAATTGGAGGTTAATTACTTTACAATATTGTATTGGTTTTGCCTTACATCTACATGAATCCTCCACAGATATACACGTGTTCCCCATCCTGAACCCCCTCCCTCCTCCCTCCCTGTACCATCCCTCTGGGTCGTCCCAGTGCACAATATAGCGATTCAATGCAATCCCTATCAAGCTACCAGCGGTATTTTTCACAGAGCTTGAACAGATAATTTCACAATTTGTATGGAAATACAAAAAACCTCTAATAGCCAAAGCAATCTTGAGAAAGAAGAATGGAACTGGAGGAATCAACCTGCCTGACTTCAGGCTCTACTACAAAGCCACAGTCATCAAGACAGTATGGTACTGGCACAAAGACGGAAATATAGATCAATGGAACAAAATAGAAAGCCCAGAGATAAATCCATGCACCTATGGACACCTTATCTTTGACAAAGGAGTTAAGAATATACAATGGATTAAAGACAATCTCTTTAACAAGTGGTGCTGGGAAAACTGGTCAACCACTTGTAAAAGAATGAAACTAGAACACTTTCTAACACCATACACAAAAATAAAATAGATTAAAGATCTAAACATAAGACCAGAAACTATAAAACTCCTAGAGGAGAACATAGGCAAAACACTCTCCGACATAAATCACAGCAGGATCCTCTATGACCCACCTCCCAGAATATTGGAAATAAAAGCAAAAATAAACAAATGGGACCTAATTAAACTGAAAGGCTTCTGCACAACAAAGGAAACTATAAGCAAGGTGAAAAGACAGTCTTCAGAATGGGAGAAAATAATAGCAAATGAAGAAACTGACAAACAACTAATCTCAAAAACGTTTTATTAGTATCTTTCATGAGGTTGAGAAAGTTTCTACTTATTACATGTTGTTGGATGATTTTTGTCCATTTGATTTGGACAAATTCATATTGACTGTTGTTAAATGTTTCTATATTGATTGAAAATACTTTTTTTTTCTTTTGTCTTCATATGGTGAATTGCATTAATCGATTTTTGAATTTTTTGTTCCTGTTGTTGTTTAGTTACTAACTTGTGTCTGACTCTTTGCAACCCCATAAACTGTAGCCCTCCTCTGTCCATGGGATTTCCCAGGCAAGAATACTGAAGTGGTTTGCCATTTCCTTCTCCAAGGGATCTTCCTGACCCAGGAATAGAACCCTGGTCTCCTGCATTGCAGGCAGATTCAGTTTAGGCCAACTTGAAATTAATGAGTATTTCCCATTTGTTGATGATATACTATCATTTTTCCATGTATTGTTAGATTCAATTTGCTAGTATTTTGTTAAGGATGCTTACTTCTATATTAATGAGTCATTAGTCTGTAGCTTCAATTGTTTAACATGTTTTTATCTTTTTATGCCTTCAGTAAAATTGTGTTCTCATGAAATGAGTGTGAAGTAAAGCCTTTATTTTCTATTTTATAGAAGAATTTGTGTAGAATTGGTAATATTAAGCATTCTGTAGAATTCTCCCCAGCGAAGTCTGGTTCTGAAGTTTTCATTGTTAGAATGATTTTCACTATGAATATAATTTCTGGAAATGACATAGAACTATTAATTTAGAGGAACCAGAGATCAAATTGCCAACATCCACTGGATCATGGAAAAAGCAAGAGAGTTCCAGAAAAACATTTATTTCTGGTTTACTGACTATGCCAAAGCCTTTGACTGTGTGGATCACAACAAACTGTGGAAAATTCTTCAAGAGATGGGAATACCAGACCGCCTGACCTGTCTCTTGACAGATATGCAGCTCAGGACGCAACAGCCAGAACTGGACATGGAGCAACAGACTGGTTCCAAATAGGAAAAGGAGTACAGCAAGGCTGTATATTGTCACTCTACTTATTTAATGTATATGCAGGGTACATCATGAGAAATGCTGGGCTGGAAGAAGCACAAGCTGGAATCAAGATTGCTGGGAGAAATATCAATAACCTCAGACAGGCAGATGACATCACCCTTATGGCAGAAAGCAAAGAAGAATTGAAGAACCTCTTGATGACAGTGAAAGAGGAGAGTGAAAAAGTTGGCTTTAAGTTCAACATTCAAAAAACTAAGATCATGGCATCCAGTCCCATCAATTCATGGCAAATAGATGGAGAAACAGTGGAAACAGTGGCAGACTTTATTTTTATGGGCTCCAAAATCACTGTGGATGGTGATTGCAGCCATGAAATTAAAAGACGCTTACTCCTTGGAAGGAAATTTATGAGCAACCTAGACAGCATATTAAAAAGCAGAGACATTATTTTGCCAACAAAGGTCCATCTAGTTAAAATCAATGGTTTTCCCAGTAGTCATGTATGGACGTGAGAGTTGGACTATAAAGAATGCTGAGCACTGAAGAATTGATGCTTTTGAACTGTGGTGTTGGAGAAGACTCTTGAGAGTCCCTTGGACAGCAAGGAGATCCAACCGGTCCATCCTAAAGGAAATCAGCCTTGAATATTCATTAGAAGGACTGATGTTGAAGCTGAAACTCCAATACTTTGGCCACCTGATGCAAAGAACTGTCTCATTTGAAAGATGAGAAAGATTAAAGGGAAAGATTAAAGGTGAGAGGAGAAGAGTATGACAGAGGATGAGATGGTTGGATGGCATCACCGACTCAATGGACATGAGTTTGAATAAACTCTGGGAGATCGTGATGGACAGAGAGGACAGGTGATGGACAGCGTGCTGCATTCCATGGGGTAGCAAAGATCTGGACATGACTGAGCGACTGAACTGAACTGAACTGAACTAAACTGAATGTTGTAGATTTCTTCTTGAATGACTGCTGATAGTTTATTTCAGACAGTAGTTGATATAAGGTATGTTGTTGAATTTATGCATAAAAACATTTATAATATTTCCTTATTATATTTTTTAATGTTTATAGTATCTGTAGTTATATCCTACCTTTAACTTCTAGCAATTGGTAATTTTTTCTTCTTTGTTGATCTCATTTTTTAAAATTTTTCTGGTCAGTCAGGCTAGGGTGCTATCAATTTTCTTATAATGAAAGAATCAGCTTGTATTTTCATTCATTTTCCTTATTGATTTTCTTCTTTCAAATTCATTGATTTCTACTCTTATTTTTATGATTTCATTCTTCCTGCTTGCTATGGGTATAATTTGCTCTTTTTAAGCTATTTTTTAATGTGGTAGTTTAGATAATTTATTAGGGATGTTTATTTCCTCTTCCAAACATTTCATGCTATAAATTTCCCTTTAAATATTGCTTTAAAAAGCATCACAAAAATTTGGATATCTTGTGTTTTATTTTTATTCCTTTCAAAATAGTTCCTAACTTTTCTTATGGCTTCCTGTTTGACATATTATTTATGAATGATGTTTAATTTTAGAACAATGGAATTTAAAAAATATTTTCCCATAGCTTATTTCTAGTTTAATTCCATTATGGCCAGAGAAGATATATTGTATAATTTTAACATTTTAATCTTACTGAGGAGTTTTAGTGGTCCAAAATATGGTTTATCTTGGTAAATGATGCATATGCATTCGAAAAAATATTTATTATGCCAGGTGCCGTGTGGAGTGCTTCATAAATATCAATTAGATCAGTTATTTGATAGTCTTGTCTAGATCTTATTCAAACTATTTATGAGTTATTCAGAAAATAGTGTTAGAACATCTAAATACAAATGCTTAATTTTCTATTTCTTCTTTAATTTCCTTCTTTTTTTTCAGTTATTTTGAAGCTAAGTTAAGCACATATCTGGGCTTCCCAGGTGATGCTAGTGGTAAAAGATCTGCCCGCCAAAGTGGAAGATGAAAAAGAGGCATGTTCAATCCCTGGAGTAGGAAATGGCCACCCACTTCAGTATTCTTGCCCGGAAAATTCCATGGACAGAGGAGTCTGGGCCTGCAGAGTCAGACTGAGCACACACACAAGGCACATATCCATTTGGGATTTTCAATCCTTTAGTTGAATCCTTTAGTGTTGTTATACTTTTCTTCATCCCTAAATGACCCTTGTTAACACGTGTATACCCATGGCAGATTCATGTTGATGTATGGCAAAACCAATACAATATTGTAAAGTAATTAACCTCCAATTAAAATAAATTAATTTAAAAAAGAAATATAATTTTTACCATAGTAATATATCCACTCCAGCATTATGTTTAATGTTTGCATGGTGTGTCTTTTTCCATTATTTTACTTTATTAAATGAGCATATGATGGTATGTTTGACATAAAACACACTGTTACACATTTAAACTATACAGTACAGTTTTCAACATATATGTGTGTGTGCACTTAGTCACTTAGTTTTGTCTGGCTCTCTGAGACCCCATGGACTGTAGCCTGCTAGGTTCTTCCGTCCATGGAATTTTCAAGCAAGAATACTGGAGTGGGTTGCCATGCCCTCCTCCAGGGGACCTTCCAGACCCAGGGGTCTAACCCATGTTTCCTGCTGCAGGTTCATTCTTTACTGCTGAGCCACCCAGGAAGCCTTTTGATACATATGAGCTCATAAAACTATCTCCACTCTCAAGATGATAACATTTCACTTCATTGATTCCTAGAAGCTTCTTCATTCCTCTGATAATCCTTTCTTGTTCTCACTCTCTGCACCCTCCCTCCTGTTCCATGGTTACTCATAGGTCTTTTTTTTTTTTTAATTTTATTTTTACTTTATTCTACATTACAATACTGTATTGGTTTTGCCATACATGGTGTCATATCTAAGAAGTCTTTGCCTCCCTGAAGGTCATAAAATATTTTTCCTATATTTTATTTCAGATGCTTTATAGTTTTAGATTTTGTATTTAATTTAATGATGCATTTTGAAAAAAAAAAGTATCTAATGTGAGATGTGGGCTTCCCAGGTGTCTCAGATGGTAAAGAATCTGACTGCAGTGAAGGAGACACAGGTTCGATCCCTGGGTTGGGAAGATCCTCTGGAGGAAGGCAAGGGAACCCACTCCAGTATTCTTGCCTGGGAAATCCCATGGACAGAGGAGCCCGCAGTCCACGTGTTTTCAAGAAAGTCGGACACAACTTAACAATGAGAGGCATATTTCAAAGATAGGAAGGAAAGGGCTATATCGGTGATCTCAATGAATGTTAGGCATTTCTTGTCCAACTATTTTAAGCTCTCTAAACTCTCACTTTCTACACTGCAGTACTCACTTTCAGAGTGTATTACACTCAAGACAGAGAGTACAAGAAGTAAAAATATGTTAAACCCACTGTCAGTTCCCTGATATTTTGAATTTGGTTGTCCTTTCTCAATTTGCCCACTGCTACTTATATTTCAAAGTCCTCAGCTTCTCCACTCATTCTTTCCCAGCTGTAGCTGTATTCAGTAGCAGAGATGGGTGGCATGTTTTCCTTTTGTATTACCTGAAATAGAATCAACATTCCCATTTCCATATGTTTCTACCACTATATTCACCTCACAAGCACACACAGAGCTTACAAAACAACTCCCGATTCTTTGGTGGACTAAATATAAATGTTGATCAGTCCAGAAGTCAATAGCCAAGTCTTGCTTTGGATGCCAGAAGCACCAAAATATAAAGATGCATAAAATATACTCTATTGTTCAGTGAATAAGCCCTGTATACATGAAAGAAAAGTGCAAGTGTTGGTTGCTCAGTCGTGTCTGACTCTTTGTGATTCCATGGACTGTAGCCTACCAGGCTCCTCTGTCCATGGGATTTTTCAGGCAAGAATACTGGAGTGGGTTGCCATTTCCGTTTACTCCTGACCCAGGGACTGAACCCGAGTCTCTTGTGTCTCCTGCATTGCAGTCAGATTCTTTACTTTCTGAGCCACCAGGGAAACCTCAATAATGCAATGAAAGAATTCTGTTTCTCACAGTGTGCACACAAAACTGTCCCTTGTTGTTGTTTTTAATGTACATTTTACTCTGCTAAGTAGTTCAGTTGCATACGTATCTGTTGGACTCTCAATCTAGATAAACAGAATGTTTTCTCATTGCATACCATCTGTGCCAATAACTTACCCCAAACTTCTCAATTTCAAAGGAGGATTTTTAAAACTTCTCATTTAGTATAATATTTCCTTTTATCTTAAAATTCTAAATATAATTGAATTTTCTCTTTTAACACAAAAGACGGGCTTATATAAAGATGATATATAAATACATCTGAAGAGAATTGCTTTTGAAAAATACTCTGGGATTAAAAGTATCTCAGACTGTAGCCCAAGTTCTATATTGCTCACCAAAGAAGAGAAGTGACAAAGGCCTTTCAAGAGCAATCTCACAGAAAAAGAGATGTATTCTCAGTGTCTAGTACAACGATTTTTAAATTCAAAGCTTGAAATATCTTCCAAAGTTCCTGAAATGAAAGAATCCACAAAAAATATTTCCACTTTTCTCTTCCTGCTAATTATTTATATTTATATTAAGTCATCCTGGAAAACTCATGAGATTTGAACTGCTTTATTTTTCTTTTTGAGGTTAATACAGCTGATGTGCTAAGCACTTTTTAAATGTTTCCTTTTTTAAATTTTTATTTATTTATTTATTATTTTTTAATACTTTATTCTACATTACAATACTGTATTTGTTTTGCCATACATTGACATGAATCAGCCACAGGTGTCCACGATCTCCCAATGCCAAAGCCCCCTCCCACCTCCCACCCCATATCATCTCTCTGAATCATCCCGTGCACCAGCCCCAAATGTTTCCTAGATTAGAATCAATCAAAAAATAAGACTTGGATGACAGAGAACAGTCAAAATGAAAGTCGCTCATTTGTGTTTGACTCTTTGTAACCCCATGGACTATACAGTCCTTGGAATTCTCTAGGCCATAATACTGGAGTGGGTAGCCTTTCCCTTTTCCAGGGGATCTCCCCAACTCAAGGGTAGAACCCAGGTCTCCCACATTGCAGAGGGATTCTTTACCAGCTGAGCCACAAGGGAAGTCTACACAGTGAGGTGAACATCAAAATGTTAGCTTTATTCTTGATACTTAACCAAAGTGCTTGTAAATAATTCCCCCTTGAGCCAGACAAATTTAGTTATCCAGTCTCTGTTACTGCTAGAAAATTGCTGCTTTCCTCATCTCCTAGCACCACAGAACAAGTCCATTTTAACTTACAGCATAAAGAAAGCCAGAGTGAATCCTCACTGTAGACACTAAGATCCAAAGACAGAAGACAAGGCTGATCTAGGAACTCAGTTTCTTCTCCCAAGCTCACCAATCATCCTTGCCAAGGGAGGGAAGCTTAGGGGGAGAGATCAGGAGTGTAATTGTGATATCCTTCAATGTGGAAACAAGTAGCCAGGGAAATGGAGGACCTTTAATCCACCTTCATTCCAATGTTTCATAAGGTCTTTGCTCTTTTAACTCACATATCTTAATCATTAATTAAACTTATCGTAAGTCAAGTGTGTAGCTGCATATCCCATCACCAGATTTTATTAGAGTTGTCTTTTCACTCAGCATATGAAAACTTTTATTAATAATTGCCTATTGAGCCCTGTGCTCCTGGTGCTATAGTTAGTAGTACCATGGATTCATTTTGGATTTTGTCTAGCCACCTGGCCAACATGCTCTCATTAGCAAGATTTCCCACACCTATAGCAACAAATTATTCATTTACAAAGATAGTCTTTCTCTGTAGTTCTAGTCTTGCTCTCCTATTTCTCATCCTCCCTTACATCCACCTATGTTGTAATAAAGTTCATCAGAAGTTCTAATATTAGATCACATTTAGATAGACCAATAATAAAATGACCAGAATGTAGAGATGCTCTGAATTTGAAAACAAACAACAAACAAACAAAAAACCCTCTCCTTTCCCTTTATGACTTTCCCATAAATAAACTCCAAAGAATTTAATAAAAATTAATTTGTTCCTGTGTCAAATTAAATTAAAATCCAAGGATTTTAGGGGCTTCCCAGGTGGTGCTAGTGGTAAAGAACACACCTGCCAACATAGGAGATGGAAGAGACACAGGTTCGAGCCCTGGATCAGGAAAATCCCCTGGAGGAGAGCATGGCAACCCACTCCAGTATTCTTGCCTGGAGAATCCCATGGACAGAGGAGCCTGGCGGGCTATAGTCAATAGGGTCACAAAGAGTTGTACACAGCTGAAGTGACTTAGTATGTATGTACTAAGATCTTATGCTCTTCCATCATATTTTACTTTCTATTTAATTTTCGCCAAAGATGTTCCCAATGCTTGGATAATGCTGAGCTTATGTCAAAAGCTCCACCATATCTCATTGGAATGAATATAGTGCTTTTTTTTAATCACTCTTTTGAGACACGATTGACATAAAAAGCTGTACATTTTCCACATATACAACTTTGAGTTTGGAGGTAAGTATACAGCCATGAAAACATGGCCACTATCTGTTATAAATATATCCATTACCCCCAAAAGTGTTTTCCTGTCTTCTTTATTACTATCATTTCTGTGATAAAAACACTTAGCATATGATCTAGCCTCTTAGCAAAATTTTCAGTATTAAAGGAACTATGTTCTGTGGTAGACCTCTAGGACTTATTCATCTTGCATAACTGTTTGTACCTTTTGGTTAATACTTTTCTGTTGGTAAAGTATTTTTAAGCCTCAGAAATCACAGGAGTTGAATGACAGGTTTCTCACGAGCTTCACTTTTTAAAAAGTAGAAATAAAGAGCAGCTCAAGAGACTTGATTTCCATTTCCCTCATTTAACAAATATTTTGAGGGAATCTCTTATGTGCTGGGTACTGCTCAGAGCATTAGATATTAAGCAGAAATAAAAGAGCAAAAATTCCTTTGAAGCTGGTCTTGAAGCTGACATTCTAGCTCATAATAAGTACAAGTAGAAAATAGAAGCAGATTCTGGATTTTTAAGGCAATTATGCCATAGAAAATTATGTTCCCACAGCACAGTACATGATGTTGCCAAGGACCATAGCAACAACTGAATGGTACTTAATGAAAAGAGGGGACATGGACACAATGTTAGCTTAATCATTTATGTAACCTGTTTAGATGATAAAGCCAAATTGCAAATTCAATGAAAGAAATGTCCTTTTAAGAAGGCAATATTAAAAAAAAAAAGTCAATATGGAACCATATTATTTAAACATCTGTGGTTGGTTAGGAAAGATCTACTCATGAATACTGAATTCTGACTCCTCTATCAGAAGTGTCGTTTGAGACACTGTTATCTAAGATTAGAAATTTAGAGTTATTGGCAGCCTCAATGACAAGTTCTTACCTGAAGTGCATGTCTTTGTTATTAAGTATATTAATGTTTTCTTAATTTCCATTTTTACTCCATGTTTCTCATATGACAATACATAGTACATGTAGGTTTTGTTTAGTGACATAGTTTCTAGGCTCTTTCATAAGTGTACATTTTTATTCTATGCCATAATAGATCATGAACTCCTTATTACCTAATTCAGACTTAAATAGAAGAAAGTAGGAAAAAACCACTAGACCATTCAGGTATGACCTAAGTCAAATCTCTTATGATTATACAGTGAAAGTGACAAATAGATTCAAGGGATTATATCTGATAGACTGAGTGCCTGAAGAATTATGGATGGAGGTTCATGATACTGTACAGGAGACAGGGAAAAATACCATCCCCAAGAAAAAGAAATGCAAAAAAGCAAAACGGTTGTCAGAGGAGGTCTTACAAATAGATGTGAAAAAAGAGAAATGAAAAACAAAGGAGAAAAGGAAAGCTACACCCATTTGAAAGCTGAGTTCCAAAGAATAGCAAAGAGAGATAAAAAGCTTTTCTCAGTGATCAGTGCAAAGAAATAGAGGAAAACAATAGAGTGGGAAATACTAGAGATCTCTCCAAGATAATTAGAGATACCAAAGGAACATTTCATGCAAAGATGGGCACAATAAAGGGCAGAAATGGTATGGACCTAACAGAAGCAGAAGATATTAAGAGGTGGCAAGAATACACAGAAGAACTATACAAAATAGATCTTCATGACCCAGATAATCACGATGGTGTGATCATTCACTTAGAGCCAGACATCCTGGGATGTGAAGTCAAGTGGGCCTTAAGAAGCATCACTATGAGCAAAGCTAGTGGAGGTGATGGAATTCCAGCTGATTATTTCAAATCTTAAAAGATGATGCTGTTAAAGTGCTACACTCAGTATGCTAGCAAATTTGGAAAACCCAGCAGTGGCCACAGGAGTGGAAAAGGTTAGTTTTCATTCCAATCCCAAAGAAAGGCAATGCCACAGAATGTTCAAACTACTGCACAATTGTAGTCATGTCACATGCTAGCAAAGTAATGCTCAAAATTCTCCAAGAGAGGCTTCAACATTACGTGAATCATGAACTTCCAGATGGTCAAGCTGGATTTAGAAAAAGGCAGGGTAACAGGGATCAAATTGCCAACATCCGCTGGATCATGGAAAAAGCAAAAGAACTCCAGAAAAACATCTACTTCTGCTTTATTGACTATGCCAAAGCCTTTGACTGTGTGGATCACAATAAAATGTGGAAAATTCTTCAAGAGATGGGAATATCAGACCACCTGATCTGCCTCTTGAGAAATCTGTATGCAGGTCAAGGAAGCAACAATTAGAACTGGACATGGAATAACAAACTGGTTCCAAATCAGGAAAGGAGTACATCAAGGCTGTATATTGTCATCCTGCTTATTTAACTTATATGCAGAGTACATCATGAGAAACTCTGGGATAGATGAAGCACAAGCTAGAATCAAGATTGCCTGGAGGAATATGCAGATGACACCTCAGATATGCAGAGGACACCACCCTTATGGAAGAAAGTGAAAAACTAAAAAGCCTCTTGATGAAAGTGAAAGAGGAGAGTGAAAAAGTTGGCTTTAAGCTCAACATTCAGAAAACTATGATCATGGCATCTGGTCCTATTACTTCATGGCAAATAGATGGGGAAACAGTGGAAACAGTGACAAACTTTATTTTTGGGTTCCAAAATCACTGCAGATGTTGGCTGTAGCCATGTAACTGAAAGACGCTTACTTCTTAGAAAAAAAGTTACGACCAACCTATACAGCATATTGAAAAGCAGAGACATTACTTTGTCAACAAAGGTCCATCTAGTTAAAGCAATGGTTCACCCAGTGGTCATGTATGGATGTGAGAGTTGGACTATAAAGAAAGCTGAGTGCCGAAGAATTGGTGCTTTTGAACTGTGGTGTTGGAGAAGACTCTTGAGAATTCCTTGGACTGCAAGGAGATCCAACCAGTCCAGCTTTTTTTTTTTTTAAATTTTACTTTATTTTAACTTTACAATACTGTATTGGTTTTGCCGTACACTGACATGAATCCACCACCATCTTAAAGGAAATCAGTCCTGAATATTCACTAGAAGGACTGATGCTAAAGCTGAAACTCGTATACTTTGGCTACCTGATGTGAAGAACTGACTCATTTGAAAAGACCCTGATGCTGGGAAAGATTGAAGTTGGGAGGAGAAAGGGATGACAGAGAATGAGATGGTTGGATGACATCACCAACTCAATGGATATGAGTTTGAGTAAACTCTGGGAGTTGGTGGTGGACAGGGAGGCCTGGCGTGCTGCAGTCCATGGGGTTGCAGAGTCAGACACAACTGAACGACTGAACTGAACTGATAATAGTTGTTACCACATATTTATACAAAGGAATTGTAGAGCCCTATGAAATCTGCTCAGAACAAATATTAGTTCGATACAGTCATAAGATAAAGGACTAACATACAAAAATCAATTGTATTTTTAGATGATGACCATGGACATGCAGAAACCAAAATTGAAAAAATGTATATAATTTACTATAATTGCAAATGTAGTGAAATACTTATATATACACTTTTCAAAACATGAACAAGATCTGTAGGCTGATAATTACAAAATGCTCATGAAAGAAATACGAGCTACATAAATGGAAAGAAATATGGTATCCATGGATTACATGATTCAACATAGTAAAGATGTGAATTTATCTATACACTTTTGCAATTCTTATAAAAATCTCACTTGTCTTTAAAGGCACAGGATTTAGTAGAGCCAAAACAATTTTGTAAAGAAGAATAACACCACTCTATCGAGTGTGTGTATGTCTATATCTATACCATAATGAAGATATTGTTGTACTGGTGGGGACATAGATACAAAGTTCAAGGGAACAGAATTGACAACCCAGAAATAGACTCATATAACTATGCCCAACTGATTTTTACAAAGTTGCAAAACAATCCACTTTTCAACAAGTAGCATGGAGCAAAATAAGTAAACTGTCACCTAGACATCATACCTTATTAAAAAGCTTAACCCAAAATGGAACACAGCTTTAAATGTAAAACCCAAAACTATAAAATCTCTGGAAAAAGATAAAGCATAAGAAAAAATCTTTGGGAAATAAGGCTAAGCAGTGTTCTTAGTTCTTACACTAACAACACAGTGAAAAAAAGGGATAAAATGGATCAATTTTTGCTCTTGAAAGTCCATGTGAAGAGGATGAAAAAAAAAAAGCTACAAACTGGACAAATATTTGCACAGTACACATCCAACGAAGGACTAGTGTTTAGATTATATTAGAGAACTCTGAAAACTCAACAGTAAATAGAAGCTAGAAAGTAGGCCAAAGATATGGGTAGACATTTTACCAAACAGAATATACAGATACAAAACAAGTGCATGAAAAGGTACTCAATATATTTAAATATTGGAAAAATGCAAGTTAAAACCACAGTGAGATATTGCTACATACTTAGTAAGAAAGGCTATAACTTCCAACATATTATTTCAAAGAACTGGTAAAAACAGACATTATCATCTGGCTTCTGAGCTCAGGGGAAAAGAGTTCTGTCTTTCATCAGACATATATTAGGTGTGTATTTTTCTTAGAAAACTTTTATCAGCTTGAGGAAGTTCTTTACTATTCTGAGATTGTTGAGTGTTTTTATCATGATAGGGTGTTGAAAATTAATATTTTTTCTACATTAGTAGAAATGATCATTTGGGGTTTTTTTCCTTTATTCTATTGAGATGGCATGTTACAGTGCTTGATTTTTATATGATGGACTGCCCTTGAATTCCTGAGACAAATTCCATTTGGTCATCGTGTTCAATCTCCTTAATTTGCTGTTGCATTTAGTTCTGAATATTCATTGTTAGGACTGATGCTGAAGCTGAAGCTCCAATATTTCCACCACCTGAAATGAAGTGCAGACTCACTGGAAAAGCCTCTGATGCTGGGAAAGATTGGAGGCAGGAGGAGAAGGGGGCAACAGAGGATAAGATGGTTAGATGGCATCACCAACTCGATGGACATGAGTTTGAGCAAACTCCGGGAGATAGTGACGGGCAGGGAAGGCTGGCATGCTGCAGTTTATGGGGTTGCAAACAGACATGACTCAGTGACTGAACAAAAATTCAGTTTGCTAGTCTTTTTTGGAAGATGTTTGCATTTATATTCATAGGGATATTAGTCTGTAGTTTTCATGTGTTGTTTTTGTCTGGCTTTAGGTACAGGGTCATGCTGGGTTCACAAAATGAAGAAGGAAGAATTTCCTCTTTTTCAAAGATTCTGAGAAGGATAAATGTCCATTCTTCTTTAAAAATTTGGTAGAATTCACCAGTGAAGACTGGTCACGGGCTTTTCTTACTTGAGAAAAAATTTATTACTTATTTTAATATCCTTATTTATTAGAGCTATGCATATTTTCTACTTTTTCCTG